>BCHZ01000006.1:28941-525830 GCA_001599795.1 Exophiala calicioides | reverse complement strand
GGTGCTGGCGGTGCTTCCACTACTGGGGGTGCTGGCGGTGCTTCCACTACTGGCGGTGCTGGCGGTGCTTCCACTACTGGTGGTGCTGGCGGTGCTTCAACTACTGGTGGTGCTGGCGATACTTCAACTACCGGCGGTGCCTCGACTACTGGTGGTGCTTCAACTGCCGGCGGTGCTTCGAGCTCCAGTACTGTCTCATCAAGCACGAGTGCTACTCTTTCTCCAACTACCACTGCAACTTCATCCCTAGCAGCAACTTCCAGCACGATGTCTACCACAAGCTCGAGCATCTCGACGACACAACAGACGACCCTGACTACTGTCACTACCACGACCTCGTCAGCAGCAGCGACCAGCACACTTCCCGCCGTTTTGTGCAATACTCAGGTAGACTTCTGTGGTCCAATAGTAGTCGCGTTCACCATCATAAGTCAAGCATGTCCCAACGTGCTTGGATGCACAGATGCTCAGATGCAGGCATTTGCCAACTCCTTTATTGGCCAAACTGGAGTCAAATCCGTCGCTTATGCTAACAACATAGCGTATGGATTCAGTCTGACAACTTCTCAATTGCAACAACAGCTCGCCTTTTTGGGTCCGATCAACACCATCTGTACTTTGGCTTCTATCTTCACTCTGCAAATCTCAGATGCTACCTGCACCCCTGCAGTTATCCCAACGCCACAATGCAATGTTAATGTCGCATTTTGCTCTTTCGAGAGCCTTACCTCCGCCGGTATTTCATCTGGGACCTGCAGTAATGGTATATTCCCATGTACTCCGGCTCAAGTCACGAGCGCCGCAAGCTCCAGCTGCAGTTCCTTGGGGTCAGCATGTAAAGCATACGGAAACAATCTTCTGATCCCACTTACCGCGTCGCAATCCGTGGCGCAAATCGAGCAAGCTATTGCGACCTATGCATTGAACAACATATGCACGGTCGGAACGACGGTCACACTTAGCGATGCTTCGTGCTAAGAGGTCCGCGACATGGTCGTCGCCGTTGGATAACCCCGGGGACAAGCAGAGCAGTGTGATGCTATTTTGGTGAATATGAAGGCAACTTCTTTTCCTCTTCTCGACACCTGTGTTCGAAGATATTTTTGAATTCATTGGAGACCCCGGTTATTTCTTGGTCTACGCAGTCAACTCTGCAGGAGTTAATGGCTTCTCGGAGGCTTCGATCCAGGGCAAACTGCCCGAACAGATCTGGGGGAGGAGACGCCGCTGTGTTCATCACTTTGCATATCTTTTGCACTGATCATTGTCCTCAACTGAAATGAAATTTGGAGGAGGGGTTGCATAGTTGATTTTATTTTCTTCTCTTGTCGAAGCTAAGTCTTCTTCTATACTATCTTGAAGGATTGTGATAGTTTTTCCACTATATTGGCAGTATATAATTTGAGGCAATAAGATTTAACTGAGACTCAATAAAAATCTTTACGGGTCACTGAAGCCTATCCCTACATGAACTCCTTGACACTAAAAGAGCAACTGAAGAATACCATAGCTCGCCATGCCTTCCAGTGTTTTGAGCTGTGATGTGTTATACATTGACTACTTTTCAGTGCCAGTTCGACTGAGATGCGAATTCCTCGGCATTAATTGTACAAGGTTACCCCGAACCTCCAATGATCCTTACCAAATCTCCGAGGAACTGTTCCCGCCAGTTGAAAAAGATGCTTGCATGTGTCTCATCCTCCACTCTGAGCTTTGCTTGATCGCCCAAACGCTTGGCAATCGTTTCCCCATGATTGAGAGGAACGTTCACATCCTGCTTCCCATACCACAGCTCTACTGGCAGGTCAGGACGAATATCCTGAATGCGAAAGCCAAAGTCGGCGCTTAGCACCTTCCCGTCTTGCAGCGCGGCATCATAACCTTGAGCGAACGCTTCCCTCGACGAGCGCAAAAACCGCCGGGCATTGACCTCGTTCGTCATACATTCAAAATCTTTCTCCTCAGCCGTAGTCTTAGGCTTTGCGAATTCTTTCATATGTTGCTCGAAGCGCTTCTCGTCACTCCAATCCAAGCGTCCACATGTTTGTGACCGCCAAAACCACCGATTGATACTGGGGATGGCGTATCGATACCCGAACGCGAATCCGACCCAATTCACCCAACGCGCCCCTTTCATACCAATTTCAGATACAGGCCCAAGGCCGCAGACGATTGTAACACCTTTTAGCTTGTCCCTTGGTAATGCATAAGCGCAAGCGAGCGCATATGGCCCACCGCCTGATACTCCCTGTGCCATGATCAGTGTTAGCCCCGCCGTCTCGAAGACGCTCGGAAGGACTCAGGCCGCACATACCATGACACCATATCTTTCCAGCTTCAGATGGTCTGCCAGATGTTCTATATCCTTGGGGTAGTCAAGGAGTGTTCGACCAGGCTGTGGCGAGCTCACTCCCATCCCTGGTCTCTCTGGAGAGATGATCCGAGCCCCTAATTTCAAGCCAAGATCATGGAGATGGGCGCCTTCGAAACGGGATGCTGGATGGCCATGCGCGAAAAAGACAGCACGCCCCGTCGGCGAGCCGTACTGCGCGTATCCGAGCTTTCGTCCGTCTGGGAGGAGAAGCGTGTCCGAGTTGTCATTGTCCATTTGCTTGTGCGACGTTGGAGTTTCTTGTGATCGTGGTGCTTGAATGCTGGCTGGGTTACCTGCCTGCTTCGCCAACAAATAGTCCGGAAAGATATGCTTTCAAGTCGGAAAACATGGACGTGGTAGATTGGCGATGTTAATGATTAAATAATGCACAATCTGGTGTAAGCAGCTCCGCATCTTGGTTTCACAGACTAGTAGGTTACACGAAGCGGGGCTTGGCGACTGCCTGATCCGACAAAACCCGCGAATGAGTCATGGGAAATACGAGCGCTGACACATAGACAAAGCGGACGAGAATACTTCCGTGTATAACTGCGGGCTAATTTATCGTAATTCCGGACTAACCAATACCCTCCACAACATCAACATCACCAGCCGAAAGCCTCTAGGTGCAAACCAACCGCGGCTACAGTGCTCGAGGCTCTCAAGAGACACATCTGCGCCTTCGCAACCGCCTTCCCTAGTTCATTCCGCAGACTCTCAAGCCCGCAGCCAAGGAACAAGATTTCCTGGATGACGGCTGCTGCTGCTGTGTGACATAACAATGAGTCCGGTCCACCAAAGCCGCCGGAAATTTCGCCATCACTTGGTCCAGCTCTTCTGAGATCCAGCTCAAATGCCACTCTTCCTTGACAGCTTAGATAAAAGTGACGCGTTTGATCCTGATTAGGTTCAGGACGGGCTCAGAATTCGCTAGCGATAGCAACCACGGGAGATAGAAAGTAATGCAGGACCCACCGGCCACCAGCACGAGGGAGTTGTATAGGTGTTCGACGGGCCGGCCCAGGCCGCCGTACGGTCCGTCAACCCACACGCCGAGCTCTTCGTCCGGATGTGACGAGCAGAACAAGGCGAGCCGGTGGGTGAATCCGGCATGTTTATGGGCGAGGAAGATGAGAGAAGTATACAACTCGAGCTTGAGACTTTCGAGAAGGCTGATTTAGCATTCTCTTCCTCCCGTAATTTCTCGTGATGCTAGTACTTTTGCCGGCAACATCATCCACCGCCAATGGGGCCGAAAGAATTGTCAACGGGTGGTTGTCGAACACACCCAATCTCAGAAACCTCAGGATAAAGTGCTGCCCGGCTCTCCAGTCGAAGCCACTACCGCCCCCGAAAGGGACATTGAGGACCCGAATCTTCGTCATGTCGCCCGGCAGAGCGGTTAACGTTATGATTGACGCCATGAGCCACTCAGTACGTAGATTTATCTACAGGGGATACCAGAATGTGCGGGCGAGGTGGAACGCTAGCCATAGAGCGAGCGTGGCCTATAGGTACGCCTGTGAGTCGAGGAGATTCCCGCCGTGCTAAAACAGTAGGCTCAGGTATGTGATGGCCATCAGCAGGTGCGAGAAGTACGCTATAAGAGCGGCGCGAAGTAACTTCCTTCTTTACAGTAGATATAGCGGGCTCGAAGACGCAATATTGACAATCACTTTTATAGCACAGTATTAGAAAGAGTGTGCAACGAGATTACGCACATAAGATACCATGGATATTTCTAAGGCAGAAAGCTATTTGTTCCGCGGCCAATTCTCCCGCCCGTAATGGAGTAGTTCCCTCTGGTGTTCTATCATACTCCTACGTGTTTTGCTCCTGCAAATCAATTGGCCATATCGGCTTTCAGGTCATCTTCGCCTTTGACCAGTTCACTGGAATCTGAATTCTCGGCACTCTTGTGTCGGGTATTCTACATTCTATATAGCTTCTTGACCTACGTTCTAGCCATTAATCCTAACCTGGCTGTTGAATAGTCCTACGTAGAGAATACTGTCTGGTCTGCTTACAACTCGTGACAATTGAAGTACGGAATACTCCTTACGCCGCTGCTAATCAGGCATCAGCCGAGATTAGATCCACTACAACGCTGACCTTGGGGCTTGGGCCGAAAGATGTAAAGTTTGGGACTTGAGCGCATCTGATATTAGTGTAAACTTGTTGAATACGAACCGGAAAGACTAGCAACATAAAAGGCCGCAGACGAATAACGTCCGTCTTACATCATGTCGCTCTGCCTGATCGGGCGATGGGTTCGGAGGTGGGTACGAAGGTGGGTTCCACAGGAGTCAGGGTAGTGCTCCTAGCAGAGCGAAGAGTCTTGAGCTCCTTAGCAGAGATGCCGCCCGTGACAGGGGCGCAACGGACATGGCCGGCCAGCTGTCGCGATGATAGATTTCTGTGTGCGGCGCTGCCGCGATGACAGCAAATTGAATTTCGCAAGTATGTTGCACACGGTGCTGGAGTGTCGTGAATGCTCCGCCATATCCCCGTGCACGTCACGAAGTCCACAGCACGAGGCTGAGCCTGAAGCACGCCACTTGTGACCTCTCCACTCTGAAAACATACGTGGGGATCTGCTAGCTCGCTCCCCACTACAGAGCATTGGCCGCCTTAAACCGGTATTCCCCGAGCAACCCTTCTTTTGCTTCGATTGCAAACAAGATAATATGACTGACACCGTCGAACAGTCCCTTCGATTGAGTATCACAGCATGATTAATGCCCGACATCCCCAAAATTATTCTATTGACCACTACGATCTAGGAAAGCTCATGAATAGCTTCTCGCCTTTCCACAGTGGCATGGTCTTTAGTATTTCCCTTTCCTTCCCACGGCTATGAAAGGACCAAACAAATTAGATCCTTGAAAGCATGGACCACAGTTCCGAGCTTAGGATGTTGTACTTACGTACTTCCCATCGGTCTCAAGCCGACCGCAACGTCAGCACCCCCCATTCATTTGCTATGGCGACTAGCTCTCCAGGAGGCCTGATTATTCGAAGCGTAATCCCTCAACGTAGGGGACTCAGCCTCTTAGTTATACGTAACGGGCTGTGATAGTTGTCCAGGGATTCTGTTGGGCTCTTCCACTAGGATTGTACGCTTCATTCAAAATAAAAGTCGACCCTTAGCGAAAGTTGTTATAGCCTCTTTAGACCCTAGGGATTAGAGATTCTTAATTTAGAGCTATGGCTTCTGAATACCCTGAGTAGGTGATTCGTCACTCCATGACGTACTTCACGACACGAAAATTGATCATTGAGATGAAAGCGAATGTAACGTAGAGAAGGTATACGCAGTCTACTCTGTCATTCGGATTCATAGGACTCCAGGATATATATATATATATATACTCTGCCCTCGACCACGCAAGATACTTTGGCACATTTCAACCGCATATCAAAACAATTTGTCAAGATGATCTTCTCCCCAGTTTTTCTCTGGCTCTTCTTGAGCTGTAGAGCTTTGTCTCAGAAAGTTCAGTTACCTCCTCCAGCAGGGTCCAATAACGTTCACGTCACCATCTTTCCTTTGACGGACCATTCTCGTACCGACCCGTACGCACCATGTTGCAATAAACCTCGTCGCCTGATGCTCTCTCTGTTCCAACCTGCAAATTGCTCATCAACCAGTGAGATCAAGTACATGCCGCCAGCTACGGCAGCTTTCCACGACGCCGCGCTCGCGGAGCTCGGAATCCCCAACAGAACATTTGAAGCGTTCCGTCTGCAAACGTGTGCACAGAAGCCGGGGAAAACCGACTATCCATTGATCATTTTCTCAACTGGATCTGGAACGTCTCGACTTGTGTACAGCGTCCTCCTTCAATGGGTAGCATCCCTGGGCTTTAATATCGTCTCGATCGATCATACATATGATGCACCGATTGTTGAATTCACGGACGGTAGCTTCGTTCTCCAGCCAGATGATACGCCTCCTGACGGTATTCCCAATGCACTTCCGACCCGGGTCAAAGATGTATCATTCGTCCTGGATGCCCTCTCAAACACAACCCTCACCAAATCAATTGGCTTACCTTCGATGAACACGAAACACGTCCGCATGTTTGGGCATTCATTGGGAGGCGCAACGGCTGCGGACATCATGTTAGTCGACAAGAGAGTTATCGGTGGCTTGAATATGGACGGATCGATCTTCGGTCATGCTGCCAATGAGACTGGCAAGGGCCCGTTCACCACCTTCGCACGTCAGGGTCACAACCAGTCCACGGACGCCACTTGGGAGGCATTCTGGCGCGAGCTGAAAGGATTCAAGCTACAGCTCGAGGTCAATAGCACGCAACATAATTCATTCACCGACTATCCCATCTTGGCGAAGAGCGCGGGGCTCAATGCCACTGTCGTACCAGCTATCGAACCATTGGAAATCGGGACAATTGATGCGACGAGAATGCTGACGATCCTCAGGAGATATGTTGGCGCCTTTTTCCTGCAGGTTTTGGAGGCAAAGAAGGAAGCTGTTTTAGAAGAGCCGAGCATAGATTTTCCGGAGGTGTCATTCCGGAATGTTTCTAAAGGGCCAACCGTGTAGGATGGGACGGCGGACGAGACAAGTTCGGAGGCGAAGGTCCCCTCCGACACAAGTGAACGATAAATGTGGTCGGTGGTGGGCTTATTGATGTAATGTCATAGCTCATTGTCGTCGTGCGCTAGCAGGAATAGAGAATCCTCCACATTCTTCCCTTCCCTAGGCCCTAGTGGTGCTTCTCATGGCTCAATTGACGACAATGGCAAAGACAACCCAGTTAGATTACCGAAGCTGCAGCAGGATAAAACTTCACGAGGTCAACCCCGACAACGTCCTCAAAGGAAGAAGCCAGCATGCGAGTGGTAGTACCAGGTCCACAGCCCGCCTCCAGAAGGAGCTCCTTCGAACTGCCAGTGGAAGAATGTTGCTCGAGAATGAAGGCTATAAGCTCATCCGAATAGCCGAGCCGATGCAATGCATAGTTTCGGGCGGCATGGACGTCGTAGTTGCGGAATGTAGAATCGAATTGGACGGGTTGAAAAACAGTAGACATGATTTGTATTCTTACGATGAGGCAAGCTGCAGTGAACCTGACTACGGCGGCGCGGATCAATCTGATATTTAGTGCTTGGCAGTCTCTTTTGCTGCTCTGTCTGCTGGAATAAATTGAGATCAGCTCTGTCTGAAAGGACCCATTGAGCCTCGTATACCTAGCGTTGTGATGAGGTCTTTTTAGCTCCAAATACTGGGGCGAGGGTCATTCGTATTGTGAATGTGCTTAGTGGGATGGAGTTGGAAGCACTCACCGTCTCCATCTGAGCTTAGGCGAGGCTTATGTCTCTAGCACGGCCTTAGATGCATATTCCAAAGCTTCAAGATTCTTTCCCATCTGTAGCAAAAAGGCAAAGGCGCTTTTGGCTGGGGTCTATGGGGTCTGCTGGGCCAGGGTCACAGGAAACCGTACGGGGGGGGGAAGCAGACATTACTTACCTGTTGACCTGGTGTTTACCACTATCACCGGGATGTCTCCCACAGTCCGAAATAGTACGATGCATCCGGTCGAAGTCGAGATGTCGAGAGAAAGAATCTAGAGCCTCGATGCCAATTCAAGCAGGGTCAAAGAAGGCATACAAGGCGGACGGACAGTACCCTCACTCGGCGTAGTACGTAGGATTTTTGGAAACTTACGAATTACTGCAAAGTTTCTGGAAAATTACTTTGAAATTCCATTCGTTGGTTCTGCTTCTGAGCCGAGATAAACCGGTGGATTCCGGACACGAGTTCGACCGCTCGAGCAAGAGGTTCCATAGAGATGTTTAAACCCAAACTAACCTAGTGCTCGGTCATGGCCATGCAAAGGATATCACGTAAATGCTTGCAGGCAAGCCCAGCCTTGTATGATCACGTGATCATACGAGTCCTCCAACCGCTCTGTAATATCGTGGTGTTAGTCTGTTCCCTCCGAATAGGGTGTAGAGCTAAGCTAAAAGCTCGTTAGTCAGAATGTCATTGTACTATACTCTCTGCCTATTTATGTTTGTTGTTGATCATAATTATACATTCCAAAGATATAAGCATCAAAATCTAAGCTTATCGATGGATTTCTTCCAACCAAAACCACCGCAGGCCTTTGATGTTTGATCTTAACTCAGCAAAGATTTCAAATGTTCGAATCGAAACATCGCCTTGCCTGCCAATGGAGATATCTTCTTCGAGGACAACATCATATCGGAAAACATCTTCTTACGCTCCTGGACCATCATCACCCGTTGTTCGTATGACTCTGCAATCACGAGCCGTATGGTTGTAACAGGCTTCTGTTGCCCTATTCGGTGGATGCGTGCGAAAGCCTGATCCTCGACTGTGGGGTTCCACTGCGGCTCCATGAGATAAGCACGATCTGCGGCGGTCAGATCGAGGCCGACTGCACCACACGAGATAGTGAATAAAATCACTTTGACGGTAGGGTCATTAGAGAATCGCTCCAGGGCCGATGCTCGATCCTTCTCAGAGACTTTGCCGTCGAAGCGCACGTACGAGATACCAGAAGCAGTCAAAGCGGATGCAGCCAAATCGAGGGTTGTACGCCAGGCGGAAAAAACAACCGACTTTGACATCGGGAACAAAGCCACATCTTTGGCGAGAGCCTTGATCTTGGTAGGAAGATTCTCCCAGTTGACTGCCGCTGCTCCCAGGGAAGGTGTCAGCTCACTCATTACCTTGCTAGTTGATACGGCAAAGGCCGTGCAAGGAGGGTCATGTCCACACCAATTTTTCTGGGCATCATCTCCATGTAACTTGCTTCCGCAACCACCGCACAGGACTTGCCCACACTGAGATAGCTTTGGCTGACATTGGTCAGCCCAGGCAGTCTCCGACTCCAACAAATCCATGGAGTCGCTTGAAACCCCAAGGCTGGTTGCGCATTTCGTGCAACAAGTTGCACCCGTGGACAGGAGACTGTTGAATGCATCTTGTGCCCCAGCTGGTCCCCATGTCATCTCCGCTCCTTGATTGAGGTTGACCTGCTTGACATCGGACAGAGTGCCAAAATTGCAGATCAGTCGTAGAGCGTTGAGTCTTCCAAGTACATGCATAAACTCTGTTCTAGATTCCTTCTGAGTCCTGCTTTGGTGGACAATGCTGGAGATCTGGGCTTCGATTCGCTGATATGACTGTCTTTCCTGAACACTGAAACGCAAATTGTGGATTTGATCAGTCCTTTCAGGAAGTTCAATGGTGTTGCTAGTACGCCGAAGCCCTATGCAGATGATAAGTCGTTTCAACCGCGAGATGGCTGCTTCCGGGTCGATTTTCCACAGGCGGACAATGTCGTTCTCAAAGACTGTAGGCATGTCGTAGGGAAACACACGCAGGAATCGTAAGAGGGCTACAAAATCCGTGACATGATTTTGGATCGGTGTGCCGGTGACAGCCCAGCGACGTCCGGTTTCCAGAGCGCATACGGACTCGGCCATCTGAGTTTGTCTGTCACGGATAAAATGAGCTTCGTCTAAAACAATTCGGTGCCACCGAACCGAGAACAGGATGCTGGAGGCCACATGCCTCCGCTTCCACTCTCTCGCCACCGTATTGTACGTGGTGAGAACGATGTTCAATGGCGCCAACTGAGTGACCTGTGTAAAACGTCGTTGTTGGTGGTGTCGCGCCCAGGTTAACTTCCCTGGCTGACAGTGTCTTCCCAGTTGGGTCTCCCAGGTATCCAGTAAAGCTGGAGGAACAATGATGAGGGTGCATCGAAGGCCACTGCTGGATGGACCAAGCTGTGCGGCATGCCCATGTGCAGAAAATGACTGCAATATGTCCAGGTCTGACGCAACCAGGGAGATAATTGTCAGTGTCTTGCCAAGTCCCATTTGATCGGCTAACAGTCCTCCGCGGAAAACAGGAGGGGGCTCCATCTGCATTTCATCGTTGATAGTATTCGTGTACATTGGCAGTGAAGAGACAAGAGAGGTCTTCCAGACGTCGCTCACATCCCCGGTGAGGCTCCAGCCACGCTCTCGCCGGAGCATGAAGTAAAGAGCTTGGCGTTGATGTTTGTAAAGCGGAGTCTGCAAGGTGGTAGGACTGTCCGCCTCGCCTATGCTTCTCGGGAATTCCATATCATCCAAGAAGTTTGATGAGCCTTCCCACTCCGCCCGCTGTGCTTGATGAGTGTCGAATTCTCTGTCGACGGTCATTGGAGCGTCACTATCTCGACCGGAGAGGGCGTGGGGGTTCCGATATCGCACGTTGAACTTGCATCCTTGAGGCTTCTGTAGAAAGGTGTCGTACTTCTCGAGAAACTCACCAATTTGGCTGAACGCACGGAGTGGTCCATATACAATACAAAAGAGACTGGCAGAGAACCCTGCGAGAACTTTTATCTCTCTTTGCCCACCCTTTGGTCCATTCGTAGCTTGGGCTACACACCGTAATTGTAGCGACACACCTGGCTCTTGACCTAGAACGTGAAGGACATCACACGCTGGACTAGCCACAGATCCAACAGCGCAGCCATTCTCTTCGAGGCAAACAGCTCCACTTTCGCTGATCTGCAGGCACTCCAACACCTGGATCTTGGCTCCAGTATGAGTGAAGGGAGGGTCATTGGATAGCGTAAGAGGCATCGGCCCAATCTTAGGCAAACACACGGATTTAGTAAGATGGCACATCCTAAACCGACGCACCAGACCAGTGACTCACCATTCCGTAGCAAACTGTGTCATTGGGGGACTCAGAAGCCCCAACGCCACTCCATCTAAGTGCTTCATTTCCATTGTTGTATTGATTGCCCGCAAGGATATAGCTTGATTCATTGTCCTCGGCCCGTTCCGCCTCACTAGCAAGAACTTCAGATATGTATTCTCCAAAGTCGTCATTCACACTGGGAGATGTGAAGTCATTGGGACGTTGCTCCCGCCGCAAGAGATTGAAGCAGTCACCGACATCGTTCTCGGCTTCGGCGACCACGAGGTCATTCGGAGGTAGTTCGAGCCTGCGCCGTTTTCTAGGAGGCTCATGGACTCCATCTGAGGATGGGTAGTTGGGCGGCGTCAGAGGCTCACATACCCGCGGAGTCTTGGGCTGTAGATAATTGTTGCCTTTGCGACCTTCCGGACGCCCGACAGAGATGGGAGTAAGAGGGAGGGTATTGGTGGGATAAAGCGCTCGTTGCGGAGTTACTGCGCTGCGTTAGCCACCGTCTCCGCCCAATGCGCAGATCATGGAGGGGAATTGAGGGCTTCAAATTACTAGGTGGCGAGTCCATGCTCCTCAAATCTGCTAACGTTGAATCATGCGGCAGGTGTTGTTTGTTCTCTGAACAAATAATGTCATGAATGAAATATGACTTGATGGAATCAACCAGGTGAGTAAGGGAGACATTTGCTCACGCCAGTTCCCCGTCTCTTCTTTCATTGCGCATGCTTTGCTGCGCCACACTGGCTCACAAGCGCCGCCCAACCTGACTGTGCTTCGGTAGGAAAAGGGCCTATTGGAACAACTAGAAACTGAGGAGTACGGCTGGAAAGCCCCACCAAACTATCTACTTAAAGCAATGTGCCCAAATACTCGGCACCTCGCCAGTTACTCGAATTCTCAGCCTCATATTGACAGTGGTTGATCATGAATCTCAGTCCCCATGGTCGACGCACCTCAAATCTCTCCCCAGGCGAGGCTCCTTATGCAGAATGCCTACGATCGGCTCAGAGACACAGTGACCGTGGATGATGCTGCTGTCTTTGATTCCACGCAATTGCAAGATGTGGAACAGGCAGCTCGAGAGTTGGAGCGCAGCCTAGCTGAGAAAGGGAAAATGCGGAATCTACGCCGACTTGAATTCTTCTTCGATGCTCTTGGGTGGTACTCGAAAGCGAGCGATAACATGTGCCAGGGCACATCACTTCTCCCCTGGATCTGGGTACGTCTCCTAGAAACGTCGGAAGAGACTTGATGTTTGACTGAAGCTCAGGCGCCGACCAAGTTAGTACTGCAGGTAAGTATTGGGCAGAGAGAACGGAACTCTTTACTCACCCTTCTTGTTCAGGTTTCTGCGGATGATCTCGGCTGTCTGGACGACTTGGTAAAGGCGTATAAGAGAATCGGACAAGTCATACCTACTTTCGAGCTCCCGGTTGACATCAAAGCTAGCGCCGCATGCCAGCAAATTTTGGCCATCATCTATGCCAACATATTGGACTTCCATCGCTGGACATATGGCTTCGTGAGAAAACGCGGTGAGTATTGCGGACCGCAGAAAACACGTTAGCGGATGGTTGACGGGTGCACATAGGGTGGAAATTGTTCTTCCCTACTTCATGGAGTCAGTTCGACCGTCGACTCAACAGAATGCTCGATGAGCTCGTGCTAGTCTGTGATCTCATTGGCCAAAAGGACATGGCTACTGGGCTCTCCAAGGCTCAAGAAGCTCGCGAACGCTGGTGCAGAGACACAGACAAAGAAGAGGAAGAAAGAGTAGTGATGGAGCGCAGAAACGTTCTTGCGTGGCTAGAAGCTACCAAGCTCGATCAGGAGGATGAACTCGACAACCTTGTGAATCGATGTCACGAGGGCAGTTGTGACTGGGTCTACGACAACCCAAAGATCAAATCCTGGATTCGAAGGGGACCCGATCACAGCATACTGTGGCTCAAGGGAAAGCCAGGGGCTGGTATGTTCAATCTCGCCATGAAATCGGCCAAAGAGTAAGAGCTAACATGGTGCTTGTATTTTTCCAGGCAAGAGTGTCTTATGCTCGAAGATCATTGAGAAATTGCAAGCCTCAACAGACACGACCGTCTTGTACTTTCTATGCACTGATGCACAGCCCGAGTCAAAGCATTGTCGCTCCCTCCTACGCGCTCTAGTACGGCAACTGATTCAACAACAGCCAGGGCTCTGTGCCATCATCAAAGCCGGACATGTTGACCGAGGTCTTGCGTCCTCAGTCACTCAACTGCGACAGATGCTTCCGAGCCTGCTTTCCACTTTCCCTTGCATTCGAGTCATGGTCGACGGTCTTGATGAGTGCGACGAAAAAGTGCAAGACTCAATATTAACTGAACTGATAGCGCTAGCTGGATGCAACAACTCTTCAAGCTCCTGTAAGGTCTTGATCTCAAGTCAAGACCTGGTCACAATATCACGAAAACTTCGCACGAGATCCAACATAGATCTGAGCCAGGAGCGTGCCGCCCTCGAGGTTGCTATCTCCTCTTTCGTCCGATCCACCATTTCCCAACACCCAGTTCTCTGCGATACGGAGAGTATTGATCAAACTGTGGTTGCAAAAATTGAACAGAGCTTGTTGAGTAAAGCCGATGGTCAGTAAAAATTACGTCCTATTTGTTATCCTCATATTCTAACAAAGATACAAGGTATGTTTCTTTGGGTTCGTTTAGTTGTTTCGATGCTCGAGGATGCATATACATTAGAGCAGATGCTAGAAGCCCTAGATGGAATCCCAAGAGGCCTAACAGACGTGTCAGTTCTGAGGTGGTTTCATGGGTCTTCGTGGCTGCTAATACGGTATTATAGCTACAACAAAATATTCGGACGATTTAGGAACTTGACCGATTCGCCAAAGCGCGACATAGCCTCTCGCATTTTCCAGTGGCTTACGTATGGTCAAAGACCCTTAAAACGATTCGAGATTCAAGATGCCGTATCACTGCACCCAAAGAACACTGTCATAAAGGAGACTACCCGAGTATTGGACTCTGTCTTTGAACTTTGCAAACCCTTGATAGAGAACGGAGCAAACGGCACAGTCCGCTTTGTTCATGTGTCGGTGAAAGAGTTGAGTCTATCCAGCCCTATAAGGTCACCTCTAACCTCGTATCTAGATATCTGCTCACTCATCAGCCAACTGATCAGCCACTTTTCAGCCCGGAAATTGCCCTGAGCAACGTCACATTTTCGTGTCTGGTCTATCTGACATCCGCCATCAATTTGATTGATCCAGATTATGATGGGGCAGCTCGGTTAGTTGAGGTTGCGAAAGGGTATCATGGCTTGTGCATATATGCCTCGAAGAACTGCGTTGAGCACTTTCTGTCATACATGGCTGCGACAGAGAACCCTGAGTATCCGGAGGCCAAGAAACAGATACTGCAAGCAGCTGATGGTCTCGCGTTATCACTTTCCCGGATTATGCCTCCGAAACAGCATGCTCCTGCATCACACAAGTTGGTGGTGGATGGTCGTTGCGAAATGATCAGAGGGCGCGAGCCATTGTTCACACTCGTTACATCCACGCTACTATCTCAATTGAAAGATAAAATCGCCCCACGAAGCGCTGTGAGATCCGGTAAGACTCCCAGAACCGTTGAATAAGAGAACACAGGATTGACTGGTGGCGTCCTGAATGCAGTTGTGAATGAGCACCCATTTTCTCAAATGCGCCGCAAGTATGAGGATATTACCAGACAACTACTCCAAGGGGATGAGCATTCTCATTTGGACGACAAAACAATTCTCGCCTTCAAGAGGATTTATGGTTTATCCGTTCTCATCTGCCGCTTCGGCGATTGTCCCCGTGGACTTAATGGTTTCAAAACCAGTCAGGAGCGTGATGACCATGAGGCAACCCATCAAATGGATTTGCGCTGCCCACATTTCGACTGCCACAACCACAGGATCGGATTTCGAAGTGCCAAAAAGCTGAACCAACACCTTCAAGAATTTCACGTTCAGAAAGAAGAACCTGTGAGGATGCTAGAGTCAAGCTCATCCTTTGGCATCGCTAGAGTTGAGACGGATGCAACGTTGTTAGACCCTCAAGGAGATGATGATGGGATGAAGGGTTTTCTCAGTGACTCGGACAATCTAGAAGAGGCAGAAGAGGATGAGAACGCCGCTGCGACGAACATCAAATACGCACTTGAGAAGACATTTGCGAGCGATGGGTTTGCGCTCAACACAACGAACTGGGCTTGATTAATCTCGCACGATCACGATGGGGTTAAAAACCTGTGTTTTTTAAAGACACATTTTCTAATCTTTAACATGCCAATAGGCCTCTTATAGCTATAGCATGCAGATCTAAATCGGTACCATGTCAGCAGGCTTAAAATTTTGTGCAATTTGTCCAGGTACAGTTTTGGGAATTATCATGAAGACCCAGAACGGTGCATGGATTTGCGACAGCTGTAATTTGGCTGATGGAGAAGATTGCAAACTGCGTTGGGCGGATAATGACAAGCATGTTGGCTGCATCTATGCGGCATACAGCATCGGTGTACAACCTCGATATTGGCCTTGACATCCTCTGACGAATGAGCGCCGATGCGGACAGTGCGTAACAATGGTTGCTGCCGATAGCGAAGCTGGTGTCAAGAACAGCATCAAGAGAGTAATAGCGAGCCCAATCTCGAGAGGCGTTCGTCACACCCACAAAATGAGTAATCCGGACCTCGTATTTCTCAGCGCCGTCCACGTCAGGCATGGGTGTCAGGATTCGGCTCCATTCCTGCACTGATTCGTGCCAAAGCTTATCACCACTGGCTTTTTCAAAGGCACAGAAGAGAATTCTGGCAAACTGCGCCGGCTCGTTAGGTTGGCAGTAGTCCAACATTTTCACTAGGAGTTCAAGGCGTGGAAGACGGTAATCCGCTCGGATTCCTTGGCCAAACTGGCAGTCTGAGGCTAGAGACAGCAGAGCAAAGACTCGATCGCGTCGGTCGTCACATTGGCACTGACTATAAGTTCGGACCAATGATTCTAAGGTCTGGTTCTGTAGAAGTTGTTCGTCACGGCTTGCGGCTCTGCGTTGAATTATCAAGTGTAAAGCCGGAGAATCTGGCAGATGATTTTGCAGCAAGAGACATGTCTGTGCAAAGGCTTCCCATGAGAACACAGCCATGCCACAGTGTATGTCAATATCGATGGCCAGAATGACTTCTTGCAATATCCAGGCACGAGACCAGTAGTCGCGCTGGACGAGGGATTTGATGGCTTCCAGCGGCGCGGCCAGCTGTGCCAGTCCCAAGCCAGCGTTTCCTGTTAGATTGCTGGTATCTCCAAGAGCAATTCTTCCAGCGTTAGTAGTAGTATTGTTGCGGATGTATTCCACCGCATCTGGACTGCCGTGCTCATCCTGGCCAAGCCACAATTTGACAAGTTCTGCCGTTCGGTATATTCGAGCCATCAGTCCGACTTGGTGGTTCTTCTCCGTGACATCCGTCTGGTTAATACAAATTGCGTCAATCCACAACGTCCTATGATCCTGGTGGTGCCGCAATGCCTTCAATGCCGCGAGCAGATTGTTTCGAATCACAAACGACTTGCCGTCGATCCAGATCGGTGACGGACTCACGTCCTCTGATGGACCCCATGTGTACGATAGGGCAGAATACTCATGGGCAGTTTCGGCGTCCTCGGGCAATTCCACTTCTCGCAGGACGCCGCAGATCGGGCTGGTTGGGCATCCCGGCTGTAGGTCGAAGAGGCGGATACTTTCGGCGGAACTAAGTCGGTTGTGCCGATAGACTTGGCTTCTCTGCTTCAGCTGGGACCACGCGGTACTCTCCATGATGAGACCTCGGGTGTTGAAGTAGCGAGGTGAAGAGAAGTCGCGCACTGTCGAGATGACTGGGATATATTCACGGCCAGCTCGCCCCCTCTTTGGGGATAAGTCATGCCGCCCTGTACTCACCTGTAGCTCGTGCGAGCGGGGTGGGACGTTACTGTGACTTAGCTGACGTGGGGGCTGACGGTCCATTTGCTTGGGCGCGGATTGTGCGAAACCGACCCAACTCCGATTTCAACGAGGAACTTTGTTCGACCCAACCCTTTCAATCCATATGCAGAGAAGGCTCTCTTTTCATGATATGCCAGAAATAATACCAAGTCAGACAGTAATCAAAACTTATACATCTACCCCTGGAAAATCTGCGGGAAGCTCAGTCATCGGTACGGGATTTGTTTTGTCTCTTAAATTTTACCTCGAGTGTGAAGTGCAAGTGACGCCTAATAGCCTTTTGGAACCAGGGTACCTCTAATTCATTTGGGTTCTTGCGTATCATCGGAGTGGGCTTTAAGAATTTGTCCGTGTGGCTCTCACATCCTAAGTCTGTCATATGTTCCAACTATCCCTCGATTACAGAACAATGACAGCGCAGAGTTCGCATGGCATCAAGTCGAGTAAATTTGTTGCAGTCGGTCGTTGGAGCCGAAGGTGTAAATGCGAGCAGTGGGAGGTATAAAGGGCTGCTCGAACCTCAATCTCAACGAAGTATCTTCTCTTCAGAACTTATCATCCAACGTTGTTATCGGTATCTTCTAGATTAGCTCACATTTGCACCCTGAAACTTTTACAATGCTTGACCACGCTTGCGTCAAGGCTACCACAGCCCTCTTCAATCTGAAGGAGTTTCAGTCCTCGCGCAACCACGTCCAATTGCTTGTCCCTTTCTCCTTTTTGGTATCTATACGATGAATCTCAGCTGATTTACTCATATAGCGAACTTACTCAGCTGACGACTGTGTCAAGTCGGCTACGCCTTCTCCAAGGCCACGGAGGCGCCTTTGACAGGTGCCTTGCATACAATCTTTTGCTCTCTATAGCCTATATATATCTCTCTTGTCTTCCTGCCTTTTGTAAGTAGACAGAGCCCTACAATTCATGCATTCAACCCTCTAACCTTCTTGCCTAGCCTCTTTTCCTAGGTTCTATCAGGAGGGATAGCGTTGCGTTGAACGAAACGCCACAAACTATGGAGATCAATTCCTGCGAGATGAAGAGGTGGAGACATTGCCAACAGTTGGCTCATGTCTGAAGGATCACAAGGAGGTAGAAACCGTCATCAGAGCTTGTCGGCAGGCCATCTTGCAGCAGCATCGTGAGTAAAAAAAATGCCCCCGTCCAGTAGGTAAGCAAATCGCCCAATTTGAAAGGTGGATATAGTGGATAAAAAAAGTGCGCGAAAAATCAAAGTCTATTCGCTAAATAGGGTGTTGCCCGGTATGAGGGTACGCCCCGATTGGGCGCTGCCAAGTCGTAGCTTTGACCTTATTGTTGCTGCCTGGACCTTATGAGGTACAAGAATATTCGAAATCGAACGCTTCTCCATTCTGCTTGGCCTACTGATCAATTCATATACCCCTGGTATTGACAAGGTCCAAGTAGGTATGTACGCGTCTATGACAGAATCTTTCTGAACCTCTCTCCCCCTGCAGTCGCGTCACCTCACTCAGCCTGTCTTCTCTCATTCACACCATGGCCACCCAATCTCCCTCAAAAAAGGGCCGACCTGTCCCGTGGACCGATGTGCAGCAATCCATGCTTCAGCAAGCACAAGCTGCCGCTGCCGCCCAGACCGATCCCGCAAGACCCACGAGACAGGATGCCTTCCTGCATGAGACTGACCTCATCACTCCCGATGCGGCCGAGGACGACATGCCCCCTCCTGTTTACGGCGACATCTATGGCGAGATCCGCAACGAAAAAGACGGCCTGGGTACCAGTGCCTGTGTCACCGACGACGGCCGTGTCAACATCCGCATCAATCAGCTCAACCGCCGTTTCTCCCAGATCTTTACTCCTGCTTTACGTCAACAGGTCCAGAGTGTCCAAGATAGTCGCCCGCCTCCTTCCCCCTACGTTCCCCCTTCTTTAGGAGGCGAGGAGGGAGTGCCTCCGCCCCCGCCCTTGAACATCGTCATCCAGGTCGTGGGCTCGCGCGGAGACGTGCAACCCTTCGTTGCCTTGGGGAAAGTCTTGAAAGACACCTACGGCCATCGCGTACGACTAGCGACTCATCCCAACTTTAAGGACTTTGTGCAGGAGAATGGCTTAGAATTCTTCAGCATCGGCGGGGACCCCTCCCAGCTGATGGCCTTCATGGTCCAGAATCCCAGCCTGATGCCGGGCTTTCGCAGTCTGCTAAGTGGAGATATCAGTCAGCGAAGGAGAGATGTTTCCGAGTACATTCAAGGCTGCTGGCGATCATGTTACGAAGCCGGTGACGGAATGGGTCTTCGTGCTACCGATGATGACCTTTCTGAGCCCGCTGAGAACGACCCTGGCTCCGAGCCTGCAGCAAGACCCTTCGTCGCCGACTGTATCATCGCCAACCCCCCAAGTTTTGCCCATATCCATTGCGCAGAGAAGCTGGGCATCCCTCTCCACATCATGTTCACTATGCCATATTCCCCCACCCAGGCTTTTCCCCATCCGCTAGCCAACATCCAATCCTCCAATGCCGACCGTCAACTCACTAATTATATAAGTTATATTATGATCGAAGTCCTCTCGTGGCAAGGCTTAGGTGACATCATCAACCGATTTCGCGCGAAGTGTCTCGGTTTGGATCCCGTGAGTCTGATCTGGGCCCCCGGGATGCTCCAGCGTCTCAAAATCCCTCATACCTACTGCTGGTCTCCGGCCCTGATACCTAAACCAAAAGACTGGGGCCCTCATATATCTATCTCCGGGTTCTACTTTCTCAACTTGGCCTCCAACTACACCCCTACCCCTGATTTCCAGGCATTCCTCGACGCCGGTTCGCCCCCCGTCTATATAGGATTCGGGAGCATCGTCCTAGACGATCCTAATGCGATGACAGAGCTCATCTTCGAGGTCGTGAGGAAGACTGGCCAGCGTGTCCTCCTTTCTAAAGGCTGGGGAGGCATAGGCGCGGATAGGCTTCGTATCCCCGACGGCGTCTTTATGCTAGGTAACGTGCCGCATGACTGGCTTTTTAAGCACGTCTCGTGCGTCGTTCACCATGGTGGCGCAGGGACCACGGCGGCAGGTATTGCCGCAGGCCGGCCAACTATAGTCGTTCCCTTCTTTGGAGACCAACCTTTTTGGGGCGCCATGGTTGCGCGAGCAGGCGCCGGCCCCGATCCAATCCCTCACAAACAACTCACAGCGGACAAACTAGCCAATGCCATCAACTTCTGCCTGAAGCCTGAGAGCCTGGAGCGCGCCAAAGAACTCGCAAGCAAGATCGCGGCGGAGCGAGGCAGCGACATGGGTGCTCAGTTGTTCCATCAACATCTCGAGGCTGACCGACTCCGTTGCACCCTTGCACCATCTCGACCCGCTGCGTGGCGCATCAAGCGCACCCAGGTCAGGTTGAGCGCTTTTGCTACCTGTACTTTGGTGAACGCAAATCTTTTGGATTTCCATGACTTGAAGCTCTTTAGACCACAAGAATATTACACCGACGAAGGTCCTTGGGATCCAATATCCGGAGGCGCTGCAGCATGTTATAGGGCATTTAGCGGTATGGCGATGGGGTTAGCTGAGGTTCCCTCGGAGACGTTGAAATCTTTGCACATTCCGATTGGATCCAGCCGACAGCAGTCCCAAGAATCAGTGCCGACAATCACAAGTGAAAGTGAGACCTCACATGTTGGGGAAAGATCAGCTCCGCCAACTTCGCCAGAACGAAGTCAGACGAGCCTGAATGTGCAGGAATCTCTTACTCGTGTTCGCAGCCCTCCCAACCTCTCCGGTCTGTCATCTCCCACTTTGAACTTCGGATCAAGCTCTATGTCAGATGGATTGCAAGGCCAGTTGAATCCCAAACAAGACGACGCTAGCCGAAGGCGAGTCAACAGTCGGAGTGAATCCAGCTTCGGCAAGGACCATGACATGCTGCGTCAGACTGGCGTGCACACGAGCAAAGGCTTCGGGCGTTTCGCAAAGGCGTTTGTGCAGACACCTATGGAAGTCTCGGTGGGTTTAACCAAAGGGTTTCACAATATCCCTAAGCTTTGGGGAGACGATACCGTGCGCCCTCACGAACAGGTGAGCGATTTCAAGTCAGGCGCCATGGCAGCAGGAAAAGAGTTTGGCTTTGGCTGGTACGACGGCGTTACTGGTCTGGTCACTCAGCCCTGGAAAGGCGCCCAGAAAGAGGGTGCTACCGGCTTTGTCAAAGGAATCGGCAAAGGTGTCGCAGGATTCGCTTTCAAGCCATTAGCAGGCTTCTCTGGTATCCTCGGTCATACGATGAAGGGGGTACAAAAAGAGGTGCAGAAGTTATTCGGCAGCAATGTGCAGAATTACATCGTCGCGTCCAGGGTAGCTCAAGGATACGAGGAGTGGCTGCAGAGCTCCGATGCAGAAAAGCAAGACGTCATCGTTCGATGGAAGCTGATCCAGAAATACCTAAAGAAAAAACGCAACCCTGACGAGATGGTGCAAGATTTCCTGGAAGCACAGCGAAAGAAGAACACAGAGGACACAGTGGCCCGCGAAAACTACGGACATACCGCGAATTCCGCTCAGTCCGCCAGTGCAGATACTCCGACACTAGATCCCGAGAGTGGTTCACAGTCTCCTGAAGAATCGCTAATAGCGGCTGAAATCAACGAAAGCATCCGACTATCAGTCCAGGACACGTCACGTAGAGACGTAGAAGAGGATGCCAATATGGAGCGGGCGATGCAGGAAAACGTGCCTCAACTTCGGCACCAAGAACAAGAAGCTGCAGATCATCAAGCAGAGCAGGAGAATTTGCGCCAGGCGATAGCGGCCAGCGAAGCCGAAGCTCAGCGACACGCAAGCGAAGCATTAGAATATAAGAAACAGCTGGAGCTAGTCATGGCGCAGAGTGTGTTGGACCAGAGATAGAGTGGCAGCGACAGGGAATGCGGATATAGGTCTCCATGACGAGGACGATGATGAGTTCGAGGGGGCAATTGGAAAATCCGAAAAGAGGGCGGAGAAGGCGGTAGGCGTGGCTGGTGGGTCACCAAGCGTCCAGCGACCCTGTTCGTGATGATCCGGGGCATCTCTTGGGCACCAGGCAAAGTGGGTTCGAGGCGCAAGAACAGGAACCCCGGGGGGGGAGCTAACGACACAAGAGAGGACGGAAGAAGAGATTGTGATGGAGTACATCAAGAAGGAAAACCTCTTGGATGTATACCATCAGAACAAAGGCAAGGGCCATGCCACAGCGATAGAGGATAACGACGACGAAGAAGGAGAATGATATAAGGTACCATGGAGTCTCAAAGCCGGAAAGACATATGACTGACGCCGTTACATGTCATCGTCTCTGAACGTATCCTTCGATGTCGATGACTCCCCTCCTTTTGACACAGTATTGCTGAGTGTTCGATATCGGAGGGGGATTGGGGACCATGCTCGTATTGATCACTAACAACGACTGTCGTAAAGTGAGGTATAACGCACGACCAGCGTTGCAATTGTCAAAAGCCACAACTCTTAGCCACAAGTGAAGCGCTTACGACAGTAGAATCAATCAATGATCCGATTCGATCGAGTGCTGTCAGGAGCACCTCGATTTCCGAGTGAAGGCGAAGAATAGAATATGACATTTGTTCTCCGAAGATTCACCACACTACTACATGTTTCACAATAACATGTGCTTCTACGCACGGACAGATTATGCTTGCGGTGACTGGAGGTTGGGGAACATGATGGAGAGATGTGCCCGACAACACAGAATGGTGCCGGTGACAGCTCAGCGACGTCCGATTTCCACAGAGCCCATATGGACTCGGCCAACTGAGTTTATCTGTCACGGATAAAATGAGCTTCGTCTAAAGCAATTCGGGTAGCACACTCCCGATTCCCGGAACCAACGATACTTCGAATTGATCGCTTCAGAGGGCTCCGCGCTGCTTGTCTTATCGATCCAAATCCGCAGTAATCTAGTCATCTTAAGAGACACACCATTGGTGATTCCTGCCAACCATCCTTCCTCCAGTTGCAAGGCATTTTGGTTGACCCATCTTTCCGTCCTCTTCTATTTCAACAAAGCTTTTCAACTTCTCAAGCTCAGGACCCGCAAATCCTTTGGGTGTTTGCCGAAACAAATTCTTGACAAAAACTTGTGTCCCAAAATGACAATGCACCGTCCCATTAGCCTTGCGGCACTTTTCAACCAACACGCCAGGGCTGCAGCCCAGAGGATTATGTTGCATATCATGAACCTCGGTGTCAAGGATGATAGAGACCCAGCTTCGGGCTGGAAGTACAGCATCGAGCTTGCGTTTCATGACTGGCTTGTCTGTCCAAGTTTCCAGAAACTCTACGCTGAGCCAGTGCTTAGAAGGAGTAATGACAATGAATCTTGGACAATCCAACTCATCGAGTTCCCGAATAATGATACCAGGCAAGGACAATACGAGACCTGACTCTGTCACATATGCGTGTGGGCCTTTCGCAACATGGCTAGGCTCGTCAAAGAGGTCGAGTTGTGTCAAACTCCATCGCTGAAGAAAGGTTGCCGGTGCCCATCGAAAGCCTGGCGTCTTCGACTTCGGGCCTGGAATGAATAAGATATTTGGAGAAAACTCTTTCTGTAGCCGGAGCAGTCTGTGTAGGTTTCCATTTACGTCCTCATTCATTACTCGTTCTAGGTCAAGACCCAGTAAAGTCGCCAAGCAAATTGGCTCGTCGGCTTTGTTGGTGGTTGAGCGATAGCAAAAAAGACGAATTACCGACGAAAAGAGCGCGATCCTCTCACCCGGGCTTGATCTTGGCATATTCTTCAAGCTTGACAAAGCTGATGCCTTTTCTTGACTGGTGGCTGAGATGATATCATATCGGGAATTCAAAGACATCAAAGCGGCGAGGGGAACAAAACCGTCCGAGAATTGAAAAAGTAGTTTGGAAGCAAAAACTCCTTCTTGAAGTGTCCACATTCTCGTAAACCAGGTGCTTGAGAATATTCGCAGTTTCAACTCCTCGGTGGAGACATGACAGCTTTTGCGCAGAATGCTGTTGTCGAGAACCAGAACAGTATCTGCTCTAGCATATACTTCTCTCATCTGTTTTATGGCTGTTCGCCTGAGTTTCCGGTCAAGAGGAACGCAAATCGTGTCGATCCAAAAACATACCGCATCGCTGACTGTAGTCGTCCCTTCAGCAGCCAATGCGGTATATCTTGCCAAAGCTTCAAACTGACATTGTGGGAGGGAGTTCTCGACCGGATTGCCCAGCCCGTCAGACCAAACATGAGATATTGCGACATATGGGCGATCGCTCTGAAATGGAACAATTTCGACTTTTAAGCTCGGGTCTTCTTTTCGAAGGGTAGAGCACGCGAGCCTCCCATTCTGATGTGCGAGTTTGTCGTCTTCGCGCTTGTTGGTATCCGAACGTTCAGCTTCTATTTCAACTGGAGAAGCAATCCACTCTGCAGATATCAGGGGAATCTTTCCAATTCTCAATATTTCATGCATCCTTAGAGCAGTCGGGATAATAGATTGACAGCCGAGGCACCCACCTTTGTGGGCTGTCACGTAGTCGTCTTCAACACAAAAGATCGCGGTGCATCCCCCTTTAAGATCACAATCGTGTGGCTTTAAGCTATGATTCACACCAAGGATGCTTAAGGAGTATACCCAAGAGACATGGAAATAAGCTCCTAGCCATTCAACGTCATTTTGACACCATTTCTGGTGTAGCATTCTTTTTTCCAGAAGTCGGCATCTGACTCCTTGCTTCAATATAGGGTCACCGTAAACCTTGGCGTTCACAATCTCCAGAGTGCCTTGTAAACAGTGAATCGATATGTGTAAAGCTATCGTATGCTGCCCCTGCAGAAACCTCTCAGTGAGCAAGTCGATGCGACTGAGTAATTCATAGACTTCCGTGTAGACCTCCTTTTTCCTCTGAAGATTCTGGCGGCTTTGAATAGAGATCCATTGGTGGAGATAACTCCAGAGTCTTTTGGTGGTAACGTAATGATTTCCTGATGACGGACTCGTAGGATTACTCTGCGTGTGTTGGGTAATGCCTTCCCAGAAGCTCCGTGAAGGTTGGCAGTTTCCCGAAGAATAGGACATTGCAGGGTCCTCGGCCCAGCTATCTCGAAGCGTCCTGGGCTCTTCAAAGCAAAAGCCTCTTTCGTCGCAAACAAAATCTTTAATATCGAGTGGAATCTTGCAGTGCCGAAGGAAGTCAGTGAGCACTCCGAAAAAGAGCCAAGTCTGACAAAATGCTGGCTCCCATGCTGGCTCTATGTTGGAGTGCCGAGTGACGCGTTCATGATAGTCGTAGAATCCGAGGCCGTCATATTCAAATCGCTTCAAATATGGAACGCTCAAAGGATCATAAGGGATTTTGGGAAGTGGAAGGTGTTCCATGATGCGACTTTCGACGTGATCCGTTCTGCGGTAAATGAGGAATCACGTGCGAATACCATGAAAAGAAGAGTCTGGATCGGATGCCGTCGTTTCCCCCAACAAGATAATAAGGATATATCTTGTTTAGAAAGTCAGAAAAAATAACCTCTGAAAGTCACCGAGATGCGGCTGTGATAATGTAGGCATCGAGATGAAGGAAGCAAGACAACCCAGCTAGATAATTACTTAGCGCCACGTACTCCGAACATAGCACAACCCACTATCTGGGCTGAATAAAGGTCCAAACAAGACGCACAGACAAGATCTATACTTTAGGATCACGCACAGGAAGGGTTTCAAAATGGTTTGGGCTGGTCTCATCGGAAAAACAATCCTCTTGCGTTCCAAAAATACCACCCAATAGAATTTCCCCAAGAGGCTCCCTGATAGCGCCCTATCAAATGGGCGCTTAGCAATAATTCCAAGGGTGGTGTGGGTGGCCAACAAAGGTATCGGGAGGTGAGGAGCGCCGGTTAGGCCGAACGGATAGGAAAGCGGTCAAATGTTAGCAATGGAGGGTACAGACACTCAACCATTAAATATAGTATCTAGGGCTCGGTGCTGCGCGGAGTGGAGATGGTTAGGATAGGAGGGTGGGAGGATGAAGGGGAAGGTGAGCGAGGTGATGGCGAGGCTGAGGGGGCAGCTAGGGGGAGTTTAAAGCGGCACGGCAGATCGTACTTCTAACTAGCTTAGGATGTAGTAGGCACGAGTAGGCTCTAGCTGGGTCATGTGAGGTCACGTGAGCCCAACGCAACTACACTTCGCCGTAATTTGTTGCCAAAAGTTAGCCGTCAACCCAACTGCGAGTCTTTGACTCATCCAGCCTTCAACGCAATAGCCCGCCATCATGGCGCCGGCGAACGAGCCAGATGTATCCGTCGACTACTACGAACTCCTGGCAATCCCCGCGACCGCCTCCGAGTCCGAAATCCGCCGCGCCTACAGAAAGACCTCGCTGCTGTACCACCCGGACAAGGTCAAACCGACGCCCGAGAATCTGGACAAGTTCCAACTCCTGCAGACTGCAATCAACATCTTGAGCGATGCCGCCGAGAAATCAAAGTATGACCAAACGCGAGAAGCCCGTCAAAGGCGCCTCGCCGAGACGGCGGCACTCGAAAGTCGGAGGCGAACAATGAAGGAAGATTTGGAAAAGAGGGAAGGGGCCGTCGGCGGGATGCCCACCACTGTGAATGGGGCAAAGAGAACCTGGAGCGACCGGGAACTCGAGATCAACAGGATTGCAGAAGAGAACAGAAAGCGACGAGAGGCTGCCGTCCTGCTGAAAACCCAGGAGGCCCGGGCGCGAACCCAGGCCGAAGAGAAGCCCTCCGACTCGGTGGATCGGTCGGTGAAGGTCCGCTGGATTAAAGAAGGTGAGGGCCTCGATATTGACCAGGAGTCTCTGGAGGAGAATTTCCCCGCCGGCGATGTGGAGGACGTGCTAGTCCTCAAGGATAAAAAACGTCGTCTTGAAGGCAGAGACAAGAAGGCGGTTCTGGGAACTGCTGTCATTGTCTTCCGGTCTCTGGCTGTCGCTAAGAAAGTCATCGCCCAGGGACCCTGGGAAGGAATTGAGAGTGTCGAATGGGCTGCACCGAAAGAGTCGCCTGAGACTTGAATCCCAGAGCACAATGCTGGGTCCCAAAAACCCCCCGTGTCAGTTACGACACACCATATTGCAGCATGAGTGGACATGACATGACATGCATTGCTCTACCAGGAATCACCAACCCCAGCGTCATCATCAGGGGTGGAGTACACTGCAAGACGCCCTGAAAATGATGTCAAGCATGCAACGTTCTCATCCGCAAGACTCCTGAAGAACATGCGGCGTGTCTGTGAGTTCCGGCCACTTTCGCTGAACATGGCAGCAGGCAGAACCAGCCCTCAAATCCAAGGCGCAACAGGTTCAAGAACATGATGCTGGATTATTGGCTCAGGCCATCTTAGCTATGCTAACTGTAAGGCCCCAATGGAGCGATTGCTGCACATCTAGAGCTGGATCTGGAGTAGGTGACTGTCTGCTCCTGGCATGCTCGATGAGGACTTGGATCTGCCGAAGGGCAGTAGGACGATGTCGGAGAGCGTTTGTGCCACGCTGCCAGCAATCGGGTGAGTTAACAGCCTGGAACTCCGGCTCATTTCATGGAAGGAAAATCGCAGGACAATAGAGACCAGGGAATGGAGAGTCTCCATCAACGGTGCAGAGAAGAACCAGAGAAGAACCAGAGAAGAACTTTCCATCAGTCAGATGGCCATAAAGGTCATAATACAATATAATACAGCACTACTTAACGTCGTCGTCCTCATCCTCCTCTTCCTCTTCGAACCTAGGCTTGATCTTCTTCTCCTTTCTATGTAGACTCTGCTCGACACCCTGCCTGAGCCACAGGGGTACAAAAGGCTTCACCATGACCTCCCGCGGCTGGCCGTCGACCTCCCACAGCACTTTATACTTTTCGTTCGGGTCATAATTCGTCCTGTCGGCCGTCAACTGTATGTCGGTCATCATTTCGAGCCGACACAGCGCCAGACCGATATTGCCGACGCCGGCAAGCCACTTCCCACTACTTCGGCCGCGGCCTCGAGCGTGGAGTTTGGAAATGTTGGACTGCAAGGGCGGGATCGGGAGGGCCGAGTCCGGGATGTACTCCGGCACGGTCTGGCTGTTGTCCGTCGACGGGGGGGTTTCGAGGTCGTAGATCTGACAGGGTAGGATCCTCTTCCTGACGACGCCGGTGTGGTGCGTCCGGATCGTGAGTTCCTGGCCGAGATAGCAGCCCTTGAAGAAGTCGATGCCGCCGAAGAAGTCCAGATTGCTTTCCTGCGGAAGGGCGCTCGTGGCGATGATTTCAGACTGTCCCTCGGCGATCCCGTTCAGCATGCGGTGTGCCGTGTAGTCTTGCAGTGTCGCCGCGGTGCCTCCGTCGTCCTCGAGCCGCTGGACCGTCTCGGGTTTCGTCGACGCCGCCGCTGCCGTCTCGTCTAGCCACCGGGTTCCCATGCCCGGCCGCGGATCCTGTCCGCCGATCCGCCTCCTCTTGCCCGAGTCTTCGAGGTCCACGCCGCCTGATGGCCAAGTGTAGTACACGCCCATCTTGTCTGGATCCAGCTTCTCCAGCTGGAACTTGGACCTCAATTTGTGTTTGCGCAGGTGCTTGATCAGCTCCCCGGCACTTTCCGTGTCCACTTCGACGAACCACTCTTCTCCCTTCTCATCTCCAGGCGGGTAGATGAACACGTCGTTCATGATGCGGCCGTGCGCCGACAAGAACGCCGTGTAGATGGGCCGCGTCGTCGGTACATCTAGAATCTTCGCGGGGATGACGTTGTGTAGAAACTGCCCGGCGTCCCGGCCTGCGAGACGGATGAGGGTGCGGTTCGTGAGATGCACAAACCTGGAGGACTTGTCATCGGCTCGCGGGGTGCTGGAGAAGCTCCGGGACTGCGGTTTGACGGTGGTGCGGGCTTGCCCTTGACATCGCGGGCACACGAAAGGCCGCAGTGAGGAAATCCTTGTTTTCGGAGGTGGCATTTCGGTTGGCGGGCAGTTCTGTCATGGAATCGAGGGTGTTTCAGATGAAGTCAGAGTATGGAGTACTGGTAGGTATCACTAAATATTAAACGTTGAATGTTAGATTGGTCTGTTTGGTGAGAGGCGGAGTGCTCGTTTGCCCGCATCGACCGATGTCAGGAACAAAGATTACGGAGTACTTGGGGTCTCAATCTTAATGAACGATGGGCAAGCTCGGCTGTTTAGGTAAGCTGCCAGTGCCATGTTAAGTCTCATAGCGTCATACCAAGCTTTTCGTTGAACTACTGGGTACAAGGAAAAGACTTGGTATTCAACGTTATTGGTACTACGACCTTCATAGTGGCTGAGAGTTCCATCAGGTTGACTGGCTTGAAGGCGAAGAAAATCATTTATCATCTATCAGGAGTCCCAGTTGAGGCCCAACAGACATGACGCTTCAACAGTTCTGTCCATCCACCCCCGAGAGAGTAACAATGCACTTAGAAAAACCACAGCAATTGAAGCAGCAGCCAGCCCGGTGAAATCTACCCATGTTGTCAGTGTACGAATTACGGTTCCTCGAAGATTCCTTACCTCTTGCTTTGACGCTACGCCTGAAGATGTGGCGAGGGAAGTCGCTTGAGCACTTGAGCTCACAGGAGGCAATGTGCGTGATGCCACCGCGATGGACGAGGTTGGGGCTGGAGTTGGCCCCTCTGTAATACTGATAATAGATGTTGCGCTCCTAAGGTTGCCGACTCGGGTGCAGAGCCCGGCTGCCACCTGGAAGACCGAGACGTCGGTTGGGTCCGCCGTCGAGGCATATGTAATACACGCACTCTGAAGTTTGTCGAACGGGCCTGGGTCAAAAGCCGACTTGGAGTAACAGAGACAGCTGGCCTGGTCGCCGTCATCCAAAGTTGTGAATCCTGGGGTTGCTGACGCGCATGAATCAATCATTGAAAATGCATCCTGGCAGCTGAGTGAGTAAGGGTCGGATGACAGAACCGCTGTCCCTGCACCCGTGCTAGTGATGGTCGCAGCGCCGCTCCCTGCTGCTGTGGTGGTAGCTGCCGCGGTGGCTAACAGAGAAGAGAAGCAACCGGCTGCTGTGCTCTGGTCGCAGCACGAGATGAAAGCTGTACCGCCCAGAGAGGCACAGGATGTGCAAAAATTATCGACACAAGCTATTGTACGTATGTTAGAAAGGAACATGGGGAGCAAAAAAACGCAAGGACTCTCACTATTCAGGGTTGGGGGGCATGTCGCCGCATAGTTGGTGCATGCTGTATACAGAGATGAGTAGGAACTGTCGGAGGTGGCTGCCTGGCGCGGGAAATGGATATTCGCGAGGACAGAAAGAGAACCCGAAAGCTCGCCCAAGAGGCAGCCGAACAAGAGCAAGCGTGGTGCCATGTCGATGAAGATGGTGGGAAAGTCGACTGGGTTGAATCGACCTCCACGCAGCTCATATTAGTACTCCAGCTGAGGGGTGGCTGCTGCGCTCCATCCCGTGTCCGCCCCAGACCATGGCAACAGAATAGGCACCCTCGTGGCACCCCAATGCACCCCTTTCTTTGATGGCTGCAGACGCCACACCAACCAGCTCACGGTAACAACCAATATAGACATCGACACTAGAGAAAGGCTGGGGCTGGACGATCCCTCCCTCATCGTCCTCGTCCTGCAGCCTCATCTCTAGTGCGGTCGCCTCGGCTCGCTTTCAAGACATCTCCACTTTCCGACGCTTCTGGCTGGCGCTCTCACCAATCAGCCCAAGACATGGCCAAAACTGATGGCCAAAAAGGTTTGATGGACGAAGGCTGGACTCCTTTCTGGCGAGGCCGTTTCCTTCATCAGCCCGCCACACCCGAACCATTTACCTCGCTAGGATGAGGCGAACTTGACAACTGTTGTCGGCCGATTTGGGAGCACTCTCGGGAGCGGAGACCGCTGAGAGCTGAGAGGGTTTGGTCCCACCATTCGCTGAGATCGAGAGGTCTTCTCAGAGCCTCGAAACTCGCGTCGTCCCTAAAATCCTAGCAAGGTCGGTCACTCCCCTCACTCCCCTCAATTCCCTCTCACCTCTTCCACTTCGTCAGGCCCACGCAAAGATGAAGAGAATTCTTTTGGACTATTCTGGCTCTCAGATTCGGCTCTTTTTCCGCATTTTTTTCTTCGTCGTCTTCATTCTCATCGGCTTCTTGGGCAACAAATGTCTATCCACCCGCGCCAAGCTGAAGCTTGTTCGAGGACGAGCCGTTCCTCTGCCGCTGCTATCAGCTTGGCTCGCAGGTTGCGACTCCGTGTTGGCGCTGAAGACGATCAAAACACCGCCGGGGGGGCTGGATGGGCTTTCTGATGATCGTTGCCTACCTGTTAAACTTGGCCTCTGATTTTGCATCAGCCCTTGTTCAGGCGGTTCCGGTCCACGATCGTTGCGAGTTTGGCACCGGCCTCGTGGTCTCAGGCACCAGCCTCAACAAAGTTCCTTGGAATGGTGCTCCGTACACAGTGGTCTCGCAAGCCCAAGTGACAAGCCAACTGAATGACGGCCTTCAGGGAGTCTACAAGAAGGCAAATCGCAACCTCACCTTCAGCGCCGATGCGTCCGACCTCCTTGGAGGTTGGCATTGCATGAGAAACCCCCTTGAACTAGATTATTCTTGGTCTACATCGATCAGCGAAATAGTTGCAGACGTCACGCGACATGGACTTCTGTACGACACCGCCATTTCGGTGGCTTCCGCTATTGGCAACACATCCCATTTGGTGATTCTCGATACGTCGGCGGGGGAGAACGTTGACACTGTCTTCGATGTGCGTGTGTCTGTCGACATAACCGCCTACGGTAACGAGACCAAGAGGATGCAGAGTTACCAATGCAACGTCGAAGACACCTATGGAGAACTTAAAGTCGTCCACAAGGGGATCATATCCCTAGTGACTCTCCAAGATTGGGCCCAAGTGTTCCAAGGGTCTGTTTATCTCGGCACAGGGACACCTGCATCGAACAACACAGGCGGCGTGCTGGAACGTACCCTCAACTCCATGACCATGGTCGCTGGCGGAGGCAATTACCTACTCAGCCACTCGGACGAAACACAGGGCTGTATCACCACGAGGACCCACCTCTTATGGGAACTGATCGTGCTGTCCGGTCTTACACTGTTAATTCTGGTTTTCCTGTTCCTGTACTGGATTGGGATGTACCTTCGACTGAAGGGGTTGAGCCGTCAGATCAAAGCCGATGATGCCAAATGGATTCGCAAGTACACTCCGCTGGGCACCTTTTCGTGGATGGCTCAGGCTGTCCAGGACTCGTGTCACGTTTCTGGAGCAAATGTGGAGACGAGTGCACTAAAGGGTTGGTACTTTGGGAAACTGTCGAGTGAGAGGGGATATGGGATCGTGGGAAGAGCTGGCTCGGTGACCAGCGCCGAGGAGAATGTGCCTCTGGAATCCAACTTTCAACGTTAGAGTCTAGCCACCTAGCCTCAGAACCAACTCATAAGACTTACGAGATCAGATAAGTCGAGGAGGGTCCATACCCTTCATAATATACATGTGATGTTTAATGTCTGCGCTCGAACCGCGATACATTAGGCACGGGTTTTCGGTTACAGCGTTTTGGTCCTCCGTACCAAAAGCAGAGCCCGAATGCTCCGCTGTAGCTGCCAAGCATTTCTCGTCCTGCGCCGAGGTGCCAGTGTCGGTGTTGTTGCACTGTTGCAGCCGTCGTGAACATTTCGAATATTCCTCTCCGCATAAATCCCATATAACTTGAATGACCAACCTCAGCCAACGTGTCCACTTGGCCGAAAATACTCCCACGACCAACTTCCATCACAAATCGATGCACGGTTGAGTTGGATCACCCCCGCCGACACAGTAATTGACACCCCCACCAACCCTTCCGGCCGCACGAACTGCCTAGCGAACCGTTATTTATTTGGGGAAACACGACGATCCCCCAGAGAACCTTGATTTGTGAATTTTCTGGGGCTTGCATTCCTGCAACAGTTCCAAAGTAGAAGGGAAACATAGCAAGCCACCCAAGGAGGCCGGCAACACACGACGACCATGTCCGTTTTCACCGACCTCAACACGTACCTCCACCAAACGTCCCTCCTCATCCAAGCCTACCCATCGACCCGCATAACGACAAAGTACTCATTACCTCGAAAACCGAACACTAAAGCAAAGAGCAACGCTAAGGATGTACCTACACCCCCTGCTGCGGGATCATCATCGTCACAACCCAACAAACGCGAACCATCCGCTATGCTCACGTTGAAGGCCTACCATGCCGATTCAGGCATATGTCTAAAATATCGGACGGACAAGGCAGCCGAGGTAGGAAGGCTGCTAAATGGGCTGGGAAAATTGGCCAAGGGCGAGATCATTGACATGCCGAGTACGGCTGCCACGAATGCGCTCGCGGCTGTTGATCTGGAAAAAATGGATGTTGATGGTGAAGGCGGGGATACGCCAAAGGTCGAGGAGAAGATCGTAGCGCCCCCACCTACCACAACTGCCGTTCAAGGAGGTGGCGGTGGTGGGAAGGGAAAGAAAAAGAAGGGCAAGAAATGAAAGCTCCCATATGATGGTGGATGCGGGATGAATGGAAGATGACACCCCGAGATTTGGACAATCAACCCTATGTCTTACGGCTCCCTCGGCTTCCATACGAGATTCGAAATACACTACAAAGGATTGCTGGACTCCGGGGAGCTCTGATGACGCTCCACTTGCGCAATTACGAGGAAGACCGACCCCATCGTCGCATCTGCACCCCCGGTTCTCTGGCTCTAGACCGGACCAGAAGCCATCGGACCAGAATTCAGTGACGGCTTGCCGCGATCAAGTTTGAAGCTCTTTCTCGCCATGGATACAAAAAGGCCATGAATCCCCTCGAGGGGGAGGCAGCAAGATGATGGATCCTCCCAATCGCAGAGGGGAAGCGAAGGGCCATCGAAACATGCCGGTTGGCCTCGACAGACGAATCTGGACTTATCGACAAGTCGATTGATGCCACCACGCCATCCAAGCATCCGTCACTTGCTCCAATCACCGAGTCTCATCTCACATATGACTTCCACCCGGCTCCTAGTTGCTCCGAAGTCGCGGATCACACCGCCTTAATGGGGTTATGGCTCAGCCAATGAACATATATCACCATGAACAAATGCAATGAAGACGATAATGTGAAGAATTTTCTTGTGCTTTTTTTCTTCATTCTCTCTTTCCATAAGAGCACTGTGCATTTTGTACAATCCATGCTAACTCCCCCGGGGATGATGGACTGGGTACGGAATACCCCAAGAGCAAATTACCCCCCGCGTTCTAGCTATGCTATGCTGTGCATACCGAGAAGCCACCAAAGGCAAAGACAAGATAACCGTTGTCAAAACGGGTTTCAACATTGACCCCCTTTGTCTGTTCGAGAAAGCCAGAACCCCCAGCGGGACCCCTTTTTGCCATGCTTCATGCTGCACCCTTGTGACAATGGGTGAGAGGGGTATAAAAAGATGGAGAGGACGCAAACAAAAAAAAAGGAAAAAGAATATCCATGTCAGGAACTCCCCTCACATCACACACGTCCTTTGCCGCCGCCCGGCCAAACGTCCGATCCCATTTACTCATGAAACGCCGTGAACCAAATCCATCGTGATAAAAAGTCTAGTGCCTTTTGGTGTTGTCTTAGTCTAGAAATCCTCGTCAAAGTTGATCCCGTTGGACTGGTCCGGGGTCTTTTCAACGGCGGGCGAACCATCCTTGTTGGTTTCGGGCTTCTTGCCCGAGGCGGCGACTCCGGTCTTGGAGTAGTCGCCGACACGTTTCTCGAAGAAATTGGTCTTGCCCGCGAGCGAGATGTTCTCCATGAAGGGGAAGGGGTTCTGGGCGTTGTAGACGCGCTTGTTGCCCAGGGCGAGCAGCAGGCGGTCGGCGACGAACTCGATGTACTGTTGCATCAGCTTGGCGTTCATTCCCAACAGGCCGACGGGAAGAGCATCGGTCAGGAATTCCTTCTCGATGCCCACGGCTTCGGTGATGATGTGTTCGATCAGCGCGGGGTCTGCCTTGTGCTTCAAATGCTGCATCAGCAGGCAGGCAAAGTCGGTGTGCATGCCCTCGTCGCGCGAGATGAGTTCATTGGAGAAGGTCAGGCCGGGCATCAGACCCTTGCTCTTCAGCCAGAAGATGGACGCGAAAGAGCCGGAGAAGAAAATACCCTCGACGGCGGCGAACGCCACGAGTCGTTGGGCGAAGCTGGACTCCTTGTCCGAGATCCACTTCAATGCCCAATCGGCTTTCTTGCGGATGCAGGGAATCGTGTCAATGGCATCAAAGAGATACTGCTTCTGTTTGGGGTCGTTGATGTACGTGTCAATCAAAAGACTGTACATCTCCGAGTGGATGTTCTCAATCATGACTTGGAATCTGCATGGCGGTCAGCGACATGGATCTTCCTCTTGGGGCCTGGAACAAGTTGACCTACCCATAGAAGCATCGTGCCTCCGGGACCTGGACCTCGGCGCTAAAGCGCTCGAGCAGGTTCTCGTTGACGATGCCGTCGGAAGCAGCGAAGAACGCCAAGACGTGCGAGACGAAATAACGCTCGTCATCATTCAGACGGTTGTGCCAGTCGTGAAGATCTTTGGACAGATCCACTTCTTCGGCGGTCCAGAATGAAGCCTCAGCCCGCTTGTATGTGTTCCACTAAGGCAGAGGTGTTAGTACATGCAAGGGAGATACATTGTTGGCCCGAGGACCGTGGTGTGATGAGGAGCGTCTCGGCACTTACAATTTCGTGATACTTGATCGGGAACAAAACAAAGCGGTGAGGGTTCACTTGCAGAAGAGGTTCCTCGGCCTCCAGCTCTTTGATGGTCTTGGGGACCTTGGGCTCTTCCGAGGCCTCTTTGATCTGTGTGACTGACTTCTCGAGCGAGAGCCCGGACTTCAATGTAATCTCAGACGTGACAGGCATGTTTTCCTTGTCTTCGGCATTGAAGTCGAGTTTCTTGACAGGGCTGTCCTTCATCTTAAGGTTCTCGAGGCTAGAGGCCGCCTGCACGTTGGGGTTCATTAGCATGTACTTCCAGGATCCAGTGTGTACTTCGAGCATCCAGTGGCAAAACGTACCTGTTTCGACGGGGTGATCTGGGCAGTCATTGTTCAGTGGTGGTGAGGAGGATGTGATTAAGAGTAAAGAGGAAGCACAAAGAGGTATTGGTATCAAGGTATGAGGCTTGTCGAGGGACGCGAGGATGAGGAGAAGGCAACGAGGAAAAACCGCGGACGCAGCACGGTTTTAATGGCAAACAAAGCCAATGCGCTAGTCGCGTGCGCGGTGCGCGTTGGAGGGACTGGAGCTAGTGAATCTCACGTCCAAAGCCACTTTACTTTCCCTGGGCAGCTGCGATCCACTCCACGTCAACAATGCCCGTGAGTGCCCTCGCGACGCCGAGACAACTGGGTACGCCGATGAAGGCCAAGTGGACGTCGTTTACGCAATGCTGAACAATGCACGACAATCCGCTCTTTTCACTTCCATTTCTTGCCGATTAGCGGCGGCTGCCTGAAGCTTCTCAGGGATTATCTTATCTAATTTTATCAGATCGCGTTGCTTTGATCAGTGACGTCACGCGAGACCGCGTTTCAAACACAGGCCATGCCAGCCACTTTATTCCAGGTCACTCCATCCAGATCCCGGGATGGCATGGTTTCTAGATCCTCGCGAAATTGCAGCGAGGGGCTTACGACGCTGTCAGTTGCGGTCAAAGACTCGCCAAGTGATTAGGGGTCTTGCACGTGCTTTAGTAACATACCGAGGATGCAGTACCTAGAAACTCGCCTTACTGATCCTTGGACGGTACCCAGAACTATGGAGAGAGCAAGCCTGGCGAGTATGGCACACTAAAATGGTGAACAAGAGCACCCATTCTTCTAGCCACGGAGATCCTTCACTGTAGGAAGACTCATTCCAACACCATGCGAGCCCCAAGGACCCTTTCTTGTCCTACTACTAAGACTTTGGACGTTCTACCAAGTCAAGAAGTCGGCTTGTACTTCACCACAAGGGTGCGGGCGTGACAAATTCTCCAGAGATGTCAGATCTCGACAGCTCTCTGCGGCTTTCTTCATCAGGCATCGACATTGTTCAAGAGGAACCTGCAGGCTTTGTGGGTGTTGAAGGTTCTAAATCTGTAGGCGGAGCGGGTGGCGAGCTGCGCAGGAAGGGACTGCTTACTTTACTCATGTGGGAACGCCGTCTATATATACAACCGCCAGATCAAGGCCTGAAGTTCCACGGGGGGCCTTGGAGTGATCTTTCAAACCTCCTCCATCTGTTCATCAGCTTCTGTTCGCGACGGCACGAGCAAATAAGACAATGTGGACGACCAAGGGCGGTGCGGCTGCAGTGATTGATGAAGCGCCGCTCACGTTTTCTTGGCGACTGGAATGCAGATGTGGGGCGGCGATATTATACGGAGGCAGGACGGAGGATGGAAAACTTGGGAAGGAACGAGGGAGATCGGCGGCTGCGCCTGCTTCAAAGTTTCGCGCAGTCACCACTACCACCAGACTTTTCACAACTTTCTGCTTGAAACACCTCTCCAGCGCTTCCACGCCCTCTCTGGCTGGTGGCAAACAATGCTCCTGTCGCTTGTTTCGCCTGTGAGCAACACCTTACCGCGACTGGCGCCCAGAGGTCATGTCGTGAACCCTCCCACGCACCCCTGGCCTTCCTCGACTTCTAAGCGCCCCGAACTTGCCGAGTGACAAGCTCGACTTGCGCAGTCCAATCGTGAGCCGTGATGGCTCCAAGCACCAGTGATGGCAACCAGACCTCAGCCCATCTGCGTACGACTCCTCCGTAGGGCCTCACCGATGTCGACCAAAATGCTGCTTGGGTCACAAGGTGATCGCCTCAGTTCCCCTCTTCCTCCCTCATCTTCCCTGTGCATCTTCGTCCCCCCAAAAGTTTGCGTTTTTGCGATTGATTATAGATATCACCTCAGTCAGGCCGGCCCTCCCACGTCACTGCTTACGACCTTCGAAACGAACCTGAAGTCTGAATTCCCAGGCAGCTGGCTGCCTACCGGCGCTTCACAATGAAAAACGTTGAATACCCTCGAGTTCGTCCTCCCACCTCGCTGAAGCCACCTGCACCACCCGCGGATGCACGATTTTCTTGGATGGACACCCCGGCCGACGTGGAAGATCGAGTCTGGCACAGTAACACACAACGGTCCGCAGGCACTCCAGCGCAGGAGCCTGCCCCCAATCAGCCAGAGCAAGACATGGAGACCCAGGGCTATTCGCCGGTGCCATACGCATACCACACACAGGATCATGCATTTGTGCAACAGCAACATGTTCAGGATCCACGGTATCACGGCGCCTACACGGCACAATTGACACCCTTCCAGCCCCAAGCACCACAAGTTCAAACACAGGCACCGGTCCAAACACCACATCATCAAACGCAAGCACCGGTCCAAGCACCACAGTATCAAATGCCTCCGCTACCCCAACCTCCTGAGCCCGTCAAACAACCACCGCTTCCTGCCGAAACAGCCAATCCAATAGCACCCGATACCAATCCCTTGACGCCAACAACCCCCAGATTCAATCGTGCGAGCACCAACATGGCCATATGCCCTCCTTCCACCGATCCGTCGCAATTCTCAGTGGGTACATTCACGCCTAGTCCACAGTCAATCCGAGGCGGGTCATGGCAGCATGGACTCTGTTCTTGTGGAGAACCTTCAATCTGCTTGACCGGTCTCTTTTGTCCGTGCATTGTGTATGGAAAGACCCAATATCGACTGTCGTTACGTGGAGAGAGAAAAGACCCGACGAACATGCTGGGCTATACGGCCGTGAATGGGTCTTGTATAGCCTTTGGGGTTCTCTGCGGATTCAACAGTATACTCGCCACGATTCAGCACACTCGAATCCGCAAGAGTTACCACATGGGTTCCAATGCTGGGAATGTCGCTGGCGATTGTCTGAAAAGCCTTTGCTGTTGCTGTTGTGTGGTGGCCCAGGATGAAAAGGAGGTGAAATTCCGAGAAGAACAGGGCCGGAAACCCCCTGGGACAGCCACCAAAAATGAAAGATACGTGGCCCCATCCGCCATGACATTCAGTCCTCCACCCAAATGAGGATGAGATTGTCCGATAAAGTTCTCCATGAGCAGAATCCCTACGAGATCTCGCAAATGGATCCCCTCGTTTCAACGGTGCACTGCACATGATCAAAGCAGGAGCTACTGCACGGGTCCAGTTCCATCCATCAGCAACTTGGTCGCAATCGTCGCTTCATCGCCACTGTCTTGAAGCCTGGCGTGAGACTCGCGACAGATTGAGCGCCATGGCTCGTGGCTGGACCAAGCCGACAGGTGTACGATATAACATAACGAAATGGTGGATTTGGTCGCCTACACAATGGATGGTAGTCGAAACCGGCGTACCGGAAGCGTTCCGGTGAAACTGGCCCAATGAATTTGGTGGCCTGCAGGAGTGTGAATGACGAGAGATGTTGACCACAGCGGCTGTCTCTTCGGTTTATTGGCTTCTCAGATAACTCGGGATGAGTATGTAGCTGAGGATGTATTGAATCTAAGTCTAGACTAGGTATTCCCAGCCTCGGGAAAGACTGTATAATCAGGTCTCAGGGCCCTGTATAAACAATTGAACTCATTCGACGTCCTTTGCCCTGTTCCCACCCTAACCCACACCCCATGCTGGCCATTTCAACACTAACGGAGACATATCCCGAAAACCGATCTAAATGAGGAAAGTTAGCCGGAGATAATACCACTCTACCTTCCGTCATCGCGCAGCCAGCCATACAAAATCTGCCATTTAGGAAAAAAGTTCCCGACAACGAGCGACGGTAATACCTTTTCCCAGCCCCGGATTGTAAAATATTCTTTGGCCGTCGGCGTGGTCACCTTTGTTTGCTTCAGAGGACGGCGTCAGTTTGTCTTCTCCCTTTCGCATCCAGAGAAAGTCATGTGTTTGTAACGACCACTCTCTGCCCCTCATGAGTCAACCTCCTCCAAAAACACCTGCCCCGGACACCAAGACCTCTCCTCCTCTGAATCCTAAACCTCGATCCGCAATACCTCCATATTTGTTGAATGGCGGTTCTCCTCTGAATCACCCTCCCGCGTCTTCAAGGGCTCAAGAACGAGAGAAGTTGGTTTCATCGATCAAAAGTAGTTACGGCCGAAGAAGAACGATAGACATGGGAGATTCCCAGAGCTACCAGAACATAATGAAGGATACTTCCTGGGTTGGCCTGGCCCATAGCGAAGATGCGTCAGAGTCCAACCCCTCTGTGCGTCTCAAAGAACCAGCGAGAGATGAAAGAGATGAAGCACTTGTCACACCGACGTCGACGGGTTCTCGCCCCGCGAGCCCATACACCTTGAATCCCCCAATAGACTTTGACGGACTGAGTTGGCCATGCATTGGAACTCGTGAGAGACTCGACCAGAGCCCAGAAGAAGCACAGGCTCGCCTGGACAAGCTTGCGGGCGCAGTCAAGACCATTTTCGAATGCATCGGTGAAGATCCCGAAAGAGAAGGACTACGTGAAACACCCGCTCGTTATGCAAAGGCGTTGATGTACTTTACCAAAGGCTACGAGGAGAACGTCCGTGATCTCGTCAACGGCGCAGTCTTCCACGAGGACCACGATGAGTTGGTCATTGTCAAGGACATCGAAGTCTTCAGCCTCTGCGAACATCATATGGTTCCCTTCGTCGGCAAGATGCACATCGGGTACATTCCAAACAGGAGAGTGCTGGGATTGAGCAAGCTTGCACGACTGGCTGAGATGTTCTCTAGACGACTACAAGTCCAAGAGAGACTGACCAAACAAGTTGCGCTGGCGATTGCCGAAGTCTTGAAGCCCCAAGGCGTTGCCGTTGTGATGGAAAGCAGCCACTTGTGTATGGTCATGAGGGGCGTTCAAAAAACCGCAAGCAGCACCACCACAAGCTGTATGCTGGGAGCCATGCGGAGTAGTGCAAAGACCAGAGAGGAATTCCTTAGTCTGTTGAATCGGAAGTAGGGAGGCTATTTGTGATCCCCTACTTCAGTTCACTCCTGGGTGGTTTGTTATTTCAACATATAACTGGTGTCCCCCTAACGCAAATTCCTCCTCACTGTCAAGGTCTACAGCACTTGGAGCAGTTTCGACTGGATACCGGCAAGGTTTTTGTGATCGGAGGTTCGATTTTGTCGTACCAAGAACGGCTTTCTCGAATCAATTTCAACCTACTCTGCATGGCGAGCTATGGATTAACCAATACATGGCAATGGAGGCTTTCTCGATTCAATTTCAACCTATTTTGCATAACGAGCTGTGAATCAACACATGGCTATAGTTACAGAAGTTCTCGGTGCAATTTCAACCACATTTCAGGGCGAGCGATGAATCAACACATGGCAACGGAGGCTTTCTCAATTTCAATCTACTTTGGCACAACGAGCTATGAATCAAAACATGGCAAGAGGAGGACTCTCCGGGGTGATTTGGTGGTTCCGCTCCAGTTCCAAGGCGTTGCAAAATTGGATGCGAAACACTGTCACACAAATGACGCTCAAATAGTAGCGAATGGCAGCGGTGACGTGAACTGAATAGCCGGCGAGCGAAACAGCATTCTCAGCTGCCATCCGTTGGATAGAAAAACTTGAGTCGCTGCGTCAACTGTCTCGGGGGTCGGGGGGTGTTTGGCTAACAGAACGCCCATGTACCCTCCTTCGGGAGCAGCAGCACTGGATGTTTTTCCTCCAGAGCGTCTCAATAAGGGGATATGAGCGGGAGGCATGACTGAATCTTGGGCCCTACCACGTGGCAAGTGGTCAACCCCCTTTTTATCTATCTCATTTTATCTACAGTATCTCCTTTTTATCTATCTTCCCGAGGATGCAGGATATACCGAAGATGGTCCAGACGGATCGGTGCCGGCGCCGGCGCCGGAGCCGGACCCGGGACCGACATGATTGGGCGGAAGGGGATCTCCAATATCAGGTCACGTGTGAGGAGATGCCCGCCCCACCCCCACCATTGGATCGAAATTGACGTCTTTGAGTTGGGTCAGATTTCATCCATCCGCCAGGCCCAATTCGATTCGATTCGATTCGATTACCAATTCATAGCCGACGCCCGAGGCAGCAACTCTGGTCTCTGGCTCGGGGAACGCGGGTCGAATACTATTCTCTCACCTTGCAAACGAGGGGCTTCCTCTGCGGAAGATAGGGCCAGTTGATTTGACGAGTTGGGTACAAACACCGGCACCGCAGCCTCCACCTTGTCCCGTTTCTCACCACGGTTGTCGTCGCCGCCTGTCGCACTTCCCCTTCGCCGTTTTATGTTCAGATATCTCTTTGAGCGACCCACGGTCCTAGTTCCCTTCCCCAAGAATAGATCGAGGTTTGTTCATTCTGTTATCCCCCCAGGTGTCAAGCACCCCTCCATCTTTGATCCGGCCGCCCCCAACAAGTTCACCGACAACAAAATGGCACCTCCGCAGCCCCAGTTGCCGCAGCCTGCGCATCTCGACCGCGATTCTGCCCTCGGCCGAAAATTTGGCAGAGAGGTAACCAACTATTTTGGAGGTGAGCAAGAAGCGATCGCAGCAGGAACGGACGTGGACTGATTCCCGCAGGCTCCCCACTGAATCGACTGTCCTTCCTTCGTGAAGATCATGACTTCATCGCAAGCGCATTCAACCATCCCTCCACAAGGTTCATGGTCTTCAAGACTCTGTCCCCCGCGATAATATCCCCGACCGAGGTTTATTGGGCCACCTACGATGATATCAAGGCTTTGGTGCCCAACAATCCCTTTGAAAAGTCGGAGAAGCAGGCCATCGCGGACTTCGACTCTGGGAAAGACACACCACAATTGGTTTTCTTGGGAATAGATGAGAATGTCAAGGATGGCTTCGCCTGGAAGAATTTCTCGGGCTCCCCTCATTTCGCAATCGACATCACACCGAAAAAGACATATGAGAAAGAGGCGAAAGAACTGGAAGAGAAATTTCTGGCTAAGGGACTGGGCTTCAGCGAAGGGATGCGAGCTCTAACTTTCCCTGCCGATGTCGGTGAGTTTTTCCTTTGGGATTGATGTTGGAAGCAGTTGCACTGAACATGATAGCCGCCGCATATGCCCAAGGCCGTCACTACCTCGACTGGAACTTCCGCAACACCTTCTGTGGGACGTGCGGGCACAAGACCCTCTCGGTCCACGCGGGAGGGAAACGAGTATGCCCACCGACGGATAAGAACGAGACGCCTCAAGAACGCGAGCCCTGCTCGACACGGACGACGCTGTCAAACCTGACCTTCCCCCGGACAGACCCCACCATCATCGTCGCGGTTCTCAGCCACGACAGCAAGCGACTGCTGCTCGGCCGGCAGAAGCGCTGGCCACCGTACTGGTTCTCCACGCTGGCGGGATTCATCGAGCCGGCGGAGAGCGTGGAAGACGCGGTGCGGCGGGAGGTTTGGGAGGAGAGCGGGGTCGTCCTCTCGCGCGTCCTGGTCCACTCCACCCAGCCATGGCCATACCCGGCCAACCTCATGATCGGAGCTATCGCCCAGGTCGCCAGTGCCGAGGATGAAGTCATCAGGCTCGAATACGACCCGGAGTTGGAGATCGCCAAATGGTTCACTTTGGAGGAGGTGCAGGAGGCGTTGACGAACGGGACCAGTTCTCTGGGTGAAGCCGCGCCCGAGGGATACAAGGAGGGGAATCTAAGGTTACCTCCCTTGACCGCCATTGCCCATCAGCTCATCAGCGCCGTGGTGCACGGTGGCTTCTTGGAGGGCGTCACACCCATCACCACGAACAATAAGTTGTAAGTCGGTGAAACTTGACTTGGTTATCTTGGCCTCATAGAGACACAAGGAGATGGGGGAGGGGAAGAGCTTGAGGAGCTGAGAGCGATATGAATCGAGTTGAGTCGGTGATATGTTTGGCGAATCGCCTTTGGTCGATAGACATGTCATAGTTTGCACGAGGCTAGGACGGGATAGAAATACAGCGGGGTCGATGCGTGATACGTCGTCAGACTCGATTCATTTCATCATGTCTACCGTCTGCCTGTTTCCCGTGTCGACGGATCCGTAGCCTGGGCGACCCCAAAAGAGCCCGGGGATCCTTCAAGTCTCTTCCGCCAAAGCATGTCCTAGGGCTAGTCCTTGCACGACCTTGACCCTCATCCTCAAGGGGAAGTAATTACGTGGCGTCGATATTGGTTTGGTTTGCCACTCGCCTCCAAGTATACAGTCAGGTGCAAACACCGTACGCAACGCCTCTGTTGGCAGATTCGGAAAGACACGAGGCCAGTAGTTCGAGTCCTATCAGAGAATGGGTGAGGAGACTTGAAAATGTAATCCTGTCTCTTTAAAAAGATATCACCTGTTTTACACCGCGCCGTAAGACACAGGCACAAGGCGTAAGTCGTGGGAGGACAGGGCCTCGAAGCCGTCGGGCACTTTCAACCGGATTTTTCCCAAATCCACTGGGCAAATATTGCTAGGTTGTCAACGTTGTGGTTAGGTCCCACATATCCCGATCCCCCTCCCGATCCCCCTCCCGATCTCCCTCGGAGTCTTGAATATCCCGCCGAGATTCTTCCACGGGTATACAACCCTGCTCGCAAGTCCATGGCGGAGTCGCGGCCTCGCAATTCCAGCAGTCGTTCCGGCATCCCACCAACTGTATCTCGACACCGGAACATTGAACCGCTTTCTCGGCCGCTTTGAGCAACCGCTGATCGTGTGACTGCAACTCCAACTTTTCAAGATTAGGAAGGTCTCTTTTGCGAATCATGCTCGGCAGGGTTGCTAATTCGTTCAGGAGGACTCGGTCTGCTCTATCAATCTGTAGCAATCGCAACGACGGGGGGAGTTTGTCTAGAAAGGAGTCGCATTCGTGATACACATAATCGTTGTCGTCTTCGTCTGTCTCGTTGCGACTCTCGTCGTCTGCGAGATTGTGGAGGCAGAATGTAAGGTCGCGACGAGCGATTCTCAGTCGTTCTAGCTTGGTGAAGGAATGCAGATTTCCAATGGGGATGGATGCGACTCTCGTATCGATATGGAGATCTCGCAGGGTGTGCGCATTGTCTCGGAGAGCTTCCACCAGGTCTTTTGCCGTGATTTGAGGATGCCAAAATTCATCTAGTGAATGGTCACCCACTCCGGTATAGGCGTCTGCCGTATAACAGAAGGTTTGCAGATCAGAGCACCGCCGCATGAATCGCCGCAGATCTTGCTTGTTGAGCTTACAAGCAACGAGCTCAAGGTGTTGAAGAGAAGCATAAGTCAATCCATCCTCAGGGATGCCTTGAACCAAGCCAAGGAATTCCGCCGTCACTCTCTCCACTTTGGAAGCGGCCAGGATTTCATGCAGTGCTCCCAGATTCCCCGTGATGTCCTCGCCGCCAAAAGAGATTTCGTTGAGTGAAGCAGAAAGCGTCGGCCGGGAGCAAGCTGCAGCAGCAGATGAAGAAGACGCCAAGAGCATGAATTTGGGGTCAATGTCGAAAGATAAATCGAGATAGTGGAGGCTGACCAGATTGAATAGCAGCGTCTCAATCAGTATCCCGCAAAGCTTCCGTCGATCGGTCATCACATCGGCCCAGAAGATATCAGCATGCGTGCCCCGTCCCACCAGATGGTTCCGGAAGAATCCACTGTCTTTCTCTTCAATCACACACCACTCGAGCGAGGAAATCTGTAGATACTGCACCAAACGAGCCAATGCTGGGTCAGTGATGGCTGTTCGAAGAAATGAGGGAATCGTCCGCGACGAGAGGGCTATCATTTGGTAAATGTGTGGCCGCGCCAGTTGTGACCCCCACTTCGATACGCGGCAGAAGTTCAGCAAATCTGTTGTCTTAAGATGCTCACATACTTGAGAAGCTAGTTCGCTCGGTAGCGATTCGAGTGTAACCATGGCAATGTAGTTCCATAAAGGCCTTTTCTGGGTTGTGTTATTACACTGGCGAGGAACGGAGAAGGTGGTACTCCGAAAGAGTTGTCATAATAAGGGATGTTGTTGCACCCTCTCGACTCAACCTTCCCGCCTGGGCTTGGACCCGTCTCGGCCCGCTCGGCCCTCCCGCATTAAGTAGGGGCGACCCCCTCATCGCTGTTATTAATATTAATATTACTCTCATTCTGGTGGCGACTTCTGGCTAGCTACTCTGTACAATGTAATCAATTCATGTATTTGCAAAACTCCCTTCATCAACAGAAATTCAAGCGCAACAGCCAAGACCCGGAGGTGAATATTTGACTCAACATCACAATATAGACTACTTCTCAAGTTCTCAATGGGACATCGCGTTCATTCGCATTTTGGCAGCATGTGTTCATTCAAGGTGAGAGCGCTCTTGCGTGGAATCAAATTGGCTCCTTCTCTATCTACTTTGTGGAGCGCAGAGCGCGCTCTGTGAGCCAACAGAGTGTATTTAACTCATCTTCGCGGGACTTTATCCTGTTGATCATTATGTTCAATCGTTCGTTGCATCGATTAACCAATTGACCAAGCAGTTGTCCTCTGCCATTTGTCAAGTGCATTCCTGCCGTTTCTTCTTCCTGTTGGGCGAGCTCCGCCTTTCTCTCCGCGGACGGATCTGTATCTGCGACGATTTTTTCGATCTTCGTGGGCAGGTCACGTCCTGGGAACTGTGACGTTCCCTTGGTCATATCCTCAAGGCCTCGTCGCCATCCTAGATAAGATATGGACCAGACGTACCTCTCACGCCTAGTCCTGTAGGGGTCATCCACGACAGTGGCTCGAAAGTGCCGGCTTCTCTGGCAGACCATTCCCACGGATCATTGACCTTAGAGAGGCCAGCGATCTAAGAGTGCTTTGTCTTGCTCCACTGACATCATGGACGGTTCGTTTCCCTCACAGGAGGATGGTCATGCCATTCGGACAAGAATTCCAATCCAGCTTTCTTGCCCAAGCGATGTCATTCGGATGGCCAAGAATTTCATTCCTTCTTCTTGACTCCAACCACAACAAAGTTCCTCGGGCTCTGCTTGTAGTCAAACACGATGTCGACCCAGCAATCCTGCACGCACGGCTGTTCCCTCAAGAAAAGCCAGCGGTCGACGACGATGACGCTTTCGACGACGCCGGCGCTAAAGGCCATCAGACTCCAGACGACCGCCAGGCGTTTCTTCGCGTAGCCCCATCGGGCCTCGTAATCGTCGATCATGTCGGCGGTCAGGCCACGGGTGCGGTCTCTGATCTCCAAACCGCCGACCCCGGGGTCATTGGCAACCAGTCTATCCAGCGCGCCGTCGACGTAGGCGTGGAAGTTGGCAAAGCAGGCTTTCCGCAGCGAGCCCACGATCAGGGGCGTGCCGGTGTCATCTTTACCTGTGACGCTGGCGCCTCCGGCGTCGTCGTCCGGGCCGGGACACTGCCTGACAACACCGCGGTCGAGCAGGATGCGCTGTAGCAGGGCGCGGTAGAAGTGCCGGCGGAAGAAGGCCTCGCTGTCATCGGGACCCCAGTTGTACGGGGCCTGCACGGCCATCATGCGTGCCGTGATGTTGAGCCTTACCCCCTCGCCCGAATCATGGGCGAATTCTTCCAGTCGCTTGGACATGGGGAATCCGTGCGGGTCGCACGCCGAGCTGGTTGCCTCGAGCCGCGGGTGGTTCGGCCGGAGTCGCGGCAGTTTATACGTCGCCGGACCTAGCCGTTCGGTCAGGAGGTTGTAGCAGCAGCCGATAATGGCCACGGCACACACAGACGGGTTCAGTACGAGTGACCGCAGGCCGTGGTGCGAGAGATTGCCGCACGAGTGCAGCGATATCACCATCGCTTTGGGATGTCGGTGGCTTATCTGCTGCGGCTCGATGGCTCCGGGAGAGGTGGGGCCTCCGATGGGGTGCCGTTCTTCTCTCGTGTTCGAGCATGGAGAGTCATCCGTCTGGTCGTCCGCTTCCTCACGAGGTGGGTAAAGTATGCTCTCCAGATGTCCATCCTGCACGTCATGTTCAATGTAGGTCATCAAGCCCCCCACCGGGTCAAGAGGCTCCTCCGTGACAATTTCCGTGGCGGGGGKAATGTCGACGCCGACCAGATCGGGCGGAGGGGKGGGCATTCCATTTGCCAACGCGAGCTGTCGCTTCCACTCCTTCTTATTGCGCATAGTTCTCTCCTTCTTTGCTAGTTTTGCATGGACATCCATACTCCTGGCGCCGTCGATGTTGTGGTGTTTTCGTTCGATCGCAATGACATGTTTATGGTACGGCGGGGAGGCCAACGTCCGGCCCAGATAGTTCTGTCCTGATCCGAAATCGACCACCGAAACCGGCTCCTGAAGCCGCCCCGACACGTCGGCCGAGAGCTTGTCGACATAGGCAGCAAAGTGGGTGACTTCATGCATCTTCTTCGGTTTCATGCCGACCGAGACACGTCGAGGCATGGCCGTGATGGTGTCCGAAACCGGCGTGAACCGTCTTTGCAAAGAATGCCTCCGAACAGTGCGAATGTAGTCTAGCAGGCTCTCTGGAGGGTTCTGTTGTTGGTCATCTTGCTCTTTTGACTTGCGTGGTTCTCCGTTCTGGAAAGAATCCAGATCGCGGCGAAGGAGCAGATCGAGTACTTCGTCGATGCGCACCAGCTCGAACCAGTCCCGCCACTCCTGCGGCAAAACCGTCGTGTAGAGGTCAGGCTCGCACGTGAGAAATTCCAAAATATGTACCCCTCCACAGAGATTTCGAAAAAGGTCGGACCTCGTGGCAAATTCGAGAAGAGATTCAATGTATTGATCTTCAGATGTCCACTCTGGAGGCATCGGCAATTTGGGCCGCGTCCGGGCCTCCGATTCGCCCATCGACATCGTGTCAAGAGCGACAACCACAGACGTTGATTGTTAGGGAATATCAGACATGCTTACAGATATTTCCTTTCTTCGACAGACCCTTCGACACAGTATTAGCGAGTCATGAATCAAAGGAAAAGCAAGAATGGTCAAAGGAAAAATCCAGCAAAATTGCCAAGGCACTAGTCCTGATTGTCCCCCCTTTTCCGCAAGGCTGCGCTAACAATCGACACAGTTGTCGGGACTCGGGAGGAGAGGTCCACTACTAGCGCTCACTGGCTGATACTTGTTATGTAATTCTGAGAGGAAGAGCAGTGACAACCTCATATTGAGATGCGGTAAGACTTTCAGCTTTGCAAAGACACGCGGCGAGGCTAGGTTGCAAATGGCTCTCTAGTCCTTCAAAAGCTTCGAAATCACCACAGAAGATGAGTAGTTGCTAACTTGAATGCCCAGTCCAGTAGCAGGAACTCGACCCAAAGATTCATTAACGAAGCCCCCTTCGAGAGCTTCAACGAAGATTCATCATTCATCAATAGAGATCTCGGCCGCCAACAATCGTCGGAATCCTTCTGGACCCGCGCTGAACTCCCTCGCAACCAGCTATCATCATGTACGGATCTTCGATTGGAGCGAATAGGATTGGCAGACGGATAATCAATACCACGGATTCGGGATGACCTACGAGGAGATGGAGATTATCAGGCTGCCAGTCTCGCCCGCTAGCGTCTGTCAGTTCGTCCTGGCGCATTTTTCTTATTGCCGTGTTGGTCCGCGCCCTTTGCGGGTAGCCGTATCTGCTCCTTGAGCAAGGCTCGTCGTTCCACATGGGACATTGGTCCCCAGAATCGCCCTTATAGAAGACCTTTTAGATTGATGAACGACGAGATTTAAGATGTCCCAGGGCGAGACCTCCGTAGCAATGCTCCTTGGTACCCACGTTGAGCTTTGGAATTCTGGCTAGGGCAAGAGGAAGAGGGCCACCTTCTTGAGGCCGATAGCGTATGCTATGTGGCGAGCAAATGGTAAAGGGAGAGAGATGTCTCATCGCGCCGGTTGTGGTTTGACTAGTGAATTCACATGTGAAAACCGGTGGTCTTTTCAGTTTCCAGCTTCTGCGATAGCCAAAGTCTTAGCCGTTCACTAGAGGAGAAGTGTCCAAATCGTAGGATTCGAGGCAAGTGATCAATCAAGACCGATCCAATCGCCATCGCCTTCACCGCCATTCGTCGTCTCACCATCAATCACATTTCGTTCGGTCTCAGTCACAGCCAATGTCGTCTCACCGTTCACAGATGGTTGTTGCGACAGAAATTCAATCTCAAAAGCATTCCGCTCACTGAGATTTCGAACCGTCTTGCCGACTCCATCCACTCCTCGGAGAACTGCACGGAGTTCACTTGCAAACTCGCCTTGTCTTTCCTTGATGTATCTCCCGTGTACACTCAAGACTTCGCCCACCCAACGAAGAGCAAATTCCAAGTGAGGACTGCTCTCCATTTGTTGGCCAAGGAGCGTTAACAAACGTCCAAGATAGACCTTCGGTAACTCCCTAACCAGTAGCGGGATTGATACATATGGGACAGACTCGTAGGTTTGCCGAATCAGCCCTTTCTCATTCAATCTGAATGACATGACCAGGGCTTTCAGATAACTCGGTTCGCTTTGCTTGAGTATCGCTCGAATGTTCTGCGGAGTGACATCAATATCGAGATCGAATGGATCAAAATCCTCCTTGCCAGTGTTGTCCAAGCTGTAGATCAACAGACCTTCCGTACTGGCAGCACAGAAGCTTCTGCCTGTCGGGGCAAACTCGACCCCAGTCACTCTAACTTCTGGTCGAACCGTTCTGGCTGTTGCATCTCGGCCACGTTTCACGCCAGGTAGGCTTCGATCTATTCGATCATCGAGATCACTCGCTTCTCCTTCGGTGTCAATCATGTCTCGAGGGAGACCATTGGACATGATTGCCGCCGAATTTAAGAATTCCTGGGTACCCTCTAAACTGAGATTGATGGAGACTGTGAACTTCTTAATCAAAGTCAGTGTGCTGACAGAATACAAGCAGATGTGTTTGCTGTTTCCAGCTGCCAGGAGACAACTTCCATCGGCGGAGTAGGTGATGGTGTTAAAAGATTTTGTGCCTGGCGTGGAGGCAGCGGTACGTCGTGACGTGAGAGTCCGACCTCCACTGACATCACGCCGACCGTCCACACCGGAATCTTGCATCGATGTGTTCAGATTCCAAAACGTGAGTTGTCCATCTAGCGTCGATGCTGCGATTTGAGCAGAGTCTGGCCGGATAGTAATGCACAGAAGATCAGACGTAAGCTGTAACGTCTCCGAAGTCTGTGATCGATCAAAAACAGACCACACTCGGATTGTGTGATCCCAGGAGCCGGAAACAAGATAGCGACCATCTGGTGTGAAGGCGAGAGTGGAAATCGGGCCTTCATGCCCCGAGAGCTGATCAAGAAGAGCTCCGGTCTGAACAGACCAGAGGTGAATATCGAAAGAATCGTGCGACGCAGCGCAGACCACCTCGGCAGATGGATCTATTGCCAGGCAGGAGAATGAGAGTCGAGTGGGGGCGGTAAAGGTTCGGAAGTTTCGATATCTCAACATGTCCCACGCACGAACTGATCCGTCGAGTGAGGAGGTGAATAGAATGTTGCCCCTTTTCGAGTATGCCGAAGCCGTCACTGCAGATGTATGTTCTGTGAATGTCGCGATGTGGAAGCCAGAAGAGACATCCCATATCTTGATGAGCCCATCATCTGCTCCAGTGATGATCCGGGTCGAGTCCGGAGAGTATGTCAAGGTTGTCATGGTATCGAGATGCGAAGTCTGCTTGAGAATGTTGGACTCGGAAGCATGTTCCCACACAAGCAACTGACCAGTCTTGGACGACCCAAAAGCTAACCATTCGCCTGTTGTGTTGATAGTGACAGCGGAAATCGGGGAAGACGCCATTGACAAACTATGGATGTTTGAGAATGATGGGATCTCGTACAAAGAGAACAAGCCATTGTCGAAACAGACAGTCAACAGGTTGGTCGAGGGATGGAAGGATGCACATCGCAACTTTGCATTTTGCATGAAATAGTCCCTCTGCACGACCCGCCATCTCTCGTCGACCGGCTCATCCGATTCCTCGTCGTTTTGTTGGCTGGGAACAAACTCCCATCTGAACAGGGCTCCATCTTCACTGACGGTGAATATCGACTCTTGACTGGACGAAAACCAGACATTTCTGACCTGTTGTCTATGGCCGGAGAGGACGGTAGGTTCAAAGCCCTCCTCCGGGTCCAAACTCCAGATTCGTGCTGTCAGATCTTTGGACGCGCTGAGGAAGAAGCGAGAGTCCCCAGACCAACTCAGATGTCTGACTTCGTCGAAGTGTCCTCCGTACTCCCGGTGCAAGACAAATGGAGCGAATTCAAGTTCTCCGTTGGCATCTCCACTCGGTGTGGAAGGCGTCCTCCATGCTTGTATCTTTCTTCCCAATCCAACGACAAAGTGCTGGCCGCTCGGCGAAAAGGCTAACGAGGTAATTGGAGCCTTGAAAGTGAAGTAATAGATTGCGATCCGTCTCGGAAAGACTGAGAGAATGGCTCGGCCATCTTCATCGATTGTGAGTAGTAGGTTGCCATCGGGAGACAGCGCAATGTGGGTGATGTTCCTCCGGTGGGAGAAGGGGAGGGTATAACTGGTGTTTCTAGCAGCACTGTTAGCTCTGACAGTCCAAGTCATGGGCCTTCTCACTTTGTCAAATTGAAGACCGACACCCGATTGCCCACAGGCGAAAGCAAAGAGTTTCCATCGGGAGTGAAGACCAGGTCTCCGCGACCATAGACGGTGCCCAGGAGATTGGAGAACTGCAGTTTGTTAGGTCTAGCCAGACGAGGTGGTGATGGAGCGCATACCTTGAATTCCGTCTTCATGGTGTCATGGTGGTGGGTGAATCGGCGGCGAGAATTGCCTGCGAAATGCTGCGAAATGCCTGCGAAATGAATCTGCACTCGACGGCTTCAAAAAAAAAGGCGTCGGGGAAAAGAATAATTGCTCCGGCACTAATACTTAAAGGAACTAGTGTTGTAAATTAGTGTCGTAAATTAGTGGTTAGTTGGGTCCGGGGTTTTTGGCGCAGGAACTTCAGGGGCACCACCGCCAGAATTTTGGGAATCTGTCAAAGGGGACACTTGCCTGCGTTCTTCGTCCCGTCAACACCACCACCGTCACTGACACCGTATCCCATCACTCATCTACCACTCTTGATTACTCGATTACCCTGTTGTCTCTTTCTACACCACTTCGTCTTTCTCTCGTTTAGCGACCAACATGGCACCTGCACCACCTGCAGCGGCGGCTGCGCCAGCGGAATCCGCCTCGCCCATTGGCATTGCCAACCTGCCCAACCAACGTCACAAGATCGTCGCAAAGAGAGGTGCTGCCTTCACCATCATGGTAATTCAGTCGTCTATGTGATTCTCGGCGCCGCTGACCATCTACAGGTTGCTGGCGAGTCTGGATTGGGAAAGACTACCTTCATCAACACTCTGTTTTCGACAACCATCAAGAACTATCAAGATCACAAGAGACGGCATGCAAAGCAGGTTGACAAGACTGTGGAGATTGAGATCACGAAAGCTGAGCTCGAGGAGAAATTCTTCAAAGGTAGGCCTTCTTCCCCGTCCTCGGACATGAGCTAATTCCGATAGTTCGCCTGACTGTCATCGACACACCTGGCTTCGGCGACTATGTCAACAACCGTGATTCCTGGATGCCCATCATCGAGTTCCTGGACGATCAGCATGAGTCGTATATGTTGCAAGAGCAACAACCCAAGAGACAGGACAAGATCGATCTCCGAGTTCACACCTGCCTCTACTTCATCCGTCCCACTGGCCACACCCTGAAACCCCTGGACATTGAAGTCATGAAGCGTCTTTGCACACGTGTCAATCTGATTCCAGTCGTCGCCAAAGCGGACACGCTATCTCCTTCCGACCTGGCACGATTCAAGCACCGCATTCAAGGTGTCATTGAGGCACAAGGCATCAAGATCTACCAACCTCCGATTGAGGATGACGACGAGGCCGCCGCACAGCACGCCCGTGCGTTGATGGCTGCCATGCCTTTCTCCGTCATCGGTAGCGAGAAGGACGTCAAGACTTCAGACGGTCGCATCGTCAAGGGTCGACAGTACGCCTGGGGTGTGGCCGAAGTCGAGAATGAAGACCATTGCGACTTTAAGAAGCTTCGATCGATCCTCATCCGTACCCACATGCTCGATCTCATCCACACGACCGAGGAGAACCACTACGAAGCCTACCGCGCCCAACAAATGGAGACGAGGAAGTTCGGTGAGGCGCGACCAAGAAAACTGGACAACCCCAAGTTCAAAGAGGAAGAAGAAGCACTTAGGAAGAGATTCACCGAACAAGTCAAGGTCGAGGAACAGAGATTCAGGTCTTGGGAACAAAAGTTGATCGGGGAGAGAGACCGCTTGAACAAGGACTTGGAAGCCACGCATGCCGCCATCAAACAGCTGGAGCAAGAGTTGGAGCAGATGCAAGGAAGTGCAGTCCGAAGCCATGGCCGCCGTTAGATTGGCTCTGTCTGACCGTCGAGAATTCGATGGAGTATGGAAGAGTTCTGGCAATTCTTCTCGGAGAGGGGGAAGAAGTGAGGCTGAGTTTGCGAGTGAGTCGGCTTTCGTACGGTGTACAGGAAGCCTGGGGCTATTTTTGAGTGTTAGCACGGCCACGAAATACTTGATTAATGTCATACCTTTCCTGAGGTTGCTTTCTATTCTATCTATCTATCGGATTGGCTGGAGTTCGGTTCACGAGGCAGCATTCCTCAACTGTTGACTGATATGTCCATTGGCCCCCCTGCCACCCGTCGGGTCATGGCAGTTGTCTTTCTTCTGCTCTTGTTGGGTCCGTTTCTGTCTTTCAGCCTCTTCCGCAACCGCGCGATCGACATCGGCAAAGCCATCGTCCATCTCGACGACGCCGCCATCACCATCACCATCACCATCACCATGGTCATCCGCCAAGCCCATCCAAGCTCTCATCTTGACCTTCTTGAACTCGTCGAAGTCCCACTCCAGCGGTTCCAGCGTGTCCTCCCCATCCTCCCAGACATAAACCTCGGCCTCTACCTCCTCCAGCACCTGCGTCGTCTTGTGGTGTGCAGCACCAGTCTCTCTTTCTCCATCCGCACGCAACCCCTCCTCCTCCTTCCCCCCACCCAAGTGCGCCGCCTCATCCAGCCCGACGTCCTGGAGCACCTGCACCGTCACCTTCCGCCGACTGTACTGGCTGCCCTCGAAGATGTCGAGCCGGTAGATGTCGCCGTCCGTCAGGCCCTGCACCACGGACCCGCGCACGCAGGACCCTGCGTGCGGTACGATCGCCGGGTAGTCGGCGTGCCGGACGCGGTGGCGGCGGTGATCTTGGAGCAGCGCCGGTCGGATCGTCAGGAGCGCCCTTTGCCATGGGAGTGGGTGTGGGTTGCCATGGATCACGCGGTGAAGGACTGGCGGCGCCATCAGCGTCCCTGGGGTGAGGTTAGAACATGTGGACCTGAAGAGAGGGGGAGAGGGGGGGAGTCTGGACTGAACCGTAGAAGAATCCTGTGTGTTCACCCATTGTTTCCCCTTTCCGTTTTTGGAATTCTCTGCTGGGCTTCGCGTGCTGATACGACGTTTGGGGATTGACGATTGAAGGATGGGGTTGGGGCGGGGATTAGAGAGGAAGGGTGGGAGATCGGAGGGAATAAATGTCTATCTATAAGGCTGCATGGTTGGTGACAACAAGGAGATCCGGCGGAGGTCTAGTCTGTGGGAAAGGACAATCTTTTGTCGGTCGACGCCCTTCGCGGTCTTCCTATCGAAATCAATGGCTAATATCTTTGATGATTTGGCGGGTCAAGGACTCAGAACTCAAGGCCAAGGACCGTGCGCCTATCTCCGCTGCGGGACGCAGCCTTGCATTGGATGCTACTTCAATACGGGATACTTTTGATTGACAGATGACAGCATTGGAACGATATCGTCATTGACCGGAGGTAAGCCGGATTCGTACTTGGTATCTATTAAACCAAACAGCAAGCGCCTTGCCAGGATATCAACACACACAAGAAAGGAAACCGCTGAAAGCCGCTCACCCAAAACACCACTGCCTACCCTCCCAAACGCCATTCGTGTTTGTAGTGCCCGGCTTTAGAACAATAGGCCACCGAGAAGCAAACCACCCAGCAGACCACCGGCGATGGGAAGACCGTAGCCGCCGCCGTAGCCCTGACCATAGGGACGGTTGTAGGGATAACCAGGCCGGATGAACCTCACGTTAGGATCTCCATACGGGGCCGCGGAATACGGGTTGACACCGTACCCTCTGGGTCCATAGCCACCGTAGCCATAGCCTGCGCCCTGCGGGGGTTCAACGTAGATGTCCTTACCATCTCGGTCTTTGGCGAAGAATTGCGGCTGGCCCGTGACTTCCGCCTGCCGCATCGCCTGGCGCAGTCGCATGTGTGCTTCGTAGTATTGCCTCTCCTCTGCTTCTCTTCGGGATCGCTCTTGGACACGCTCCTCGTGCGTCGTGCCCGTGACTTTGTTCTTTAGCTTCTCGCCAAAGCTCTTCTTCCCGGTTCCTTGCGCGTTGGATGGCCGGGCGGGTAGAGGAGGCAGGCTGCTATCGTCTTCTGAATGATCGGCCGAAAGACGTGCTTGCGACTTGAGCCGGGTCTCTTCCTCCTGCAATCTCTCTCGCTCTTCCGAACTCAGGGTCTTTACGATTTCAGGGATGTCGAGTGGGTGCTCCCAGTATGACTTTGGGGGGTCGACTTGGGTGTCGACGTAGAAGGAATGGTTCTCATTGGAGTCGAATGAGCGAACCCAGCCGTGAGGAAGAGGGCGCTGGAGATCCTCCATGGACCGACGTGCCGCTGGTGGGATTCCATTCTTGGCTTGAGGGACTTCGAGATGTGATGAAGCCTGGGTCGCTTGGGGTCTGGAGGATGTGGTCGAGGAGCCGGTGGCAATAGCGTAGGATGGCGGGGCGTCTGGAGGGGCCGACATGATGGAGATCAGAGGGAGGTAAGGTTGTGTGTGAGGGATGGAGGGATGGAATCGAGGTGATGGACGAGAAGAGAGATAAATACTTAAATCCTCGTCACTGCCTGCAGAAATCAAAAGACGCAGAGAGAATGAGAGTGATGATGCTTGATTGAGATGGAATCTAGCGAGGCTCAGCAAGCTGTGGCAACTTGGAAGTCAGTGACGCAAAGGGGGGTGAGGGGGAGGTTTTTGGCAGTCGGAGACTCGGAGCGAGCGGAAGTTTGATGGGAAGGCTGTGAGGCTGAGCCACTCCGAAACATCCAATCAGCGCTAGGATCCATTTGTCAACTTGCAGGCAACAGCTTAACCAAACACAGAAGCCAGAGGGAAGGAACGTCCAGCACCCGTGGTCACGTGTCGATAACCTCGACGGTGCCGCTTTATGACCTTGTGAGCAATAGGTAGGTGTCTAACCTAACTATCTATGAATGGAGGCCGCTTTATATCACTGCCCAAGGGAGCCTAGTGCTCTTGGCAGTTTATTACAGCCTCCGAGTCCCTCGCTCACCCTGTTGCCCTTCACCCTACATCGCTCCTGTACGGGTTCTCAAATCGCGTAATCCCTCTCGCCTTGCTATTATTCGCCGGCCTTCATTAGCCTTACCTAGGTGGACTCGTTACAGATTCCCTGAACGAATGTAGTTAGCATCTTGCAGAACATCCCTATCTCCACGATCCTCGAATTTAGCTCATATGAAAGCGTCCAACAACTGGCCGACGCAGGCACTGATCACCTCGACATCGTTCCAGGCCCAAACCTACAGTAACCTCTTCAAGCAGAAAAATGAATCTTGCCTCTGGGTGTTGGAAGCTATCTATTGCTATCTTAGTGCCGTTCCGGGGATAGCGTCCGTGGGCGTCTTATTAGCTTCAGGCAATATGACAACATTTTAGCTCGCTGGAATCAACGCATTTCTTCTCCGCCTTCGGACCGTTCCTGACCAACCGAAAGATGCTGAATTCGCATCAACGCTACCACCTCGGATGTGTCAAATTGAGGAGAAACCCTCCGTGTCGGTATCGTCTCGAACACTTTTGACCCTATGAGGCCCCAAGGTGTGATTCAACTTTTTGGAAAATCCAGATCCCGAACCCCGTTTCATTCCCGAACCTGGTTTACCCCATCTTTCTTGACAGAACTTATAATCCGGCCTTATTCCTCCCACAGGTTGGCTTCCGCGTCCTACCGTAAGCAGCCCACATCAATTAGAACCATCATGGAACCCGCAAAACTTCGAAGACACGAACAGAGAGGGAAGTACGACACCGACTCCCTCGAGGCGGTTTTCTCAGACACCTTCATGTCTCACGTCTCTTACGTTGACAACGGCTTGCCGCAATGTTTACCTATGATTGCTCTGTTTCGCTACGTAGGAGAGAATCAAGATCCCGTCATCTACCTACATGGCCATCCAAGCTCGAGGTTAATGGAGATTGTGCGGAAGAAGGATTCCGAGCGGGCCGACCAAGACGATAGGAAAGCAAATGGAGAGCTGGATGACAGGATACGAGTGTGTATAGCAGCCACCAAAGGTCAGTCAATCCCCCCAATCGTTGGTTTTGGGCACGTGACACCTACCGGTGGTCTTTGCACTCTGGCTGATTCCCAATGCTACATGTAGTGGATGGCCTTGTACTTTCGTCGGCCCCCAACGGGCACACTTTCAATTATCGCTGTGGCATTGTCCATGGCGCATGCTCCCTCTCAAAAGATCGTGAAGTCAAGCGGGAGATAATGAGAGGTGTGACAAACCATATTGTTGAGGGCAGGTGGGAGGACGTCAACCCTGTCGCATCATTCCAGGTCTCACTAGTTTGTGTGATCCGAGTTGATATCCTCAGCGGAAGTGTGAAGTTTCGAGCTGGAATTCCTGGCATCCAGCCGAGAGACAAGGAGAAGGACGGTCCGGACAATGAAGTACCGCCCTGGACAGGCGTGGTCCCTCTTTCCGAACAGTTGGAGGAGCCAATTCCGAGTGGGTTGACGCAAGATGCAAAAGTACCTGAAGGACTATTGGCGTTCATCAAGAAGCGGAACAAAGCTCAGAGAGACCATGTACTTTCTGCCGCAAGATGAATTCAACCAAGGGATGCCAAATTTATGCTTGTAAGACGCCGACTGATTAAATAAATAGAAAGCAAAGAGGCATATCAACTGGAAGAACTTTAGGCTTCCGCGAGCTTATTTCCGTGATATATGCGAATTAAGTGAGGAAGACACTCCATTATCCATACTAGCTAACTCCTTGGCGTTATCGCGGCTTTGGTAGCATCAAAAGCGCGGGTCTCGTCTTGTACCACCCCTCCCAACTTCTTCCAGACTCCCTAACCGAGGCTTCTTCCATAACCCTGCGGTGATCACATTTGACCATCAGTTCTAGCCTTTTCTTATCGCCGCTCTATTCTTCGCGGAGAGTACTTGCTTCAAGTTGTGCTCTTCGTTCCATCACACAAAAGACATCTTTGAGTCCTTGGCGCCGTCAAGCACTTGATTCTAGAAGCCTGGCCTTGCCACAGCGGTCCTAGGCTTCTTCGATACCCCCGTTCAAACCAACTGCCATCTCAAGCCAATATCTCTGTGCATCCCACTGATCACGATCATTGTACCAAGGACTGGTCTTTGCTCTCCTTGTGTTGGAAGGAGATCAAAGGATTGCTTCTGCCCCGCTTCTGCGAACGTCGTCTTGCTCGCTGGGCACCTGACTCTGCCTCGCTGCAGCTGGTCACAATGGCGATGTGGACAGAGAATAAATTCCTGAGCCCTACATTAATTGACCTTCGGCGGAGATCAAAACACGGCTGTATTGATTGCAAGGTAGCTAAAGTTCGATGTGATGAGGTCCGTCCAGGATGTGGTACCTGTGCTCGTCGACAACGTGTTTGTCGAGGATATGCGGATTACACAAAACCGCAATCCAAGGGAGGGCAACAGAAGCCTACCCAGAAAAATATGAGGAACAAGCGAAGTATCGATCGTTCCCTTGTGAGCCTCGATCCGCAAACACCCGCGTCCTCGAGTACTGAGTCAACTATCGAGGAATGTGACAGGCGCCTGTCTCTGTGCTCCAACACAAGCGCTGAAACAAGGACTAAACTCGGTCCGATTCACGGTACTACGCTTGAATTGCCGATGTCGACGGACCTAACGATCAAGCGCCCTTCATGCGAGTTTAATGCCTTGCTTGCTCCGATACCACGGTCGCTCCCCACGATCCCACCCGGAACCATTTCGGAAGACGACGCCCCAACGATAAATGTATATTTTAACCGACACCCGTTTGAACTCGCCATAGGCTTGGAGTTCGTCGACGAGATGAATGCCTCGGTTCTTATGGTTCTTCAAGACAGCCCTATGGCCATTGGGGACGCACTTTATTCAATCGGGCGTGTCTACCTTGACGAGGATGGGCAAGGCTCGCCGGTCGCACTCGCCCTGGATAGGCGAGCAAGAACTCTAGCCAGGTTGAAAATTAAAGATCCGAGCCGTGAATTGGAACAGATGCTGCTGATGACTTTAGCACTGGGTGCAATGGAGGTACTTGATCCTCCACCTTAAGTTACAATACACCGAAAGTTAACTGTCAATAGCTCATCGATACCAAATGCAAAGCACACGAACGCACATTCCATATCGTGATTGCGTACGCCGCGTCAATCATTAACAAGTCTGCCGGGTTGGGCATGTCACTGAGCTCGCTCGCCAAATACTTCACTCGCGCCCTGGCGCGGCAAGATATGATGATATCATTGAGTCAATCGCGTCGTAATGCGATTAAAACGAGCACCTGGCTCGACGAAACCTCAAAAACCTCGGCCGATCGATTCATGGGATATACGACAACGTTGATGCCGCTCCTGGAAGAATTATGTGCTTTAGCAGATGACATCCGTCAGGATACAGGAAGTACCCGCGCCATCGCGTACGGATCAGAAGACGCCCTTTCGGTCTCTTTGCCTGTGACGAAGGAATCAATCATTTCACGGAAGATGATCGACCTACGCTCACGAATTCAATCTTGGCGTCCGGCGTTCGGCAATAGTGTATCTGCAAGAGCATCGAGACGACTGTTAGCACAGAGTTATTCATGCCGCGCCGCCGCTCTGCTCATGCTACATCGGCTGATGATTCCCGCCGGAAGCTCGATCGAGAGCGATCGAGAAGCGTTTCAGATGGCTTGTGAGGTCATGGTGCATCTTAATGGGCCACCTGAAGACTTACGGTGGTCAACCTGGCCTGCCCTGGTCGCCAGTTGTGAATTAGAGAGTGAAGAAGACCGGGCGATCGCAATTGAGATCTTTGATGGAATATACAGCTCGCGGAGGACTGGTACGTCGCTTCAGACGAAGGCGTTTGTTATGGAGAGGGTTTGGAAAGCAAGGGATGCAGGTGAGGACTGGAATTGGATGATCTTAAGTCAAAAACACCCGGGTGAATGCATACCGATATGAAAGTTAAGATGAAACCCGGCAACAATTGGCAATGCCGAGTACTGGGGAAGCAAGTTTCCACCGAGGATGTTTCTTTGACAAAGGGTACCCTGTCCTCTACTTAAATGGGGAATCTCTAAAGTCTGCTCATGCTAGGTTGAGGCACCAAGTGGGCTCAGGTAGTAGTAAGATCCTGTCATTTGTATGTAATCCATGATGATAGTGGCCTTGTTCGAGAGACCACTATCATGCAGCTTATCCCGCTCCATTCTCCACTTGGTCGTCCTGAACAGCTCATACATCGTCCCTAGCACGGGTGTATGCATACCCAATTGGTTCGTTCCCTGTGGTGGACAACCAAGCCGAACATCCAACACAACCTCCAACACCGTCGGTATCCCATGATCCAAGTCCAGCAGCATACTCGGCTGATACCGGCAATCTTTAGGTAATCGAAGGAGATAAAAGTGAAATGTATCTGTGCCGCGGGAGGGGGGGGGGGGTTTCTGACACGATCACCGAGCTGGATCGTGCCGGTGGCCTAGGTTCCTCGGCCTTAACTTCGTGATTTGTTTGACCCCTTCGTGCCCTCCTACTTTGTTCTTACCTGGAAAGATGATGGAGCCTTCTCCATTCGGTCATCATAGCGGCTCAGTCAGAATGACAGCACCACTCTGGCATGCTTTGACTAGAATTTTTCCTCGGCCTCGTTCGGGTGTTTTTACCATTCGCAGTCCACACAGACAGCGTCGCTGGGTTGTCATGGATAACCGGATAATCAACATTGGCGATTGCCACCTTGGGGTCGATGATGGTCCTGACGATCAAAGCAAACCTGTCGCGGTCACACTGTGCTGAACTTTATGGAGATAGCCTCAAAGGATTCCCCATTGGAACTTTTCAGGGTCTCGCAATCGCCCACATGAGGGGTTTGGCCCACTTTTCAAGAGTCGGCAGTGCATGTCATGGGTTTCCTAGCATCGTATTGGGCAAGGAGCATGTGGGATAATAAGGAAGGTGAGTTTTGAAATGCAACTGACCGGAAGAAGCCCCAAGCTCTGGTGCCGAGAATTCCGAGATAGCTTAGCAAATGCTCCACAATAGAAACGTCTTGACAGGCCTTCTCGGTCATCGGCTCCGTGAGTAAGTCGGACCCTGGAGGCCGACAGGTCGAATAAATAACTTGGCAAAAATGTAGGACTTCAGCGATGTTCATTTCCACTGACGCCTTTCAGCGCCTAGATTGAGTGACGAGCGACTGTTGAAAGATGACAAACTAAATGACAAAATACTTGGGCTTAAGCGTGTAAGGCCGTGTTCGACCCGCGAGTTACGGACGCGTCATGAAAGCTCAGTAAAGATGAGAACTGCATCCGTTTTTGTTGACAGATATCTGTGTCTTCCTCGTTTCTCTAATGGAGACGAGTAAGTTCTGCTAGATGAAGGGCGTCACGGCCTCAGCCTCCTCGGCACTCGCAGTGTCAAAATAAACAGAGGGTATCCAGGTGGAATGTAAAACGGGCTGGTGGCTGTACATTTGTTTAGCCGGTCGTGGGGAGGATCGGTAACCCGAATAAAGAAGTATCTCTATTCTACAGTAAGTGGCTTCTCAATATACAACCTATCATCCAATCCAATGAAGGGAGAGAGAGAAGAAAGAAAATAAGGCCATCGGTCAGCTTCGTGTTCTGTACCATGTCTAAACCGACCACATTGTTTCAGTTGGTCTTCCTCAAGACACTGGCACAAATCTTTATCTTCGGACGAGATTTGTTTCTTCAACATGAGTTTGGACTCATTCGCTAGGACAAGGCTTAGTCAATTCTGGCATCTGACGCCAGTCATGGTCAGGTACCTCCGCGCTGGCAAGCAATCGAAGCTGATAGCCTTCATTTGATGAACCTTGATAAGGACCGGGACCAACGTTGTTAACATGTAGTGGTTCAGTAGCTCCAAGCGAGCTCATTCCTAGATACAGAACGTCTCCAAAGCACTCTAATATGCATTTCAACATATGTGCCGGATGGAGACCCCTTGCTCTTTCTTTAGCCTCAAAAGTTAGCCTATGATTTTGAGAACAAGCTTAGATACACCTCAATCTTTCGTTTGTGTAACATCCCATGGCTTGAGAAGAATGTCTCAACTATAATGGGTAGACGAATGTCCAAAGAGTCTAGTGGTGTCAATTGCACACTAATAGCATGGATTGGAAACAATATACTTCTGCAGGAGGATGTTCTTCATTTGCTTGATATCATAATCGAGAATCCTTGCATTTCAACTCCGTCACAGGTAGCGATTACCGGTACTAGACAAAATATCAAATGATAAGATCATAAGACGCAGGTCATTCGCTCAACCTCAGGACGGATTTGAAAAAGCCGTTGACAGACAAACTGACGAGAACTGGAGATTTTTCCGACATACATAGGCGTGATCACAGAGGCTAATGTGAATGTATTGAATAGGACTAGAAAAGGGGGTTTAAAAGCACACTGAAGATTGACTGCTGGTGTTGCCCGCCAGCCTTCTAACCCACTGCAACTATGAGATTTGTTGGCGACATGATGTATCTAAACAACCCTTCCATTTCTCTCCATCTACCCACCAGAAAAATTTCAATGATTCTTCAAGACTTCAAGACAAGATCGATCATCTCCACATCCTTCAATAACTGCTCATCACCCAGTCTTGGGCCAACCAGTTGGAGGCCGATCGGAGCACCCGCCAGACGTTGGGCGTCGTCTAAGGGACTATTGTCAGCCACTTGGTCGCTCGAAACAAGAGATTTACACTGGAAATCGAGAGTTCATAACATTCCGAGGCTGAAGGGTACTTACACAGGGACTCATTCTGCGCATCCAGTTCGGACTGAGGAGTGAACGAGGTATCTTTGGGATCTTTCTCTGGGTCTGCGGTCCCAAAGGGAATAATAACGGCAGGGTACTGCGTGGTCCGTCAGCCAAATGACCCTTGACAAACGATTTTGAGATGTGAGAGGAAGGAGAAGTATACTCACGTCCACTGCGTTCCATGCCACAGTATAGCTATAGTTGGTCCAGTCACCTGAAGGGACTGAAGTATGAGGTCCGGCTGGACCCAAGACCACGTCAACATTTGCTTGTTGCCACGCGTCCAACATCAGCTTTTGCAGCCCTAACTTCTTCGCGTTCAATGCCCATCCTTCCTCCCAGGTCTTCCGTGGCAGGTACCAGAAACCGGAATTTAAGACCGACTCCAGCGGTGGTTCTTCGGCCTTTGCCAGCTCTGCCTTGGCATATGAAAGCCCGTCGAGGGTAAGTAGCTCGTGCGAAACATCCCGAATTTCGGTAAAATTGGGAGGTGTGAATTCCCTGATCTCAAAACCTGCTGCCTTGAGTTTGTCGACGGCTTCTTGGATGGCTCGGCGAACGGGTGGGTGTGGTGTGCATCCACCACTCTCGGTGAAAACTCCAATTACCGGCCGTCGATCGGAGGTGCCGTGTTCAAATATTTGTGGTATTAACGACGGGTCGTATTGCCATGGCTTAGCATCACGGACAACTCGACATAGGAGCGTGAGATCTCGAACCGAATGTCCCATCGGGCCACAGACGGCCGGGATGCCGGTGTTCATACCTACCCAGTTCGAAGCCGCGTAGAAGATCATGGGAAGCAGGCCGAATGACGGTTTGAACCCGTATATTCCGTTGGCGGCACAAGGACATCTGTTGCCCCGTCGATCCATTAGCAAGTGACTCCACCGTTGAACACGCATATCAATCAATCAACGGCATGGAACTTGGCTGCTACTCACCGGATTGAGCCTGCAACATCTGTTCCAATGCCCAAGGCGCTCGCGTTGAATCCTAGTACTGATCCTTCTCCTCCACTGCTTCCACCGCATGTCAAGTGAGATACGACAGGGTTTTTGGTTCGGCCAAAAACGTTGTTGTTTGCCTCTGCAGCCAGCATGCTCTGTGGGATATTCGTCTTTGCGATCAACACTGCACCCTCAGCTTTCATGAGTTGGATCAGGTATGAATCGTAGTCCACTGGATCAAAGCACCGGGAGATGTATCCATTGCTGGAATCGTATCCCTTAACATTAAAGCATTCCTTTTCTGGGTCAACATCGCGACACAGCGAGAGCGGACGTGCGACTTACCTTGCACGTCACCGGCACACCGTGTAGGCGGCCAACCGGCTTCCCTGTCCTTTGGAACTCTTCATCCAACTTTTTCGCATCTTCAATTGCATCCAAGAAACGGATCTCGGTCAAGCACTCCAGCACTTGTTGAGCAACGGCTGCACGCTTGCAATACGCCGTGGTGACCTCGACAGCTGTATAAGTACCCTTTGCGATCTCAGCAGCAAGTTCTGTGGCATCGTGCTCTCCTGTGATTTTCAATTCCTTTGTCGTCAGAAGTCCGCAAGATTCCGCGATCGACCGTAGGTCGACCATTGCCTCAGCATCTTTGAGCACTTTCTCCGAGAGCTTCCATTCGGCGGGAATACGAGACGCTTGCTCTGCTTTTTTGGCCGCAGCAATCCCTTGCCACGGTTTCAGAGCGACAATTGATCCCATTATGATGTGAGTTCTGTACAGTTGGTTTACCGGGTAGATGGACACAAGACTGAAAGATCATCCCAGCTTGGGTCTAGCTTCCTATTTATCTGGACAGCGAAGAGTAGTCTCACGCAGGGCGTGTTCTAAAAACTGCATCATTGGCATCTGTTTGTAAAAGAAACTTGTGTCCACCTGATCTCATGATCCAACGGAGACCAATTTTGTAGCACAGTTTGCGTTTCCTGGCGTCATGGTTCAAACATTTGGAGAAGCGGAGAAGGGTGAAATGGCCGCAGTGAGTTCGCATGCCAATCCTGATGATCGTGTGGAGATTTTACCAAGGCTTATTGGAGGGTTTTCAGATTTCAGGTTGTTTGAAGCTAGAAGGAAGATAGCAAGCGGCCATTCTCGGTATAGTGGATTGAGTCAGTCATTTCGCCCTGCGGGAATGCGCCACCAGTCCCACCCGGCACCGCCATCTCGTATACCTTGCCTTATCGTCAAGCTATCTTAGCATTCTAGGCATAACTGGCGATTCAAATAACCGCCACACAGCTTCCAAGTACGGCTACGTCTAGCTATGGTCGGAAAGGAACAGTAGCTACTGGGTTGTTGCTTGTCTGGTTAGGCTGTCTTCATTTTTGAGTTGTTCCCGGTCGTAGTGGGTTTTCCACGAAAGTCGGGGTGCTTAGTATCGATCTTCGCACTGAAATAGGAATGGAACGAAAGGAAGAATATTTAAAAGACTCTCGGAGTGAGGAGGATGTAGGGGGGCATACTGAAATTCCGTAAAACCACCTTGATTCCCGTGCCGACTGCCGGCGAGGAATACGACTGACCGCGAGTGACCGATCAACTTTACTTACCTAAATCTTTTCTGTGAACTTGAAGATTAAAATTTCAGCATCTCCTTCGAACCACTGATCTTAATTCCTCAAAGACCCTCATATTTAACTTTATACAATGGATATGATATTTAAGAAAGGAAACTGAGTATACCAATGTATTAAAATAGTCAATTTTGGGCTAGTCATCATTCTCACTGGCACGTGAATATCTCCGCGAGCGGTTTTGGCCTGGCCCACGCCAAAGAAAACTGCGCATGCGAAAGCGTTATAGCGTTTACTTGCTCCATGCTCAGACTGTAATCTGGGAAACTTCTCAGGAAGAAAAACTGCTCTTCACGTGGGACTAGTCTAAGCAGAGCAAAGATTTTGTCCCATATGTCCTTACTTTGGGCATCAACGTGCCGGATGAGGAGGTCGTAGAGTGATTGGGAGAGCTCAGGCATGCGGGTGACGTATTGTCCGAAATTGATCGGTAGAGCGGGCCACTTTCGAACCAGATCTGACTATGCGACGAGGTCATCATCTTGGATGCTTAGTAGATCGATTCCCGCTGCTCGTGAGAGCAGCCCTTGGAAGAATAGGCCATCGACTTAGCTGTTGCTGTAGTAGATGTATAATTCGCGGGACATTATGTATTCCTGAATGGTCCAGCTTCTCATCCAGCATGGTCGATTTGCTAGATCTTCAATCGAATCTGTCCAGTCAAAGTCCTCGACTTTAAAGGTGACAATTGGCCCCGAGACTTTGAGCCAGTCTGGTAATGGGAAAAGGCTCAGCCAAACCGAAACAACAGCAACATTCTAGTAGGTTTGATCTATCATGAGGACTTGCTGATTTTTCTCGGTTACATTGTCCTGGTTATGAAACCTGCATCGACCCCGGCGAGAAGAGGAAACCAACGGGCCCCCTTACGCCTAGATGAGAGTTTAGTGGCATAGGCGGTTACCTGTCAAAATGGGTCATACAATCGTGCCTATTCGTAGCGCAGGTACCACTAGACATATTCCACAGAATATTGGAGGGATACGAGTAGACGGAATGGCAGCCATTTCCTGGCCCACAGAGTCCCTCACTCATGCGCTGTCTTCACCTCACCACGAGCCCGCAAGGACGGAGTTGCTACTGGTTGACAGAAGTGCGCCAAGACACCCATCATTGGGGATAAGTTTTGCTTGGTCAACGCCAAGGCGGCACTGAGTACTCGATATATAGCCGAATTTTACTTTAACTATATATTTTGAAGACTCGCAATTCTCCTCATCAATAGACACTTTGGCGGAGTGGTTAACGCGGTGCCCTGCTACATTATTGTCGAGGCATTTCCTTCGGGGTATGTATCATTCAGTCTACACTTACGAACGAAAAGCTAACTTGTATTTCAGAGCACAGGTTCGAATCCTGTAGGTGTCGGTGGTAACACATTTTTTTTCCTGTTCAGCCTTAATTATATTTTTGTAATTTATGCTTTTTGTGGGGAGTGATTCTTGGCGCTTCCAGGAGCCAACTGAATACCTCACCTAATTTGAAGGTGCCTCAGGCCACGAAACGCATGTCCTGTTGTTTGTATCAAGGCACCAATCTCATCATACTCGCCGCAAGATTTGCTGCAGATTTATCAGAAAAAGAGTGCATGTCCTTTAGGGATGATACCTACCCAGTAGTGAGCGTGCGCCCGCAATAGGCTCCATTCACACAAACATGGCATCTGCAGGGGTCATAATACCATATCCTGGCATGATTGACGACATGTCTCGGCAGGAGCGAAGCTACACCGTTTTGGGTTCATTGCGTCTTCCCCATCCATCCGATTGCACTCCTACTAAGGAGCACGAAACTCTGGCCCTTTCGCTAAAGAAAGACCTCCAGGTGCTTCAAAATCGCGATTTAAGAAGTACTTACAACATTGTCTCTTGCGATTCGAAATTCTAAAATAGATATATTGCAAAGATGAGGGTTTATTTAACTTCGCTAAGTATGGTGATATCCATTACACTTTCCACGTGTCTGCTGAGTACTGTGAATTGTTTAGCATTATTAACTCGCGTGACCTGCTTCGTATTGTATGGGGGTCCAGTGACTCGTTCAATGATTCAAGAGTTGAAAGCCTAGGAGCACATCCAGGCCGGCCGACCCTTGAGCAGCTCAAGGTAACCGTTTCGATGTGAAAGTGAAAAAGGGCAATAGAAGTCTTGCAATTGGCGGCATGTGAAGACGTGAAGCTGAGAATCCCTCTCCACGAGCCGAATTACTAAGAAGACTTGGAAATATTTCATACATGAGAAAGGTTTTCATCGCAAATTGGAGGAAGCAAGGCTCTTACTCTTTGATTTTTGTAGATTCAAAGTAAGGGTCAGCGTGCTCAGCTCCATTGTCAGAACACGAGGTGAATCCGATCCAATCCCAACACATCTTGCCTTATTTGTAGGTTTGTCTTTGCACGACAGGGTGGCCTTGAAGACAGGGTGCAGAGTTGGAATGATCATCGGACCCAGTAAGCTCTTCCCCGTTCTGTATGGCCAATATCAAATCTGCCTTGAACGTTGTATTAGACTCAAGATGCACTTGCATGTTCAAAATCCTGCGTCTGAAAGATAGCCTCTTGATCATACATCCATCCATGCGCTGTAATGCTCAAATTTCCTGGTTTCTGTCGTGGCTTTGTTATGAACTGCTACTGCTTCCTTCATCGCTCTGTATCATTTGAAGCCAAAGCTCCAACGCACCCTCACCACAAGCCGAGCCTAGCCACAAAAAACCTTCCAATGCCTTCTTGATGTCAGACCACGACCTTGGATGCACTGCAGTAAGAATCCTTAGTTGTGAGATATACCATGCTTGCAAGGGTGTCTTGTCTGCAGCCATTCCCCCCAAGAAGATTAGCCACAAGCGAAAGTCATTCGCCATGTGAGTAATGTTCTCCAATAGCTCTGTCATTTTGTCCAGGTAGTGTCGTCTAGGCTCCGGATTCTGTAAAGGATATATAACAACAGAGCTGAACAGCAGTACAGCCACTCGGCAGATTTCACGTGAGGGTTTTGTAAGGTCACTGTCAATGGACAAAAGGCGATGCTGGATTACATTTCGGTATAGCGCGAGAGGCCTCTGTTCTAGACTAACCCAACGAGCCTGGCCGTATGAGTCAATCATTTCGAGATAGCAGCGTATGTCCCACAACAAGAGCCGAAACGAATCTTCTAGTTCAGTCGTCGGAAATTGAAAAGCCACGGTCGTCGAGCTCTGATGTCTCTGACGTAAGCGGGGGAATTCCGAATCTACGCAGACGCGATAAGAAGAGCAGAGATCATAAGTCGGCTTTTGAGTTCGCACACTCGCTTGGAAGAGATCCATTCTGCTCGTATTAGCAATGATCGCTACAAAACTGTTGAGGGGCGATACTTACGTGTTTAAAAACTCGGCGAGGCCTGGTATAGCTATTTTGGTCAGACCGCCTTTCCGCGACATAAGATTGCCCAAAATATCCAGGTGAGTCGTACTGTATAACAGCGAGCTACCAGTGTTGAGATTCTGGAGCTCCGTCAATGGCGGTCGAAAGGCTCCGAATGTCCTTGATTGACCAAGTTTAATGATTTTGTCCGTCTTCCGCATTAGCAGGATTAAAGCGAACAGCAACTCATCCCTCGGTTCGCGAATTTCATTCGAGACCTCCTTTCTCATAAGCTGTGAAGCCTGGGTTTCGTGCCACAGAAACAGACGATGCATCGCTCTCGAGGGACCCTTCATCATCATAAGGGCCACTGACGAGGCAGAGGTCAGTGCATGAAATAACAGCGGATCAGCCAATCCATGCCGAGCAAAAGACCAACTCCACATTGTATCATGACTGTTTCGGGAATCAGGATATTCCAAGGCTGGCCATAGGATGTTTGTAGCTAAAGAAACACTTTATCAATCACGTGCCAAGATCTGGTGCGGAGATATTACCTGTCCACCATACTTCTCGAATGTGTGAGTCTGCCAGTAAGGGCGTCAGTACTCGGGCCTGGTCCAACGCAGATGATGAGAACAAGACGTTCGAGATGATTCGACGCTGCTCCTCTGCGAAGTTTTGCCTCGGACTGTCAACCTCGTGTGACGTGTCTGGAAGGATTGGCAGGATCTCCTTCCAGCTATCAGGTACATTGGTTTTGGTGTTGCTGAGCACTTCGGAAGACGTATTCCCAGCTCTGAGAGCCTTGCGACGTCCTTTCCGGGTTGTTAGTGGAGTGCCGGGCACAAATACATCGGAGCTCGATCACATACGTGCGATACGTTGATTGAGTCGATTTTGCTCCCTCCTCCGCTCGAGCTTTTCCAGTTCGCTTAGTTTTCCCGTTTCTCGCCCTTCCATGCTGTGCATGCAAGGTCCGCCCTCGTAATCGCCAAGTTCAAATAGATTGTCATGAGACAAGCTGGGTCCTAAACGGAGGCGTCGGCGACTCACGGAAAAATTCCCACTGGTGTTATCATAAAAAGTGGGGTTCTCTTGACCTTAGGCTGCATTCCGTTTTGGGAAGGATTACTCAGCCGAGGACACGTGGTGGCACCGACCGAGCTAAACAAGTTTTGTGGTTCTGCTTACGTTTATTGTTCACCTTCTGGGAAAGGTCAAGGAGAAGGATAGTGAAGTTCCTTCGTGATTTGGTGGTGCGTAGAGGCTGGATTGACGTGGGGAGAGAATACTCACGATGTGGTACTGGAACGCCTTCCCCAGCGGAGACTTTAGACTGTAAGAGTGGTAAGAATGCTTAAAGCGCTTTGGGCCCTTCTGCTCTACCCAAAGAGGCACGTATGTTCAAAAGAGACAATATCCGCGCTCAGAGATCGGTCTGATATTAGTGTTGCCAATGAACATGGGCTTCTTTAGCATCCTCCTCGCGTCCCTGGTGGTCATCGCATTTACAACATTTCTTGTTACGTTATGCTCTCACTCGGTAAACCAGTTCCCCGTCGCTGGACGCACCGTGGTCGTAACGGGAGGATCTCAAGGACTCGGACTGGCTGTTGCCCAGAATCTCGCGACCAAGGGCGCGAACGTCGCGATTGTTGCACAAGATACATTGAAGCTCGAGAAAGCAGTCGGTGCCATCCGAAATTCCTCTCTTCACCCCTCGCAGCGCTTTCTCCACCTCTCCTTCGATCTTCGCTCCCCTGACGCAGCGCAAGAAGCCCTCGCTCAGGTCACGAGGTGGAATCACGGGCAACCTCCAGATATTCTCTTCTGTTGCGCGGGGAATTGTCACCCCGGCTTCTTTGCCGATGTCAGCACTGACACCTTGCGATCTCAGATGGACACAGTCTACTGGACAAGTGCATTCGCGGCTCATGCAGCGTTACGACTCTGGACAAAGTCCACATCAAACGGAGCAAGAACTTCAAGCTCTCTTCGGGCGCGTCACATTGTGTTCACCTGCAGCGTCCTCGCCTTCTTTCCGATTGCAGGGTACACTCCCTATACCACAGCTAAAGCGGCACTGCGTGCTCTGGCCGACAGCTTGAATCAGGAAGTGGCCGTATACAACGGCTCAAGAGAAAGTGCTAGTCTACCAGCCCCCGAAGCAGAGATAAAGATACATGCACTATTCCCGATGGGTATTCTTACACCTGGGTTCGAGAATGAGAACAGGATCAAACCAGAGCTGACTCTGCTGCTGGAAAAGGACGATATGCCACAAAGGCCGGAAGAAGTTGCCAACATCGCAATGCGTCGACTTGAGGCCGGGGACTACATGATCACAACCCAGCTTATAGGGCATATGATGAGAGGATGGGGACTGGCAGGCAGCCTTCGTGTTAATGTCACGGATGTGCTCTTTAATTGGATTGGCTCAATATTTGTTATTTTTGTGGCTCAAGATTTCATTTCGAAATGCCGAAGTTGGGGAAAGCAGAAGGGTCAAAAGACAGGAGCGGTAAGGGCTTGAAGATCCAGGCCCGGGAAAGGTCGACAGCCGTCCCCAAACGGAAGTCGGTCTAGTATTGCAGTGTCGAACTTCCATCGTTACAACACGGGTCCTTCAAAACCATCGCTTCGTTTCAATGCCTAGAGCTGGCACGCTCATCCCACTGCGATACTTGAGCCACAACCCTTATCGATTGTCGGAAATCAATAGAAATCCGTACACTTAGTCGACCAGATTGCGCTGCACATTACCACGGTGCGTGAGAAAAGAGTGATTTGTTACGGTAAATTACCGTATATCTTGCTGACATCTGCAATGTCATCAAGCTAAGCTCATTCGGCCAGATTGCGCTGCACATTACCACGGTCACCACGGTCACCACGGTGCATGAGGAAAGAACTTGATACGGTAAATTACTGTATAGCATGCTGACGTCTGCAATGTCATCAAGCTAATGATTCGATGCACGATAATTGCGACTAGAACCTTAATCTTAAATCATTGGTACTTGTAAGTCCAACGACGTGAGTATCTCCGGGGCTAGAGTTACATTTGCGGGGCGCGGATCATTCTAGTTATTATTAAGACAAAGGCCACTACTCCAGCCCCTGACTCTCGTTTGCTGAACACAACGCCGGTGCCCCGTACGAGCTGGATTTCCCCGGGCAGCTCTTGATTCGACGGTTTACTCAGCAAGATACAATGCGTGCTATTATATGAATTAGGCTCGAGATGGTAAAAGGACTATAATAAGATATTCAACTGCTTTCTTTCTCTCGCAGGAATTTGAACCTTTGTCACTCATCAATGCACATATTGACCGAGCATGTGTTCGACTGTTCCAGTAAAGTGATTCCAAGCTGACATATCTCCAAGTTGGCCACATTTCTGCTAATATTTTGTCCCGACTCCGGCACCCATGCCAGTTCTGCAATGGGTTTCGCCACTAGACCCACTTCAATCACAGAGAGAGAAAGAGTTGGACGAATCCTTGCGAAAATCTCATGCGGCCAGAGTTTCCCATCAGAGACGCGCAGGCAAACAGAAAAGAACTCAGAGGGCCAGGCCTCTCGTAAGTATATCTCGCTACAGACCACACGCGAATGTTCCGTCCCTTGGAATTACAGGAGCTGACTTGGTATCATTCTTTAGAGCTCCGTGGCAGAGGCTGATGATTCGACGGAACAGAGTGTTGTAAAGATTATCCTAAATCCAGAGGCGTCGTCGAATCGCAGTGTCTGTTTGTTACCGCCGAGTGCCAGCACCGCTTGCAAAGACGAGAGACATGCAAATACAAAGAAAAGAGCGCTGACTCTGTTTACTAAAATATCTACGGATATCAATTATCCTGCACTGTCACTGATGAAGGGCAACTCTGACCCTTTTGACGTATATGCAGTTCCGATAACCTCTACAGTAAATCGTACGCTCTCATTTGTCCGCAATTGTTGGCTTCCGGCGAACTATCTAACGAGCTCACAATCAACGTTGCGCCACCTTCCGGCACAGATCGATTGGCTAGATTCAATCTTCGGTCTAGAAGAGGAATGTTCGGCCTATGCTTTGCTCTTGATGTACGCAACCATCATTAAAACCTTTACATTCGATCGGACACTGCAGTTGGAAGCGCTGTTCTGGAAGAACAAATCGCTAAGCACTCTTCGCTCAAACCTATCGCAAAGTGCCGCAACCACGGATACAATGTCGGTCGTGGCCTCAATTATATTCCTTTTCGCCGCGGCAATTTCGGAGGACGATTTAGCCGAAGCTAGAATTCATTCAAAAGTGTTGAAACGAGCCTTTGAAAGCAAAGAGAGCATTCAAGCGGGGTCAACGGAGCACACATTTTTCCTCCGCGCACTTCGATTTGATGTACGTTTGGCCATCACCGATTTAACGACTACAGTCTTCGACATGGACATTCATGCTCCGCGCTTACTTCAACAAACTTTCCTATATGGCGATGGCTATTTGCAGGCACTTGAATCCAAGTTTGGATTTACGGCCAACCTTGACGATACCTTGGATGAACCACTCGGAACTCAGATTATCAGGATCAGACAGGGATTCTGGATATGGCTTGAAGAACACCATCATACTCTGCGCAGAGACGAGGTTGTTCTACCTTCTCTAGCGCAATGGTGTCTTGGTCGATCCTATACCGTTCAAGGTTGTCTCATCAATCACTATGTTCAATGTCGAAAAAAGCTGCGGAAAGTTTCATATACTGCGTCTGATGAACTGAGATTCCAGGCTTGTCTTTCTCTGGCCGCCCTATGTACCATGCACACTCCTCGTCTTGCTGGAAGAGCTACACGCGACCCCACAGATAAGCTACTGCGATGTCTTGCCAAACATCTATCTACACCTAAAAAGGTTGACGATGTCGGCGATCCAGTCGCGAAAACCACGGCCAGCAGGTTTCAGAACGCACGCTTATGGTGTCTCTTCATAGGCACAGTCTCCGAGCAGCAGAAACAAGCTACCAATTCGAATTCTTCTGGGTACGACTTCGATATGATGTTGGAAAAGTCTTGGTTTTCACGGAACCTGGTCCTCCAAGCATATTCCATGCAATTACAGAGTTGGCAGGATCTCGTAAAGATCGTGAAACGTTTTGCATATTTCAACGAGATGGTTCCCCCTTCCTTGCCTGTGTGGTTTGAAGAGGCTATGAGTGGTAGGGAATACGAGACAGATAGCACTCTCTACTCTTATTAGTATCACTTGGACATATGCCATGCCTCTTCGTTCGAATGAAAAAGTGGTCCAGACTTTTATCTATGCTAACAAAACTAAGACGTGCCATTTTGCGATTCGAGGTGGTGTGAAGGTTTGAGATGAGTTCGGTAACTAGCAGGTCTACCTAGTAACGAGCATAAATCTAAAGAGATGAAAGAGAACGAGAGGGACTTCCTCCCTCTTTATCGTACGCACCACCCCTTCCTCTGTTCCTAGGGCAACGATTTTCCCGAGTAACGATGCTGGCGATACTACACGCCTTGTCGAGGTCTCGTTATCGGTTCCTACCAAGACTTCTCTTGGGTTCAACCCATCACAGCGTCCTTGGATAGCTTATAGCTTCATCTCTTGGTCCTTCCTTCGCCGAGGACTCCTTCTACTCGTAGTTGCGCTCTCCCAACCGCACCCTCATGTATTTCGTTCGGATTCGCAGTTCGGGAAAATCGCGACCGAATCTGCAGGTAGTTTCGGCCGCAGGACTGCCCCTAGTCTCCAACAAGGGTTTGCCCGTTGTCAAGATATGGTAGTAAGTTACTCTCTGATGGCAGGTACGGCCGTCTTGGATGCGCCCGCTTGGGTTGTCTCGGCAAGTCTTGCAGGAGTGGAAAGTATGCATCATACCAGTGTGGCTGAAGGGCCTGGTACAGACGTTGGGGAAGTCAGGGCACTTGAACCCAAGGTCGTTGGCTTGGCAATTCTAATGGAAAACAGTGCAATAAGAAGATGGAGAGGCCGTGAGGTTGAAGATGCACTCAGATCCGGTAGAAAAGAAAGTCAAGTTTGAAATCCTGCGAGATTTTCTCTTATAGTAGTGCAGCCACGCAGAGGCTTGGCATATTTCACTTCACTCACTCCTTGCTGAGCTTGCATCCACTGGATTTTACGAGACTTGACACTTAAATGCTTGCTTTGGTCTTTTGGTGTCTGTGCTTGCGGTAGCAATCCCTTGAAGGCATTGGGCTTGAGTTCTACCTCTTCCATACGCAGACAAACATTCAGCAGTACTTCGATGATGAGGCGCAGTCATCCATGGTGTCGTGCTGGAAGGGGTGACTGGAGGTTCAGCCGAACTTCAAGTCGGTTTGACCAGCCGAACAAAACAGCTGAGAGTACGCTCCAGGTCCTTTCGATCTAAAGCACTCACTGAATTCCAGCCGAGTCTAAGGTGGCAACTGTTCTCACACCTGCGGTCTTGTCAACCGCTTCAACAACACTGCGGCCAACAACGACTTCAAGTACGGCTCCAAGCACTGGTTCAAGTGCGCCTTCAACGGCGGCTCCGACTGTCCCTCGCCTGCGGCCTCACCTACTTCCTTTCCTGCTACGTCATGAGACCGGAAGAACACTCTGTTATCCAAATCATCACGGTTGAGCTATTAGAAGTAGTCGTGGAACTTTTGATGTTGTCCCTTATAAACACTTCGCAGCACTAGCTTTCGACCTTGAAATGAAAGCAGCGCTTCTGCAGACAATTCATGATACTGTATTGATGTCTTGCTATCACCGCTTATATTTTTGGGGATGCTTCTTTGAAGATCAGTCCTGGATGGTGCTGAGAGGATGTTTACTCAAGCAAGCAGAGAAACAACAGTGTCTGGGTCGATGTGTATTCCCAATCTACATCATAAACCGCGATTCCACTGAACCGATATTCCATTTGTCACCTCCCTGAAGGACTCGTTGCTGTCTAATGACCCTGTTTGGCCAAAACCTCGTCATATTCGTTACTCACATACTCAACTGCTTTCCTCAGCCTCTTTGCAAGCTCCGCTATCTCGTCCTCGGTAACAATGTACGCTGGTGAGATACTCACATGCTCAATGTTATACTCACCTGTCCTCCCAATGTTTCCCAGAACATTCAAACCCATATCCCTCGCCACATCCCAGACGCGGTCAGAGAATTTGGCAGACTCTGGGAAAGATATCTTCTTCTCCCTATCCGCCACGAATTCTACTGACCGAAAAAGGCCTCGGCCCCTGATGTCGCCAACGTATCGCAGGGAACCCAGTTGCTCGTTGAGGGCTGCCTCCAATATCGATCCCATGGTACGAGCCCTCTCGACAAGGCCATCACGCTTTACGATCTTTTGCACCGCAAGGGCAGCCGCGCACGCCACGGGATGTGCCTGCTTCACTTAGCCCTTGTCCTGACCGATATCGTACTAGAATCAGGCATGGGAGTGCCAGACTCACCTGAAACGTATGGCCGTGGGCCAGAGCACCGGAGCCTTGTGCAACGGCTGCAAAAACCTTTTGATTCAAGAATACCGCCGAAAGCGGCACAAATCCTGCCCCCAGAGCCTTCCCTGCAGTCTGGATATCAGGCCCCGAAATGCCTTCCTGTTGCCATGCATGCATCGTGCCGGTCTTCCCCATCCCACACATGACCTATGCATTTATATTAGTCTCTCCCTTTACTAAAGGGGGAAGGGTCAAGGGTCACAAACCTCATCCATAATTAGCAGCATGTTGTACTTGTCACAGACCTTTCTCACACCCGTCCAATAACCCTTGGGCGCTGTTGCACAGCCCAACACAGAGCCAGACACAGTCTCGCCGTAAAATGCCGCCACCTTCTTCTCACCCACCCTCACAATCTCTTCCTCCAACTGCTTCACCAATCTCTCCGCATACTCCTCTTCACTTTCTCCACCCTTCATTCCTCGATAAGGATACGGAGGATCGACAAACGTCACATTGCCGCTCAACCAAGGTGCATAATACTCTCGTCTGCTAGAATGGCCGGAAATACTGAGTGCACCGAGCGTGTTCCCATGATAGCTCTGCTTCCTTGAAATGAAGTGCGTACGCTGCAACTGGCCAAGCTCGCGCCAGTATTGGGTGGCGAGCTTGAGCGCGGCGTCGGTTGCTTCAGAGCCAGAGTTCACGAAGATGGCTTTCTGCAAACCACCTGGACTGTCGTGTAGTATCAAATCGGCCAAGTCCTCTGCGGCTTGCGTCGTGTACTTGCTCCCAGAGTGTACAAAAGAAATATTGTTCATTTGGGCCAGCACGGCCGATACAACTTCGGGCTGTGAGCTGCCTAGACATGAAACCGAAGGACCGCCCGAGGCGTCCAGGATCGTCTTTCCGCAGCTTGTAGTCAATGTGATGCCAGAGCCGGATACCACATTTACTGGTTCGTCAAACAAGGCTCGGTGGAAGACGTGAGATTTGCCGACTGTGGAGTTTAGTCCAAGGGGTTTGTTGGAAGCCATGGTGCCTTGCTTGGGGAATTGATAACCTCGAACGACTGTGAGGGAAGTGGTTATGTAGAAGCTCCACGAAGCGGCCAGGACTTGCTCAAATACTCAGACACATTTGTACTTGCTCAAACCGCCGCTTGATATTGTGGATCTGATGATGAAGGTGGATGGAGTCACGCTAGGAAAAAGGTAGACACACTGACCGTTGCGGGAAAAGAGCCTATAGTTGCCTGTTACGCCTAGAGCAGTTTACGCATGCAACATTCTGCTCTTATTGCTTTTTGTCTTCAAGTATCGATTGACAATCTGCGTCATAACACGATGTTAGATCTTGTTATGCGAACAAATTCAATGCTTTACGAGCTGCTAGCGAAGGCCCGCTCAAAGTAACAAAATGATAGAGACGGATGTATGCATGAAGTTCTTGTATAACCCTGCACAGTCTCCTACTGAAAAGAGTGGGAAGATTTCACCGACGAGTTCTCTCTACAATTCCTTACAATTTCATAAACTCTCTACCAGTCTCAGTATCTGATCTGAACGATTCGTCTTACACCAGCTCCCGTCCAAATTCACTCCCAAGAAGCCAATCTCACAATTTCTTAACATTCTCTGAACCGACAGATCCACCTTGTCTAGTGCCAGCCATTTCGAGACCCTCAGTCATAACAAATTGATTTGCTACCCCACCGGTTGTCTTCTTGAAGACGATGCAAAGCGTGATGAAAATGGAAATAGCACCACTGATCAGACAAGAGTAATTCATCGAGGCTGCCGTCACGGGCAAGCTAAAAGGGAAACAGTAGATGATAAAGGTGACACCCAGATAGGCGCAGCTGATGAAATTGCACAGAAATCCAAACCAGCCTTTGATGAAGAACGGGCCCGGTTTGTGGGAGGAACGGCCACCGATCAGGTACGGCAGGAGCGCGGCAAGGTAGGCGAGAGAGCCGAAGGCGACGAACGAGTTGATGAAGGCGTTGAAAGCAGTGAGGGAGCCGGCGTAGATGGCGCCCATGGCGATGGCGATTCCTCCACAAACCACAGTAGCGTTGAAGGGGTTCTTGTGTTTTGGGTGCACTTGGTTCAAGAATTGGCTAAACGGCGCGGCGTTGTCTCGGCCCAGAGCCCACAGCATTCGTCCCGCAGTAATGTAGCACCCAATGACGGCGCAGATGTTTGGAAGGAAGATGAGGATCAAGAGGCCGAGTGCACCTCCCGTCGTTCCTGTTGCTTGCTGGTAGATTGCCACGATGGGCAGTTTGGATGTGGATTCCAGAATAACATCCAAGTCGGAGATAGAGTATAACAAGGCAATCAAGTAGCATAATGTTCTATCAGAAGGAGTAAGCTTCATTTCTCAGAAGACTCATAGGAGCTTTTCTCCAAAGGGAACCTACGTTAGAATTCCGATGATGATTTGGGCTCCAATCGCTTTTGGGACATTAATGCTTGGGCGAGGAATCTCCTCAGATACATGGGTCACACAATCTGGAGAAAAAGTCAGTGCTGTGACCTTTATCCTCTTCGCATAAAAACTTACCGGGTGTAGCAAGCGCGTAAGCCCCGTTAAGCATTCCCATGATGAAAACGAAGCCGTTGGACGAGTAGCCAGTGTCATTGAGCCACTCGGACCAGACGAAGCTGTTGCTCGCGTACCCTCCACCAGTTCGTCCAGGCAACACGGCGAGGATGATGATTGTAATGAGGCAGCCGCCAAGGACAGTGACCAGCCCAATGTTGGCCACGGCAGGCAGCAGACGGTTCCCAAAGAGGACGACGCAGCAAAAGAAGATGGTGGCAATGACGAAGGCGATGAAAACGTGCCATCTCTGTGGGTCATAAGACGGGTGATATAGCACATACATCTTCACCTCCCAGTCAGCATACTCACCCTCGCAGATAGAAACAAACCAAGCTCACCTGGAGAATCTGGTTGCACAAGATGCAAGTCGAGGACGCCGCAGCGAAGATCCATTGGAAGAAGTTCCACCATCCGGCGTAGAGACCGCAGACTCTGCCGTACTTGCCTCCTGTTACTGTAGCCCAGTGGTATACTACGAGAAACAGTCAGTGGATATGCAGCCAATAGGAAGAGGGAGCAACGAACCGCCGGCGGTCGATGGCATCGCGGAGGCAAGTTCAGTGATAGACGCCGACACAAAGAGATAAAAGACTGAGACAAGCAGACTGCAGCAGTTGTCAGTTTTAGCAGCATAAGGATATCGTCCTCAGAAGGGAGAGAGATGAGCCCGTTGCTTACAATTCGTACAGGATACCCGGGGGACCGCCATTGTATATAGCGACAACCTTTTCGGCCATAACAAACTTGGTTAGCAACAACATCGTCCCTGTCCTCGCATTGAGGACTCCGTCTAGTGAATGGATGACAACTCACGACTGCGCCTCCGAAAGAAACCCAAGTATTGCCAGTAACGATACCCACCGAGCAGATGCTGAGGAGGCTAAAGTTCTTCTCTAGCTGCTGGACGTGAGCACCATCGGCAGTGAGCTCGATTGTCGCGTCAATCGGACTATGCTCCTCGTCGCCTTGCAATCCTGAGGCCATCGTATTCATCGCGGTGGAAAATAGGTGCCGTTCTGGATCCTTTGCCAGTTTGAGTGCCGCTGAGACCGAAGTTGATCGACCCTTGTGGAGATTTTTCGTCGAATTCTGTTTCTTTGCGTCCACGTCTACCGGCTTCCGTTGTCACACGAAAATTTGAGGGAGGCTCCCTTCATCTTTATTTACCATGACTTACTTGCCTTGTCCTCCTGGGCTATCAATGCCTCTGTTGGAAGTCGATATTAGAGTCAAAGTCCAGGCCATGAGTCTCTGTGCCTAGGGACAGGATGGAAGTGCCTTATCTTATAGTCTATTCATGCCGACCCAGGACTAGCAGGACTTTGTCTTTCCAAGCTACAAAGTGGCGCACTTGTCCCCACTCATACTTATCTAACGTCGCCCGCAAGCTGATACGTCGCCCGGAAGTTAGCGTATTAGATCTTGTGTGTCAGCGAACGAACAAGCTTGCTGCAACTTGGACGTGCCGGTTTGTCTGCATTGTGGTACCGGTTTTTGGTCATGGGACGAATTAGATCATCCCCTTACACTGTGGTTCTATTAATGGGTCCAGTACGCATGACGGGTTATCAATACACTATCAATACACAATCCCTCGACCGACCTGGTTATGCGATCTTCCCCGTTCTAGAAGGGTAATAAATAGCCTATGAACATGGAGGCCCGCGGCTGGTTGACCACATCAACATCAATAGGCAATGATGTCCCACCCCTTTTCAACTACTTCATGTTAGCGAGACGGTTCCACGCACAGATTTTGAGTATTGATAGACAGAGGGCTTACTAATATAGTCATCCCATCTCAGCTGCCCACTGTCATCGCCGTTTGCATCTCTATATGCCCAGAAATCTTCCAGGAAATCTATGCATCGCTGCACATTGCCCAGGCTATAATTTTGCGCCACCTCGGCGAGAAGATCTCGTGTTTGCCTCCTATCCTCTTGGTCGATTGCCTCACAGCCCGCTGTAAACAGGGGCTGCAGTAAGGCCACGCCCGGACATGGGCCTCGAAGCACTGCTATGTCCAAGACCAATGTGATGATCTCTTTCACCGATGTTTGAGTTATCGGTGTGGCCGACGGAAGGTCGAGCAGCCTCTGATAAATCTGAAGAAGGGCCACATGGTGATATGCTTCATTAATTTTGGCCAGATCTGAACGACCGGTGGCCGATAGGTGTTGCTCAACCTCGGGACGAAATTTGGGTTCATCACCCTCCATCATCGACGTTACCTCCTCGAGGACTCTATCGCACCTCTGTCTCGATATCTTCGACCTCCTGCTCTGATCAGGCTTCGACCACAAGTTCTCTCGTGTCAGCCGTCTTTCCGCGATCAGCTGCTGTATCTCTGCAAATATGGGAATCAACTTTGTGGAGAATCCGGTGAAGTCGTCTATGCAATCCTCACCGGTCATCTGAGCCCATTGTATGGCGATCTGAGACCCTTGTGGCGAGGGGGTGGGGTTGCCGCACAAGTGTGCTAGGGTCTCAAAGGATATGAACCACCGGTAGATGAAAGCCCTGGTCGTCAGTGATGACCCGGGATGGCCACTCAACGTCTGACCGAGCAACGCTGCGGCTGCATTGAGATGCAATCTCCACGAATCGGGCCTCTCACCACCGGAGACAATATCACCCAGACACAGTGTCAACGTGGTCGCAGTCATGGCATCATCAGGAACATCTTTCAGATTTTTGAGAGCCAATCTGAACTGCTTGATGCTGGACGTCCGCAAATGTGCCAGTTGTGCTTCGCTTTGTTCGAGACCGGCGTTTTTCCGATGTGCGGCGGACAATCCCAGGAGTCCAGCGAGAAGATGAGAGGTTTGGAGGGCCATTGGTACCAGTACGGAGCAAAAGTCGTTTTGAATATCTGAATGGACTGAAAAGGACTGGGTCGCAACAAGCAAGAAGTAATCGAGCAGCGACCGGTACTGTGGCGCTAGCCAGGATAACTCATGAACGCTCTGAACTATCTTGCTGCTTGAGGTCGTCGGGATTAGTTGGGTCATTGAGGTCATTGGAGTACTTGAGGAGGCGGCGGAAAATGTTGGGCTTCGAGTTGTAGTGACACAAGCAGCCATTGGCATTGTTGCTGAGCACGACTTTGGTGAAACCGGTTCGCTGCCTATAGACGCCGGTAAATGCTTCCTCGGCTTTTTCTTAGTTTCAGGACCAGCAGCGACCTCGTCCAGACGATCTTCTGTACCATAGCAGTAGACGAATGCCGGAGTAAGAGCCGCTGGGTGATTGTCAGACCTCACCACGCACAATCGATTGATCAGGGACTTAGAATGCTGTCACGTACTATCACCATGCGACGGTGTGCGTGAAAGTCCCTCGTCTTTTTTCATACACTTCCCGAATCGGGACTCCTCGAACGGCTTCCCACCCCAGGAGATTCGAAGGCCGTATTGGCACTTTCTTCCACTCTCCCGGCACTCGAGGCAGATAGGCCGGGTTTCATCGCATTTCCGGTGTCGGCGTCTACACTCTAAACATCCAGACCGTGATCGCCGAGTCTTTCCAGAAGCGTTCTGCATTGTTCAAGACAGATGATATAAGACACGAAGGCGGTACTTCAACTCGCCCTAACTCTTGGATGTAAGTAAGCTATCCTCGAATATATTGTACAGTAGTATCCGGGCTTACAGCGGTGTGGGATGGGCAAAAATTGTAAGGGAGGGGTGACCCTCGGGATGTGGGAGCAGCGGTAGGGAGCCAAACCATGAGAGGGCGGGATGTGGGCTCACCAGGCCTAGATCATCCATTGCGAGCCTTGTCGCTTATCGCTTGACGGCCATTCCTTATCTGACCCAATCGTGCTCCTCTCTTGTTAAACTTTCCCCAATCAATGGGCCATAGTCTATTGTTTCCCCTCTCGGCTTAGCATTGAGTCTTATCTGTGCCATCAGCTCTAAGATCGACGAGGCTCCAGTTGGAGATGGCGCGATCTGTTTTTGAAGACTAAAATAAAACCGTTGGATAAGCTCCCTTATCGCGGCTCCAACAGCGACGACGAGAAAGACGTTAGCAATCGTTATCGTCGCAAAGAAATGCGAGAAAAAGTTCGAGTATCACTCCATGTTAATGCCCACCCAGATGTAATCTCAGCTAGCTCGCCCGTCCGAGTTGCGCAGATCCTGCAATCGGCGAGGCCATAACCTGCCGAGCCTCTTCTGCATTTGAAAAAGGTACACTGACAAACCCCAATTGCAGTCGTCGCGGAGGTACCCACTCAGTGAGACTATTATTTCCTCATTGAGAATTGTCTCTACTATCGTAGAATTCACGACTGATAGTAAGTAGGGCGATGTAATCAATGTTTGATGGGGCATCTACGCTCACCCACTTGTTCCTGTTAGGTAACAGTGCGTGGCATTATGCCATAGTAGGAGCGTTCCCGGAGGAGAGAAAGCCATCGAAATAGAGAAGCAGATGGGTGGATGGTTTCCTTGGGTTACATGTAGATCATAGTGCCATACAAAGACTGAAATTTCGAGCCTTGAAGGCGATCACGCAGAAACAAAGGTTCTCGCGAAAATCAAAGCGTCCATTACATGCCATCTCATCTCTGTAATATTTAATCTCAGGAGGCAGCTTTGCGGCCCTGGCTAGCTTTTCCTTTACACAGAGACACAGCCGATAAAATGGCAACCGAAACCTCTCCTCTCCTAAGTGGTCACCTAGCCACACCTGACCAAAAGCTCGAGAGGCATCAATACTGCAGTGAAGTCTGGCTCCTCACTTGCAAAACCTCCCCGATCGCTCTTTCTTTCGCCCTTCAAAACATTGTCCAGGCTGTGAGCACGGTGATGTGTGGTCAGTTGGGGACTCTCGAGCTTGCCGCTTCTTCCTACGCCTACATGTTCTCTACCTGTACGGGTGGCATGGTTGCCATCGGTGGAGCAACGGCATTGGATACGTTATGTTCGAGGGCGTTGAGCAAGACAGAGCAATCGGGAGACAGTCGCATTCTGGGAGTCTATCTCCAGCGTTGTATCTTTATTCTCGGTCTCATATTTGTCGCCTGCATTGCTCCGTTGTGGTGGTTCTCGGCCCGGCTTTTCATCAGCCTGGGTCAAGAGCAAAGCTTTGCTACCCTGACCTGCTTCTTCCTTCGGGTATATCTTCCAGGAGGATTCTTACAGGTCGTAGCAGAGTGTATCAAGAAGTACTTGCAGGTGCAGGGCAAGAGCAACGTCGTGGTCTGGAACATTGGTGCTGCTAGTTTAGTCGGTTTGATGGCGAACTTTGTCCTACTACGTGTTATGAGGATTGGCATCCAGGGAGCGGCCATCGCTCACACTCTGTACCAGTTGAGTACCGTATTATTCCTGACAGGATACTCCTGGTGGAGCCCGAGTGTCTGCAAGAGCTGGGGTGGCATTACTGCCAGGACCTTTTCGGGCTGGCTGGAGTTTACCTTCCTTGTCCTTGCTGGGATTTTGACGACCACTACAGAATGGTGGAGGTCAGTACAAAGACCTTATATGGGTCTCAGATACCTTCGTGAACCACTCAGTGCTGATTCATGTCCCAGCTTCGAGATATTGGCTATGATGGCAGCCACACTACCAGCAGATGCGGTGGCAGCACAAGGAGTGAGCATTCCAACCCCCTCTCCACCCTCTGGGTTCTCTGGTCATCTTCCACTAACACATCATCAGATCATTATGTCCTCAGACATAATCCTGACCTGTATTCCCCTCGGCCTAGGGGTTGCGGCTTCACACCGCGTAGGCAGCCTTCTTGGCGCTGGCGACGTATCAGGTGCAAAACTCGCGGCGAGAGCCCCATTCATATTTTCTATGATTCTCGGCACGGTCGAGTTTATAGCCATCATGAGCGTCCGCCATATCTTCGCATTTATGTTTACCGGCTCACGAGATGTTGTCGACATGACTGCTCGCGTGTTGCCGTTGATGTCAATATTTCAAGTTTTCGACCTTGCGAATGGAGGCGCGGCAGGTATTCTGCGTGGTACTGGACGCACGCATCAGGCCGGGTTGAGCAATCTTGTCGCTTACTACGGTGTCGGGTTGACGACATCCTGGTATCTCTGTTTCAAGAGAGGATTTGGTTTGCAGGGCCTTTGGGCCGGTATTATCATTGGCAGCGTGGCCTTGACGGTTGTTCAGTTACTCTTCATTTGGCTGATAAAATGGGACAAGGAAGCCTTGACGGATGAGGATTCGAGCTAAGGACCCGGAAAAGATACTCGAGTTGTGATAGGATGGCCATTGAGTCCAGTGTCAGAGGCTCACTGAAGTTGTTACTGGGCCTGAGACGTGAGTTGAGGCTTCTATGAATGTTCCGGTTGCAGTAGAGCAAATTTGCAAAGTATGTCTCCAGAAGTACCCACGAGTTTCCATTCTGTGCAGATGGATCTGGACTGAATTTTGAGGGTTCAAGCAAGATCAGAATTAATCTATCCATTACACAATCTCCGCCGTCACCGAGACTCTCAGATTTCTTCTATACAAGCAAAGGCGTTGTCTCGTCCTCACTTCTTAACATACTTTCAGACTTATTGCCTCCCGATTTCAATGCCATCTCCCTCCTCCGTCGCATCTCCTTCAAGTCCAACGAGGGGCCCTTATAGGAGTCGCGCTTCCCGTAAAACCACAGGCTAATAATAAAACCCAGGCACACAACGGTAACAATAGAGATGTAATTCATATTATTCCAAGTGACCGGACGAGTGGTGGGCATGAAGTAGACGAGATCAAGGAACGCCACCCACAGGACGGCACTTCCGTTGATGAACCACCCAAATCTCCCTAGATCGAATGCACGCGGCGGCAAGATCTTCTCACGTCCTCGATAGAGCAGAATAAATTGCGGAATCACACACGAGGTTTGGAGGAAGATGACTGAAGCGCCAATCATGGAGGAGAAGGCGGTGGTTGACGTTAGGTATACCAGTCCATAAAGTGAAGCCACGGTAGCGGACAGGCAGATTGCTTGCGCAGGCATTTCGAATCGTCGACTGACTTTTCTCCAGACATGAGAGCATGGAAGAGCACCATCACTGGAAAACGCCCAAACCGTCCTCGAGCTCGTTGTCGCTGATTCTCCACATTAGCTCGTGATCGTTCTGGAAGTGGACGATCATATTTAGCTCGTACATACCGCAACTAATTGCACATCCGTAGAAGCAGACTGCAAAGAGGACCATGAGCACGGTGGCCGCCGCTTTTGAGCCAGTCCCTTGACGATATATTTCAATAAGAGGTAGCTTGGTTGCAGTCCCGATGACTTCTTGGATGTCTGTGATGGAAAACATACATGCGACTGCAAACGGCCACGCAGTCACCAATCCCAAGGCAATGGGATATATGATCGCTTTGGGTACGTTCTTACCCGGGTTCTGAATCTCCTCGCAAAGGTGAGCGCCACAGTCGGTCCCTAGAAAGGCATAGACTGCATTACTGATCGAAAGGATGAATGCGAAAGTATCACTTGGCCAGCCCGTGGTGTTGGTGAAGTCGCCATATACATCGGAAGCTCTGCGACGGTGATCCTTCGAGCACATGATCAAAGTGACGGATGTTCCGGTCAAGGAACCACAAGCTAAGAGCACTGCGGTTGAACAAAGTCAGCACATATAGTACTTGATGGGGACATGCAACTTCACTGATGAACCTGTTCAGGCTCGGAAGAGCTCTGGATCCAAACGTGTTGATGGCAACCGTTAACCAGACAAGGATCAGATAAAGAAGCCAGTACTGCAGCGGTCTAATCTTAAGATCAGGATACCACAAAGTAGCGATAGCCACCACCATAGAGGCAATGAAGTTATTCACGGTGGCATAGGACAGCCAATATCCCAGGACATTGATCCAACCATTCCTAGACATGAATCAGCAGCTCCCCACCACAGGCACTCTCAGTTGTTTCACGCTCAAGCTTACATGTATGACGCAAAAGCTCTATACTCCCCGTTCGAGACCATGAAGGACCTGACTAGAAATTCAGAAATACTCAGCAGAAATCTTTTTGATGCATCTTACCATGCATACTGGGCACCTAGGTCACAGGTTAATACTTGTATCTTCATGCTGAGAATAAGGCAGCCTTCGTACCCTCTACCGGATACGCTGATGCTAGCTCTGCCATCCCCAAAGACACAATTGCTGTCATGGCAGCAGCAACCGGAATCGACCAGATAGTGCCGGCCGTGGAGGCGTCTTTCAAGCTGATGCCCATTGAGGACCCAACACCAGACCAGCTACAGGTCAATGTGAAAGAAACACTCATCAGACTGTATATGGAGAATTGCTGAGGCAGCTTAACCCCCGAGACGTCGGATGTGTCATTTGGATGGCTAAAGCTAACGGGTGCTGCGCTGATCGTCTCATTATTGACAGAGATGGCTGGAGGGCGGGAAGACTCCATTTTGGTGAGATAAAGTTCGTCTGAAGGCACGATGAAGGTCCCGTATGAATTGGAAATGACTTTTGGGCATGAATCAAAGCAATTTAAGTGAGCCTTAAGGCATAATGATAAGTCGAAGGTAATGATAATTACTGGTTAAACATTAGCCTAGGTACCCAGGTAATTATGATGTTCAAGCACGTCGCATATTTGCCAAGAAGCGCAATTGAATGTCCTTTGTGCGTGATTCGGGGGTTAGTGGGGCGTTTCTCTGCTGCGCCCATTACTTCTAGCGACCAATTTAGCTGGAGAGTTTCCCTTATTAGTGAGGGAGATACAGGCCTATACCTTCCCTTTCTGGAATATTACAAGACTACCAGACTTACACTCTAAGATCCCCGGCACTTCCTCATTGTATATGATTACCAGCCGCCTCAATTGGCTCACTCCGCTGAGCGATGATTTGAGCAAAGGTTTGGGTATCTTCAACACGGCGATCCAACATCTCTTGCCTGAAGCATCTTTAACCGAATCATCACTGCAGTTACAACTTTTTTTCTATCTCAAATGGCACCTACGTATAAGATTGCAATAATACAAATGTATTCCCAGGCAAGTAGACAGCAATCATGCAGTTCGATCCTCAAGTTCTGCTCGCTCACTGACTGGACCAGCCCCTGGCACCAGATAAAAACCACGCCCGGGCTTGCAAACATATCCGCAATGCAGCTACTCAGGGATGCCACCTCGCTGTCCTCCCCGAATACCATCTCACGAACTGGGTTCCTGATGACCCAAATTTCGCGACTGTTTGTCAAGAATCATGGCGCAAATGTCTCGATTCATACTGTGAATTAGCACGAGAACTCAAGATGTGCATCGTTCCAGGGACGTTGATCCAGAAAGACGCTGCTGATGATGACGAGGAACACGGATTGCAAAATATGGCCTATTTCATTGACGACAATGGGAAGGTATTGGGAAAGTACCAAAAAAAGAATCTATGGTCAGTATCAGACTCAGAAAAAATGATCAGGAGGGTGAGCTGTGAAGTTGTTTTCTGACCCAAGACAGGCACCCGGAGCGCAAATTTCTTACTTCAACGCCAAGTGAGCGACATGAGGCCTTCAACACGCCGCTGGGCAGGGTTGGTATGCTGATTTGCTACGATATCGCATTTCCGGAGGCATTTCGAGAACTAATTGCGGACGGAGCAAAGCTGATTATCATTCCTGCATTCTGTGAGTTGCTCACTGCTACTGAGAAAGACCATATATGCACCGTGCCTGTAGAAAAGAGTTTGTCTGATGTTTGTAACAGGGACCTATTGTGGTGTCAATGACGCTGGGTTGAGGCGAAACCCATTGACGGAAGGGCTCTTCCTGGACTCGACCATGGTAGCTCGTACCTATGAGAATACTTGTGCAATTGTGTTTGCCAATCTTGCTGGCCCGCCTGATAAGACTTTGTCCACTGTGAACTACTGTGGACTGTCGCAAGCTGCGGTACCGTTCATTGGGTCGATTGGTCGTCTGCCGACGGCCGAGGAAGGGGTTTCTATGGTTGAGATCGACATGGAGATTTTGGACGAGGCGGAGGATAATTTCAAGATAAGGGAGGAGATTAAAAGGGCCGACTGGCACTACAAGTACAGGCATTCGTTGGATCAATAGTCATAGATAGGGATGAATGTTCCGGATCTGCAAAGAAGAATTCGTGAAGTGCTGCTCTGGTTGGCTCTAGAAGGCCATCGTTGTAAGGTGAAAATCAAGACTTCCATATCAGCTTGCAGTGGATTCGAGATAAATGGGTAGGTAAACCGGCATGTGAACGATATAGACTACCTCTTGTTTCATCTGGCGGTGGGTTGTCCCAATGGGGCAACAATAGACTGCCCCACCCAATGCCGTCCTTCGTAGCGACCTGCATGTGCGAATACCGATCGGATATGATACCACGACGGATCAAATGCGACGCTAGACTTCGTGGGGAATGTATAGGCCTGTTGATGTCACACCATCTTCGCTGCCAACGGCTCTCGGGGAGCGGATCATGCTGACTTGGTGCTCACTATGGGAATGTATATAACATTCGCACAACTACCTTTCTGAAAGAATATCTAGCCTTTACTTAATTCGCAGGATCTATCTGGGCAGTAAAGACCAAGAAATTATTTCCCAAGATGCGCTCAGGATACTTACTCGCAGGCATCAGCCTCTGCTCGACTGCCCTTGCAAACCCGCTGCACCAAGGCGACCAGTCGGTTCTGCCTTTGGAGAGGGAGGAGAAGGGACCGGTAAAGGAGAAATACGACCTGGAGCCTCACGATGTGTACGCCTACGCCGGCATCACGACATTCCTCAACATCCCAACGAAGCACTGCCTCAACGACCCCAGCATAGTCGACGACATTATGGTTGTCGGGTACCCATTCGACACGGCTACCTCCTACCGAACCGGGACGCGATTTGGACCGCAGGCGATTAGATCGGCGTCAAAGGGCGTGACTCTCATGTTAGTTTGTTACAAATCACTGCCACCATCCGCAAGTGGTGCCCGCGTAACGAGTGCTAATAGATAAAATGTTCACAGGGGCCACTACAGCTATCGTCAAGAGATCAATGCATTCGAGAGCTGGGCGTCCATCGTCGACTGTGGAGATTTTCCCATCAGCCCTTTTGACACGGGGCTTGCATTTGCACAGATGGAAGAATGGTATGCGCGACTGCTGAGTCGTGAAGTGAAGGACTCTGCATACGGCGTGAAATCTAAGAAGGTACGTCTAACCCGGTAACCCTTGTTCCTACCCTTTACCCCAATTTTTATTCTGTTCATCTTCCTGGAGATGGTTGTCATGTTTATCATTCTATCCAGACCGGCAAGGTTCATCCTAAAATCATCGCTCTCGGTGGAGACCACAGCACTTCTCTCCCCATTCTTCGCGCAGTCAACCAGGTCTATGGGCCCGTCTCGGTCGTCCATTTCGATGCGCACATCGACTCCTGGGCACCGAGCGCCTTCAACGGAAACTCAAAGGAACTAGCAAGCGAACAATCCAAGTACGCTGACGGAACGCCCTTCTACTGGGCCGGTGTCGAGGGTCTGATGACCAATAAGAACATCCACTTGGGCATCCGTAGCCCTCTCGCCTCCTCTACTGACATGGAAACGGACAAGAAATGCGGTTTTGTAACGATTCCTTCCAAGGATATGTACAAGCTTGGGCCTAAGGGGATCGCCGAGAAGATCTTGAGCACGGTGCCGCACGACGAGCCTGTGTATGTCTCGTTGGATATCGATGTGCTTGATCCAGCGTATGCGCCTGGTACTCCAGGCCTTTCATCTGGCGGCTGGACGACCGCGGATGTCTTGGAGCTGATCATTGAGGGTTTGGATGGCTTGAATATCATTGGTGTGGACGTTGTTGAAGTGCTGCCATCTGCCGATCCATCTTTCTTGACGGCCACTGCAGCCGCCGAACTGACGTTTGAGGTGAGTTGCTCCTGGTCATCGACCTAGCACCAAGCATACATTCACAAATACTAACTTCAAGGCAGTTGATTACGAAAATCGTCAAGAATGAGCTCCAATGAGGGCTTTTGGGCCAATATCCTATCACCTTACTTAGGATTATTTTGGATCTGGTAATAGATAGGCGATAGGTTTACTCTACGAGGTAACAGTTTCTGCCATTCAGATTCCAATCCAGATTGAATATGTAACCCAAACAAAGCTGCCTAAACTTGCCGTCCCACCCTGGCGTTTACCTTGCCTGTGATTCAAAAACCGATAGACATGATACGGCCTCCGTCTAACCACCATCATGAATTAAGGAGTGTCTTCAGCAAATGAAGATCTTATAGAAAGGCGTGAAGGAGATAGTATCAACAGCCAATATCCATAGATTGCTCATGTCCTTTGTCTCATTGATTGTGTGCAGCCTATCCGCCGGGGGTCGATCAGAGAGAGCGCTATGCTAGAGTCATTTAATTGAACGAGTGGGAAGACCTTTGGTTGTGCTAATAGAGGGGAGTCCTGAGTTAAGGCTGCCTCATTTACCTCAATATTAGAGATTGACTTAGTGGTAAGGCATTGATTAGTGCCTGTGGGCTGTGGACACTTATGTGGTAATAGCTACCGCGGAGTGCCGTAGGCGGCAACCGCTTGCATAACGGCTAGCTAGGCACCAGTGCCAAGAACCCTACATGATATACTAGGGGTCCTCACCCGTTCAAGTTGCATAGTTACAATCGTCACACGAGTTTTCCATCTTCCATCCGCCTCTCTTCATAATCCCACACTATGTGACTATCGCCGCGGATGTCAGACCTTAACATCCTTATTTCTGGTTCCGGCATCGCGGGTAGCGTCTTCGCTTTCTGGCTGCTCCGTGCCTATCCCAACGCCAACATCACTATAGTTGAGCGCGATCCTTCCCTCCGCTTGACTGGCGCTAGCGTCGACATTCGCAGCTCAGCCGTGGACATCATTAAATGGATGGGCGCAGAACAGGAGATCCGCCGTCAAACCACAAACGAAGAGGGCATACAATTTGTAGAAGCAAATGGCAAGGCTGTGGCGACCCTCAGAGCGACCGGCAGATCCGACATTCAGAGCGTCACATCCGAGTTCGAAATCTTCCGTGGGGAGCTTGCGAAGATCTTCATCGATCTAATCATAAAGCGGGTGAAACTCATCTTTGACGAGTCTGTCGACCACTTTGAGCAGCGCGACGACGGAGTTGTCGTCACGTTCGCGAAAAGCAAGGAAGTCAAGACTTATGATCTTCTCGTGGCTGCGGATGGTCTTGGCTCGAGGATTCGCGGCTTAATGCTAAACAGCAAACCGCAGGAGCAACTCTACGACGAGGGCGTTCACGTCGCATATTTCACCATCAAGAGCGACCTACTGCTGGGCGGCCACCTGGCCAAATGGTACAACGCGACGCGTGGACGTGTTGTCTTCCTACGCCCTGATCCCAATCCTGCTGGCCGGACAAGAGGCATTCTCATGAATGTGACCACCAGTGGGGACATTGAAACAAAGGAGAGACTCAATAAAGCTCTTCGCGAAGGCGACGAAAGCTACATGAAGCTGATGGAAGAGATGTTCCGCGACGTAGGCTGGGTGGCATCGGAGGTGCTGCAAAGCATGCGCGAAAGCGACGACTTCTACTGCTCTCTGTTTGGGCAGATCAGATCACCCAAAATCCACGATGGCCGCGTAGTCCTGCTTGGCGATGCCGGCTACGCGACCCCCGGCTTTGGCACCAGTCTCGCCATCATTGGCGGCTACGTCCTCGCTGGAGAGCTGTTGCGTCATCCTGGCGAAGTCAATACGGCCTTGGAGCGTTATGAAGAGATCATGCTCCCGTTTGCAAAGAGTTCACAGGGTGGGGATACCGCGATGCAGCTGCTCAATCCACAGACGCTGTGGGGCATTAGAATCAGGAATGCGATTTTAGGTTTCGTGACATGGGCGAAGCTGGATAGGTTGGCGATAGCTGTCGCCTCGGCGCTGGGTTTCACAGAGAAGAAAGTCTCCATGCCTGATTATCAATGGCCGGCTAAATGAAGATGACATCCCCACTTACTCGACAAGCAACTTGTATTTATCCCCGCTCATAACTGAAGGATGAAGTCGTTAGAAATAAGACTGATTTCGAATACCATTACAGTAACACATTGATTTGGTCCCTGAGACACCAGCACAATTTGCGGCAAAGTCTAGCCTGCTGAGTCTTTTCACCGCGCTGGCAACCATCCTCTTGGCCTCTTTCTTCTTCCGAAACGTCGAAGTGTACGTATTATGCGCCCATACCATGGGGGACCAGATTCGAGACCTTGAACCTATTGCCGGTCCCAGGGGGTCCTTGGGCCTTTTCGGATAACGGACTACTACTATACGAATTACTCTATATCACCGCTGCAGACTTTTATCGGTTCGTTGCTGTCCCATAACGCATGTCCTTGGGCTGACATGTATATTTCTGTCGCCACAGACTTTTGGTGCCTCCGCCAACGCTACAAAGAGATGGGACCAACTGTTAACAAGATTCCAGGGGGCACTGTAGCAAGGTTGATCACGTGCGAAAGCGCACTCTGAATCATGTGAGTGACGGAGGAGCAATGACGACAGACTTCTCTCATGGCTACGTCACAGAGTGGCACAGGAAACCTTCACGGTCAGGCATCAGGATATCCTTTATCTTCTGTCCAGGGGTCTTCTACATTCCTTCCACTTGAAAACCTGAGCCTCTCACAATTTCACATCTTCTCACTGAACAAAACTTCTAGCAGAGAACCCTCAATCACCTCCACCAAATTCAATCTCCGTCCATCTCTCCATCCAAGTCAAGCATCCAACCATTCAAAATGCCTCTCGTCGTCCCCGGAATCAACTCCAAGTCCTCATCCTCGTCTTCCACAGACTCGTGGATGTCGAAGCTGATGGGAAAGACGCTATCCAACTCCCACAGTGAGACGAGTTTCTCCAAGAAGGACCTGCCGCAGAACCACCGTGTCGTCGGCGAGGGCGACATGACGACCATGGACCATAATCCTGATCGGTACGTGACCCCTTACATATGTACATACACGGATATCTACATGAACCAGCCGAATGAACGTATATTCGGTATGGGGTGATGGCAAGCTTGCTCGCTAACCACTCTCGGCTCCTAGGCTGAACATCCACGTCGACCAGGACGGAACCGTCAAGAAAGTCACACATGGATAGACGAATCGACGACATGAACGACTTGATGGTCTTTAGACGGACAATCAGCATAGTTGGTGAGCAAGACTAGCTAGGGAGAAAGGGAGAGATCGGCCGATGGACGACATTCTACATTACTGACATTGTATTATTCTTCCCATGGGCTTAGAGGGTCACACGATATGACATGACATGGCACGATGACGATAAGTAGATAATGTAGATATTTAGCAGAGAAAACCGTGGAAAGCAACAACCTTGATACGATCCAACTTTCTGTTATACCCCCATTCCTCTCTCCCCAATCAGGCGCAGTTTACTTTGTTTCAGATTGGTGCAGTCGAATGAAGACATTCTTCGGGGAGCTGGTGATGCCGTATTGATGCAAATCGTCGTTACCAAGCTCTGTCTTCTCTATAGCGTCGAACTTCTGCAATATGCGGGTGATCACGTAGCCTGCCTCGGTGAGAGCGAATTGCTGACCCAAGCAAATCCGCGGCCCGCCGTTGAAAGGAAGATACTCCCATCCTACCCTCCTGCCCGCCCAGCGATCGGGTTTGAATTTATCGGCATCCTCACCCCAGAGATCCTTGCGGCGATGCATGACGTAGACCGAGTAGTTGACGTCTTGGCCCTTCCTAACATACACTGGTGCCAACCCATCGGGTCCCCCGCCACGAGGTAGGGTCGTGTCTCTTGTGGCAGCGCGGGAGTTCAGAGGCACGGAAGGAAACAGGCGTAGTGCTTCATTCATCACATGTTGGAGGTATGAACATGCCTTCAGGGTTGAGAATGTGATGGCTTCCCGTGCGGGATAGGCGCCGAACTGCTCAAGAATGGTCTCCCTCAACTTCTGGTAGATTTCAGGATGTCGAGCAAGGCACCAGAAGGTCCATCCAAGCAGACCCGCCGTCGTGTCTCTCCCGGCCAAGAGGATGTTGAGCAGCTGGCTTCGCAGCACAGTGGGGTCTTGGGTCGAATTGAGGAGCTCTTCCAGGAAAATGTACCGGCCATTTGTCTTCTCGCTTCCAGACGCTCTTCTCTCCAGGGCTCGGCTGACGCAATAGTCGGCAAATTCGCGGATGTCTCGACAGTCGTCGCGGAACGTCTTTGGGTTGTAGAGCCAATAAAGGTCAGCCAAGCGTGCTCGCCTCCCAAGAGCCATGGTGCCACGATCAAACTTTGTGGCCAAATGGGCCCAGCTGAGGAACGAATTTTCTGGGTTCGAAGACACACCGCTGGTGGCACCTGCGACTTGCGACTGGATGCTCTCTCCGAAAAGAAACTCGGTGGCAGAGTCCATGGTCAGGCGGAAGAGGATTGGGCTCAGGTCAGTTGGGGCCGTCCAGCCTGATGCGTCGGTCTTGAGGCACAAGAACAGGTTCTCGACATGTCTATCTTCTAGGTCGAGGTCGGAGACCTGCTCTCGCACGAATTGTGGCCTCAGCATGGCCCTCGAATGCTCCCTTTCAGTTGGTTTACCGATCAGCCAATCCGTTCGACACCCAAGGGAGCGTGTTTACCATCACTTACCACAGCTTTCCGTCAGTGGTGAAGATGCCATTGCCCAGCATCGGATAGAACAGGTCCCGTCGTCTGACTCCTAGTTCAAAATCCCGAAATTGCGATGCGAGAATGGCTTGGACGTTCTTTGGGTCCGACGTCACGATGCTGGTGGTTCCTAGGATGGTTTGAGTATATGTAGTGCGATTCGCCTTCTGGTGAAACTTCTCCGCCTCTTGCGGGACTTTGTAATTGTTGTCTGCCGTCTTCATGTCCAACATCAGATCTATCCCAAAGGGGAGTCTGTTGCGTCTAGGCGGTGGCGCCTTGCAGCCCAGGCTCCTCGCCCGTCTTGCATGGTGCCAGGATGAGAAAATATTTCTAGCTCCAATAAAAAGGAGGTATGTGACGACGAAGGCAACCGCGCCCAAAGTGACATTGTTATCCATCATGGTGTTGCTGTGATGGCAAGAAGCAGATTCTGTTCGAGAAAGAGATATGAAAGCCTAGTCAGTCAGCCACGTCTCGGCACGCACATGCTTATATCGATGTGATCGATTCAGTCTGACACGGATCGAGCCTCATTTAATCCAAGGACCTCGGTTCTTCTAACATCTTGTCATTGCTAGTGGCTAGGTGCGAGCGCATGTTACGAAATACGACAATACGACAACACGACATACGCCAAGAAAAGAGATTCTGCGGTTCGGGGTCGGGACTTCTTAATCTCCGCCTGAGAGATATTTAAGCATAAACCCGCTGGAATGCCAGGGTGTTGAGAGCAGAGTGGGAGACAGGATCCGCGTTCGAGTCAGGCAGCGGGCGGATTCATTCTCCGACAACTACACGGTCCAATGAGGGGAGGGGGTCAATTGGGGGAAATACGAGGTACGACAATTTTCAAAGTACTATTCCGAATCCGCACACTTTCCTCGGGAAGATGTCAGAGGAGGAGGGTTTACTCCACACGCAAGGAAACACCTATTCCGGCCTAATCTAACCTCCCTTGTAGGGGATACTACAAAGTAGAGCCTAATATCACTACCTGTGACAAAACTTCGCTTTCGTAGGAGCCCCCGTCGTTACGAGCCCAGAAATCCCAGACTCACTTAGGAGCCAGCCGCAGTCTAATTGTGATCGGCCTGTGTTGTCGGGATGGAACTGACACGACAGTGTTAGAGGACAACGATTAAAGAGCACCAGTCAACAGCCGGACAACATCATTTCTCGCGCCGGGACGGACTCCAGAACTAATCCTTCGTGACGAGCCGGTAGGTTCTCCAGGCTTATTGGACCAGCGAGACAACTCCCACCCACCTAGGGTGGTGGCTGTGAGAACTTGATAGTAACAAGATTCTGGTCGAAAATACGCGACCCGGAGTAATTGGGGACCGAAACCAAAATGACAAAGGAAACAGAAACGATGAGAAACGATGTTTAGATGGCAGCTCACAAAGGGCAGAGGGGGGAACAAACATCAATGATCATTCAACGTGGGGTAGTCGGCCTTTCGCTTGTCCCAGAGCCGGTACAGGAGGTGAGCAAGGTCTGCAGGACCACAGATCTTTTCCGATCGTATGATTCTTGCACGCAGATGTACGGATAGTTACAGATTCGCTGTCAGGAGATGAATGACGGGGAGAATCAAAGATCATTTGGTGGCTGACACCCGAAATCCAACACTTGTCCGGCTATCACGGCTACATGGTCATCGATCCGGCGAGTCAGCCTGGGAGTGACCGGGTTTCTTCACCAATCAATCTACTGGAGAGTTGGAGGATTAGTGCAGAAGCCGAGGAGATAGGAAAGCAAAATCCTCCGGTAGCTCTTTTCTGCGACGTACTTTTTAACCCAAAACCGGCAGATAGATCACTTGTACAATATCAAAAGAGTGGAAATGGACATCAGACGCCTGTCCTACGCATCCTCCGTCTCCAGCTTCGGCTCCTACCGTGCTGGCCAGATAAGGACACCAAAGCAGGCTAGCCCGTACTTATCTGGCTGGCTGGCAAGGCTGGGCAAAGCGGGGCCCCGCATTTTCTCCTACTAGTAGTGCCCATCAAATATACTCCAGACCACCGACGGCCGCCATTCCCTGATCTACTCGCCACCATTGGCCTAAGTAGACTGGCCCTCTTGCATGGGCATGAAGTACAATAACTGCAAAATTTTGGCCGGCGGATGAAAGTTCGTCCGCCGACGACATGGAGCCCGACGTACCGGCGGACCGTGCTTCCAATCCCGCGAGTACGTCGGAAATGTTCGGGGTCTGAAGCAACGTGCGTGGGTCGACATCATATCATTCGTGTCCCTCATTCATATCATGTTCCCTTGGGGATCATACCTGGTGCCCGGGGATACTAATTCATGATGCGTTTTCGAGTCAGGTTTGTATGTGTACAGACAACCCAAGTCCAGTTCTAATGTGTGCCTCCCAACATCTTTCTCATTGGCGCCCCTTCATCTCATCCCATGCTGTTCCCTCCCTAGTTTTGCGGTCTCGCCAGCCATTCAGCCAGCCATGCTTTCCATATAATTCGTAGTGCTAGCCAGTTCTCCATGTCTGACGATACCAATTCTTGCTCGTCAGACCAAACCCAGGAACATGTCATGTCATGGTACCTTAAGCCGAAGCCATGCGCCGTCCGACCAAGAACTGAACCGGCTCATATGCCGTGTACAAAGGTAATTGTACACGTATCACCCGTTTTTCAACCAATCTGACAAAGGTCGTGCCCTCAGGACTATCACCTAATGAACATGCCTTCAGCCTTGCCCCAGAAATTTCTCGCTTTGTTGACATGGTCCAGCCCAAGCATCTCGTCTCCATCTTGGATGAGATCAACAATAACGTCTTCGTCCTCAAGATACCTGGGCTTTGCGTATACGGCTCTCGAGACCAAGGCGAACTTGATCTGCTGTAATAATTTGCCCTTGATGCCGGTTCGCTTGCTGATTCGCTCCTTGGTATCCTTCAAAGGCTCACCAGGTTTGAGCATGAACTTGAACGGGATGCCATGAGGTTTGTTGGCCTCCTTGTCGAAGTGGTAGCAATAAATGAATCTGTCGTCATCCGAGGCTTTCAATTCCTCCTCCGGAATCTTCTCGGCATAGAGCGTAGTGAACTCGTTGACTCCAACCACGTTGAAGTCCTCAATCAACTCCTTGTGGATTTTCCCTCCGTGGACTTCAAGTATTCGTACATTGTGAGGCGTTTGACTATCTAGATTCTGCTTCTTGACAATGCCGTTGACCAAATCTCCGATGATCCCGTTCTTGGCGACTAGTATCTCGAGTTGTTCCTGCCTTCATTAGTGTTTTCCTATACCGGGGACGGCGACATACCTCTTTGCTAATGCCCTCACTCAGCCACATCACTTTCATGATCTTTTTGGTCTCGTAATCGGCAAGGCTGGTCTCGAGAATCTCGTAGTAGAAAGCATCGCTTCGGTGAGTTGCGTATCCGCCGTAAGAAGAAAATTGCGATTGGAGAATCTGGAGGAGAGTTTGATTTATCCCACGTTTGATCCACATCTTGATTTTGTTGTTTGTGAGACTGATGGTTGCGAATCGGATATGTGTTGGGTCGATCTTGAGATATTCGCCCACCTTCGCGGAGAATTGATCGTAGACCATCTTTTTACTGAGACTGAGAACGAATGCTTCACCTTCGGTGCCTGGCTTGGGATAAAAGCTGATCGATGTCCGGTTGAGGAGATAGTCGTAATATTGCCGCGCGTCCGTGTATGTGATGGTGGATGAATCGAGATCCGGCAGGTTTTGCTGGAAGCAAATAATGTCGCCATCCTGAATTTCGGATTGCTGGAATGTCTGTTTGGGCTTCATGGCTTCAATCATTGAGAACTTGATCTCTTCGAAAAGGAGGATCGATGTGCTGGGCTCCCAGTTCATGAGTTTGTTGATCTGGGGTGCGATTTCGGATACTTTGTCCAGTCGCTTCACGTAGACACTGCCGATGCCGGTCAAAGTCTGCGCCTTGACGTCAAAGTATTTGAGGAAGACCAGGATTTGGGAATTTCCACCCACTGCCTGTGCCGGATCCGGGAACTGGGCTTTGTTGTCGTCACCTTTGGGTTTGCTTTCCGCCCACAAGTAGAATGGTCGACCTCTAGAACCATACTTGCTCATAGCTTCTTCCATGGTAATGTCAACATCTCTGATTGGAGAATCCGGACGGTTAGTCTTGTTCTGCCTCCCCACCATGACCCAGAATCGAATTTCGTGATCTGGGCCGATACCAAGGTCCTCGCCAACAAAGACGGCAAACTCAGGGAGCGTCATTGTGCGTAGAATTCGATGGACTTGAGCAGCAGCGGGATCGGTGGATTCATATTCATAACTCGTGAGATCGAAACCGTGATGCGCCTGGAAAGTCTTTTCTGTAAGTAAGCCAACATTCATGTAGAGATGGGCCTCCTCGCGTTCCTTTTTCTTCCTCGCGAGTTCGACTTGCTCCTCGGCAATTTTGGTCTCGATGTGAGATGGTGCATCGGATTCGTCAATATCAAGAAGGACCTGGTCCAACCGGCTTTTCCGTATGTAAACCAACATGTAGGCGTTCATGGATCGTTTGGTCGAGTAACCTCTCATGTACGGTTGTCGTTGCCCAGGTCCGCCGTTAGCAACGTTGGCATACTCTCCGCCAAAGTTCTCTTCCAGTACCTCCCTCATCGTCGATCGTGTGACTCGGTCGTCATCAAACTTGTAGAAGAAGCCGTCTTTTGCGGGTTTGAGGAAAGCGTAATAATGGCCCGCATTAAAATCACCACTGTGGACCAGTACACCGTGTAGTTGGTAGAGCCAAGGTTCGGTGGATGCGGCCTTCGCCTCTTCCGACAGATAGAGGGATGCATCAAAGTCCTCCGGAAATTCATGCCGGTCATTGACCTTCATCATGGCATCTCGGTTGACGTCGTACTCAAATCTCTTTAACTGCAAATGTAAGACGGGTGGGAAGCTTTCGAAAATGACACCTTTCTTTGCATCCTGCAGTTTGTAAGGGTCGCCGGCGTCATACTTGTTTTCTCCCTCCAGAGTTTCCACCTGGATGTAGTCCATGAAGCTTTCATGCAAGTTCTTGTTGCCACGCACATTGAGCTGAATGTCCCAGAACTCTTCAATTCTCGAGGACTCAAAATCGACGTTGATACATGAGATGTAGGTTTTGGTTTTGCCGACAAAGAGCTCTGGCAGGGTTCTCTCGGCCGGCGTATCTTTCATCTTCTTCTCCAGAACCTCCATCAGAATTCGGGATAGTTCTTGGACATCTTGCTGTTCGAAGATCTGTCTAGTATCCCAACCAAACGAAGCAGTTAGCTCGTTGGTTGAAACTGCAAACTTGTCCTTTTGCAGCTTGTAGAATAATCTCTGTAGGGTCCATGCGCTGTTACTCCGATTGGCATCTTTGTCGGTGGGGATCTGATACACGGCCTTTCGGAAGGCATCGGTGAAATAGAGTGATTGCAGAAGAGAATTCAGGTAGCAGGTGGCACCTTGATTTTTGAGTCCGACCATTCCAGTCTCCTTTTTCGAATCATAACCCTCAAAGTTGTGCCATAGAACGCCGGTAGGGTCCTTGAGGACCCGGATGTAGGCCGTGAGCTTGGCTTCATCATTCTCGATCAAGTGTCGGGCGTTTCCTTCTTCCCAAGGTTGATTGAAAGCTTTTCTGAGTTCAACGAATCTCGTGAAACCCCAGTCACCCTCCTTTGCATTGAAACGATGTGTGGCCGTGTGAGTTCGATAGAGTGTGGGATCGTTCGGATTCCATAACACCAGCGCAAACTGAACACAAGCATACCAGTCCTCTGGAGGCTCGTTCTCGAATCCATGTTCCAAGTAGAAAGACGCGCAGTCGGCATTGTTCCCGTAAGGAAAGAATAGCACCCTCCATGGATGATCGCCACAGTGAAAGACGGGGCCATGTTCTCTCCTAGAAAGTGCCCGCCATTTTTCTATGTGCCACGTGTATTGTACTTCGGCGTCGGTCTCGGTGTCAGGTAGGTCGACGAGGACGTGTCGTTTCATCGCCTCAACTGCAATTAGGTCAGCGACGGCTGCAACGGGGAGCATCCGGCAACCATACAATCATCGGCCCTAGGGAGGATCTCCGTGGGCTGTTCTGAGGTGTCGACCGGAGATATGTTGACGACGTCATTTTCCTGTTGGTTGTATTGATCATAGCCATCGATGAGCATGTCGGGGCCTGCCAACTGGAGACCAGCGAGAACAGCATCCAGGTTAGCATCCATGACGGAAATGGCGCGTGAGAACAAGGACAGGATTTGAACATACATTGTCCATACTGCGGTTGTCGCTTGTGGCCTGGGTTTGGAGGGAAAGAATGAGACAGCTTCTTTCCTCAGCGTTCCGCAGGAAAGTGATGCAGGTAGCCGCAGGTGGAAAGCCACTCCAGGCTGGTCAGCGAATAAGGCGCCCAGGAGACAAGAAATGGCTTATGGAAACACGAGGTGGGATTCGCCGTAAATCCGACCTTTGCGGAACGTGAGAAGTGGCAGTTGAGATAGAAGCAGGATGGCAATGGCAATGACAACGGCAATGGCAATTAATGAATTACTGGGACATTACAGACACGGTAGAATTTGGGGGGCGTGCGCAGTTGAGTGCACAGTGCAGATATCGCGGGTCAGATGCTTGGAATGACGAATAGCGAGGGTTAGAGCCCGCGCTAACAAGAGTAACTATCCTAATGCGGATTAGTCACCCACTAACTTGGTCTGCACCTGCTAAGTACTTAGTGGTCAGTGTCTCTGTCAAGTTGTCAACCTTCCCGCCCGCATCATCCAAACGCAGCCCTCGACCGCTGGCTGTGACTCCCACGCCTCCCACGACTCCCACGACTCCCCTCCAACAACCTCCAAGTCAAGGGTTTGTCTGCGCAACCTGGCTAGTCATGGGCTCACTCGCACGGCGACAATGACCATGTCCCCCGGTTGCTACTCTACATCCCTCCTGTGACCACACGAGCATGCGCCTGCGCCTGCGTCTGCTATGAAATGCCACAGGCCCGACCTATCTCGAGGCTCCATGCCCTCTGCATAAACAAACCCTTTTCCCGCTTCGCATCTTCTCAAGGTGCTCGAACCCCTCCGCCATGGCGGCCAGCCTCAACTTTGGACGAGTGAGTCTGCCCGTTGAGCAGTGAGACAGATGCTGACCGCCGTCCTGTAGTTGGGTCGACCGCCCAATCCGTCCCATTAGTCTGCGCCAACTCTTCTTCTTTGGCCGTACCTTGACCGAGAGTCGTCTACTGAGCTCAGCCAACTATGTCCGAATGGAGCTGCCTACGAGGTTTGGCTTTGACTCCCTGCACTGGGCTCTCACTAATTGACTGCAGACTGGCCCATCGTCTTCGAGAGATGCAACGCCTGCCCTACGTCGTTGTCACCAACCCACACCTCTCTGTCGTCTATGAACTGTACTACAAATCCTTCGAGAGTTTCCGACGTTTCCCTGTCATCAGGACCGTGGAGGAGAACCAGCGGTTTTGCAACCTCATCAGTGACAACCTGAAAGAGCATTTGACGATTATTCCCAACATGGTCATGGGAGTCCTCGAGTGTCAAGATTTGGTTTCTCCAGACATCATGGATAACTTCGTCCAGGCTATGCTCCGAGCTCGCATTTCTCGGCGGGTGATTGCCGAACAACATCTTGCTCTCACCGACACCTTTGAATCACCGTGGCACGTGCCTCAGCCTACCTCGGAGAGCGAATTCGTCGGCGAGGTTCTGCTCCGCTGCAATGCGAAAGAGATCATTGAAAGATGCGGGCAATTCACCAAAGACCTCTGCAGATCCTCAGCGGCCGTCGACGCTATCGTGCCGGACATCAGGATCCAGGGTCACGTAGATGCTACCTTTCCGTACGTGCTAAGCCACCTCGAATACATCATCGGCGAACTTCTACGGAATTCGGTACAGGCGGTCATGGAGAAATACAAGGATACTCAGCTGGCTCCCCCTCCCATCGATGTGTTGATCTGCGAGGCACCGCAGCATGTTGTGATTCGAATCTCGGATCAAGGTGGAGGCATCCCCCGCGAGATTATGCCATTTCTTTGGTCCTTTAACAAAGGTCCTAGAATTGCCTCGAGGCTTCAGAATTTCAGAGACGTCCCGACCCTTGCAGCAACCATGCAGGAGGTTCGGCAATCTAAAGGCGAGAGTCCGGTCGGGAGAATTAGAGACTCGTCCCTCAGCACGTTAGCCTCGAGACCTCCAGACCTGCGATTGGGCATGGGGCTGCCGATGAGTCGGGTGTATGCAGAGTACTGGGCAGGTGGTCTTGAACTGCATAGTCTAGAGGGGTATGGCGTGGACGCATTTTTGCAGATTTCCAAGCTCGGCAACCAGAACGAGCAACTGACCTCACGAGCAAGCATCGACGCGGTTTGACGAGGGCACGAGGGCTGTAACCGGACAATACGGGGCACGGAGTACGGAGTAGACGAGACCGGGTTGCTGAAGGTGTGAAACAAGATATCAGCATCGCCGCTTGAAAGTACAGTAGAATGAAAATGAAAATGAAAATTTGTGACCATGATCCACTCAGATTATGCCTTGGAACCTCATGCTCAGCCAGCAAATGCCGAAACGACTCTGGCGCGGCTGAGCCATCGGCTTACCAGAGTTGAAGGGTTCATCAGTAGGATCAAGGGTTTGGTAAAGGGAGCAAATGCTACCCACATTGATATCAGGGCAGGACGGAAGTGCCAGCGAACAAGGCGAATTTAGTATGTCCCGTCTATCAGGTCATCATCGCATCATGGAAGCCACAGGGCCCTCGTGATGATGGTTTTAGAAGCGGAAGAAATTATCAGGTTTGATCTCGACACACTCATCGGAATCACCAGCTTCATGGTGACGAGGGTGTAGCTGACGATGATTTGATTGAGGGTCTGAGAAGAGGAAAAAAGGAAGAGAACGGCAGAAAGCGAGCAGTGAGAGAAAAGAGGTGAACAAGCGGGGAGGCGTTCCTGGGACTAAGCCCCAGATGGGATTAGCAGCGTTGGGGGCTCTGCTGGCGCTCCTGGTTAAGTCCACCCGTTAATCGTTGCTATTGGCGGCTTCGACTCTGACTGCAAGGGCCTCCCAGTGCCTCCAAGTGCCTCCAAGGCCTCCTAGACTCCCAGGGCCTCCAAGTCGAGCGAGCGAACCGCAGCCGCTTTCTTTCCTCTCTTCATGCTGTTCCTTCAATCGACGCACTCCCCATTCACCACACCTCTTGAACATCAACCACTCGAGCCATCCGTCCCCAATCCTCCGCCTCCCTGCAAAACCTTTCTGGATTCTTCACTGTCTCTTCCTCGTTTTCTTCCCCCTGGCGCAGCTTTGCCTCATTCCCGTTGCTGTCATCCCGCACTGTCCAGCACCAGCACTCTTGTCTCCAAGATTCGAGCACTCGCTTCGCTGAACAACACCGCGCTGGAGTTGACACCGACTAGGCTTCGGTCTCCCCTCTAGACCTCCTGTCGCCTTGTTTGATCTTCTCATGGAAAACGCAAATTTGTGGACTCGACGTTCCAAGTGTGTTCCCCCGACCTCTCTGTTCGCTGCCATCAACACACTAACCGTTGCTACAGTACAGGCAAGCTCTCGTTGTCTATGAGAGATCAAGAAGGCAAGGATGGCTCCAAGATAGACTCCCCCCGATCCTACACCAGTCGACGCTTCGGCGACACGTCCTCCCACGGCGGCAAAGGAAACCCCTTCAACGCCCTCTCTCCGTCCGCTGCAAAGTCTCCTTCTGCCGGCGCATCGTCTGCATTCGGCTTAGGTAGTGGCGCCTTTGCCGCGTTTGGATCTGCTGGCTCTGCAAAGACCCCAAAGACTCCTGGCACCGGCACGGGTTTCGATTTCATGACACGCGAGAAGAAAGAGAAGGACGCCGAAACACCAGGAGAATCGTCGGAATCAGAACTCCTTACGGAGCACTCGGGGCCGACGAAGACATCCACGGAACACCACCTCCGAACCACTTGGAATTTATTCTACAGGCCTCCGGCCAACAAGTTCTCCGACTATGAAAAGTCCACCCTCAAACTAGCATCCATCAATTCCGCCGAAAGCTTTTGGACCATATATTCACATCTGAAGCGACCGTCGCTCTTACCGGCGGTGTCGGACTATCACATCTTCAGGGAGGGCATTCGCCCTGTTTGGGAGGACGAGGCCAACAAAAGGGGTGGGAAATGGATTGTCAGGCTCAAAAAAGGCGTTGCAGATCGGTACTGGGAGGATCTTTTACTAGCGATCGTTGGCGACCAGTTCATGGAGGCGGGTGAAGAGGTTTGCGGAGCCGTGCTGAGCGTCCGCAGCGGCGAGGATGTTCTCAGCGTCTGGACCAAGATTGACGGCGGTAGGAACATCAAAATCAGGTACATGCTGTCCCACTTTCTAGGAGGGTGGAGCACTAACACTCGCTAGGGAAACGATCAAGCGATTACTCGCATTCCCTGCTGACACCAACATTGTATGGAAAAGCCACGACGACAGCATTGCCCAGCGTTCGGCTCTCGATGAAGCTCGACAGCAGAAAGCGAGCACTACACCGGGGCACCCTGGCGGGGAAAGGCGGCGTCCAACACTGCACGACGAATCGGAAAAGAGTAAAGGGAGGTCTGCGTCGTGATATGGGATAACCATTTCCCTCTGTAGCATTATTGCATGTATTTCCTGGATAGGATTTGGCTCCGGCAAGGCAATGCCAGTCATTAACATGAGCATCAGTGGATTGGTGCTGGTTTGCAAGATTTGCAAGATTTGTGCTCTGTAGATTCTCCAATACTGTGCTTGGTATTGGACTTGGTACTGCACTTAATACTGCACTGAATACTGCACTGAATACTGCGGACTAATACTCCGTAATTGGTCCCATGTCTCGTATCTTGATCGCAGCTGCGGGGAATTTCAACCTGTGCTGAAACCTAGTCACCACCACGCGTGCAGCAACGAGCACGCCTGCGATCGCACGAACTAATTCAACATCCCATCGACCACAAACCCCAAGTCTCCAGCCTGAGAAGGAGATGTATCTTGCAGCCGGCAAATGAAAAGGTGGCCTGAAATTGTCCGTGACAGCCTGAGCAACCTGGCACCGTTTTTTCATGCCGGTCCCGGTCCAGACGACCGTTCAACAGCTCCCTCTCGAACCGATGCCTCCGCTGCGAAATCAACCAGGGCTCGAATGCCCCGATCTTCTCCTCGTCTTTTTATGACCAAGAGTGTGAAGCGGTTTGTGGAGGACAATGACAATCTGCCCTTTGATCCGATCGAAGTGAGTTCTCGTCCCCCAGCCTTTCTGCCGCTTCGACCCTACTCGAGCCTTTGATCAACTAACATCTCCCTCTCGCAGATTGAAAGTGATGAAGAGGACAGCCCAGCAAACCAGAAAGGCCCAACCGCAGCATCTGGCCACAGAACCCTTCGAACCTCCCCCAGGCACGCGATACCCTCTAAAGAGTCGTCCGCAAAAGAGAAGATTGAAGATTCCACTGCTAGATCGAGCCGGACACAACTGAAAGACAAGTTCCAGAGATCACGTTCAAGAGACGAAGCAAGACTTCTCGGTGGGCTGACGTATGTCTCCAAATTACATCCTAGTGACCATACTTCTGAACGATCTAATAGCAGGCGTGAACCCGGTGCTACGCTGATACCAGACCCTATGAAGCGGCCATTCCGCGTAAGTCGGTTCCTGACCTTGCTCTGGTCTCTCTAATGTGAGTGCAGGCTCGCTCCGGCTATGGGCCAGTCAATACACTGGATGCTGGGAATACTAGATCAAACCGGATTTTCGAGAAGACCAAGGACTATCGACAGCTAGGAACCAACGATAAGACACCCTTAACTGACTACATTCGGTCCAATGATTCCAACATTCCCAACAAGAGGCGCAGGGTTGAGAGCGCCAACACCGCTTCGTCGACAATCGGGATCGATGGCAACCAAGGTTCCGATGATTCGGCCGATGAGCTTCAGCTTGAGCCAAATCGATCGGTCGGAAAGACCAATAGATCTCTTCACCGCCAAAACATCCCTCCGCACCCACAAGCCCACTTCCATTCGATGTCCGACAAGGAAAAGAGCCTGGCCTCTCAGGTGTATCTACCGCAGAATTTTCGTTCCCTGAGCGAATCTCCAGATGACGAAGGCGCATTCACGAAAGCCTCAGCAAAAGAAAGAAGGGCCCAGAAAGATCATTTACTGGCAAGTTCGTCGCCTAGAGAGGCGACCGACAAAACACCAATTTCCTCTCCTTACTTTTCTGAATTACGTCCAAATGGGAAGAGGAAAATTCCAGGCGATCTCTCTCGCGAAAGCCCTGATATTCTGCAAAGACATGAGACTCCCAAGCCTCAAATACCGCCGTTGAAGTCTGCCGAAAATTTCGGGAGGATGGAAACAAAAGCTTTATTTTCGGCCCTGATCCCGGACCCGAAACCGACGAAATCTATGTTATCCCACAACAAGAAAGCAGCGAAGTCTATTGAATACTTCAACCTTGAGGGTATCTTATATCCAAACTTAATCGACTCGAATATTTACAAGCTCGAAGTTGACACTCGGTCCAAAACAATCTCCGTCAATACTCAGGATCAAAGCTTAGGCCATGATCCTGTTAGCGAACCTCGACACATAGAGAAGATTTTCGAGGTCAAACATGGGAATAAGGATTGTCCCCTTGTCAGTCTTGGTTTCTCTCGCGATGGCAAGCAGAGTAATCCGATGCATCTTCGCTTTAAATCACACAAAGCGGCTTTCGATTTCGTTCGACTGCTGCTGAGTTCAGTGGCGAGTCTGAAGGTTGTTGGTAAAGAACCCGACTGGATGGAGATGGCATGGAAGAAGACCAAGGCTGATCTACATGTTGACCCCCGAGAGACGACCCGACTTGATCGGCCTCGGATAGAGCACAAGTCTGCCAAACATTCCGAAATTTCACCCTCATACAAACCAATGCCACCCAGCGAGAAGCGCATACGCCACGTTGACATGTTGGATGGACCACATCAGCCACAAAATCCTCCTACCATCGCCTCAGGGTCAGAGAGGCAGGAGCTCCCAGCCAACCCCCGAAACCAGCTTATCAGTAGAGAGCGGCAACGTCATTCCGACATTACTGGCGAACGGGTCGAATTTGTCCAGCAACGGATGACAACTCGATCACAGCAGGGTGACCTACCAGCAACCAGTGAAAAGTCACAGGAGGAGAAGCGCCCAAAACCAAAGTTGTCGGAATCTGGCGGGTTGGGGAAGCCCTGGACAAAAGACCTTGTCTATCCACAACCTGGGAAAGGATGTGCAATTATTCCGTTTGACGATTTGAAACGGCTTGACGATGATGAGTACCTGAATGACGCCCTGATATCATTCTTCATGCGGTACTTGCAACATCATTTGGAGAAGAACAACCCCGAAATATTTCGAAGAATGCATCTTTTCAATACGTACTTTTTTGAATCACTTACCAAGAACACCCGAGGCAAGAAAGGCATCAATTACGGGTCTGTCAGTAAATGGACAAAGAATATCAATCTCTTCAAGCGCGACTTTGTAGTCGTTCCTGTCAATGAGAACTTCCATTGGTATCTAGCCATCATTTGCAATCTGGGATGGTTTGTACAAGACTCGGAAACAGAATCTGGGGATTATCCGGCCCATGATGACCAGATCACGAATGACACCGAATCAACAAATCACCAAGGCGGACCGTTTGAAGAGCAGGATATGCCTACAGAAGAGACTCAAAGATCACTTGCCGAACTTTCTATCAGCGACCACGACCCAAATGACTCGACCCCGTCCAAATCTCACCTTAAGAAGGGCCCAGGACGACGCAAGGCTATGCGCAGGTCACTCCCGAAGTACGAGACCAACAAACCAGTCATCATCACGCTCGACTCTCTAGGGGCACCCCGTTCTAGCACATGTTCACTGCTCAAACAATATGTGGCATCCGAAGCCCGGGACAAACGCAACATGGAGATTGATGTACTTGAACTACGGGGCATGACAGCCAAGCAAATCCCAACACAGACCAACTTTAGCGATTGCGGGCTATACCTGTGTATGTATTTGGAACAGTTTGTGGCCAACCCGCAGGGCTTCGTAACCAGGATCTTGCAACGTGAAGAAAACACGCAGCAGTGGCCAGATAAGATTCAGAGCGAGGAGTTAAGGTCCAGGTTACGTGAGTTCATTCTCGAACTGCATCGGAGGCAGGAAGGCGAGCCGTCAAGGATGGAGATCCCTGAGATTGGAGGTATCCTGATTGAGAGAAGTAAACCCTCGTCTAGGCCGGTGGCGACGCAGAACGAAAGGACCGATCGACAAGAGGTTGACGACGAAACCACAAAGGTTGAAAGTGGCATAAATCAGCAATCCGAAGACGTACTCTTCACACCGTCGAGCCAGCAGGGCCAGCAACAACCAGTACCTTCCACACCTCAGCATAGAGCCGCTGCAACGTTGGACGATTCTAACGAAAGCCCAGTCATCATCTCCAGCAATGATCCATCACGAGAGGCAAACAAATCTCAAGCACGAAATGGACGCCAACCTCACATGAGATCCACGTCCAAATCTACCATCATCACCACCACCAGGTTCCGGTTTGAAACCGTCCAAGACAACGCATCTCTTCCTCCCCGAGTCCCAAACAACAACAGAAAACCCGCATCCAAACCCCCGCGCCAACCCCCCGGACCAACCACTCCTCAAGAACTCGCCGACATTATACGCCGCGAAAATCAAGAGCTCGAGAACCGCAAACGACGCCGAAACAGCAGCAGCAGCAGTCTTGGAAGTCATGGCAACCACAAAAATGGCGACAGCAACGGCGGGGAAGAGATCGCGCGTTCGGTCATCACGAGCACGGATTTCCACCACGGGACTCTGGGTCATGCTAGAATTGCTCCACCTTCGCCTGCTAGAGTTGAAACCGAAGGGGGCGAGCGAGGAGATAACGACCTCAATGCGACAGCGAAGCGTCACGATGCCGGTTTTGATTCCGAGTCAGAGCCCGAAATTGTCGCCACGAGCATACAAGTCCCTACTGCTGCTGCTGGTAACAGCGAAAATAAGCTGTCCGCGCGGAAGCGACGCAGGATCAAGTCATCTTTTCCTTCTCCGAGATCGCAAACAGGAACAGGAACGAAAACAGGAGCGAGGAGCCCCGTGCTGGGATTGAGCGGATTCTTTGCCGATCTCCAGGATCACGCCGATGCTTACGACCACGATCTCGCACCCACGGGTACTCACGCCCACGCCCACGCCGAATTCGAAGTTCCCGAGACGACCCAGGAATCCCAATCGCCGTCACAGTCACAGTCGCAATCCCAGGCACAATGGCATTTATCGGATGCTCCAGTTCGATCTAGACGAACAAACGAACGCGACGGCGACGAGAATACAGATATTCGGGTTTATCAGGATTTGGATGCGGATCCTGTCGTGCAGGACTCCTTCGAAGGTACGGACGAAAAGGCAAATACTTTCAACGACAGCAACAACAAGAACAACAACGATGATGATGATGATGACCATGATGATGATGATGATATGCTTCTTCGCTGAGTGGGTCAGCTCCGGTCCGATCCCATGCTCCAGCGGGGTACTTTTGTGGTGAACAGGGGCATGGATAGATGAATGAATCAGCTGAGATGACTCTGAGTGAATCTGTCACAGGCAAGCGGACACGCAGGCAGGCAGGCAGGCAGGTAGGGTATAGAGTCTCGTTTGGGTTCGCAGCCATACTCAGAGTGCCATAGGTCTTAACATTAGTCCTTAGAGAACTACTGTCAGTAGCTGGCTGTGGCCGGACATGGCTGAAATCAGTCAACCAGTCAAACCGGCTTGAATGAGGCAAAAAAAGAGCCCTTCATTTAATCATCCATTTCAGCACGATCCCACTTTTTGTCCCATGTTCTACCTTCTCTTTCCTTCCCCATGCCCAAACCCAACCTATCCACTGGCAAGACATTGCGTCCCCCCTTAGCCACCTACTTTGAAACCGAGGCACCCATGACATAAACCGAGATCGGCCTCGTCTTGTTCTCCGGGTCGTGATCGACAAAAATGTACTCTCGGTGAGGGCGCTCAGTCCCAATAATGCTCTTCAAGGCGACAATGACCTGGTTATTGGCTCTCCAACCTACAAGGAGGACTGAATCCGCCGTCTGGGAATAGAGTTTGAGATAACCGAGATCTCCGAGCCACAGTTCTTCACCGGGCGGGATTTCAGAGACTTTCCAGTAGTATTTCCACCCACCTGGTTGTTTGACGCGTCTCCGGTGGATGTCGGTGGGACGGTTCAGTTTGTTGATGACCAGTGCTGTTTGCAGAGCCGATCGGGTGTTTCCTCCACATGACTGGCCACAGATGAAGGGAGATTCTAGGCAGGCGTCTCCAAAGGCGGTCATGCAACAGGAATCCACACCGTATCTCAGCATCCCCACCCAGCTGTGGTCTCGGGGCCTCAGAGTTGCCAGTTCTGGCTGCGGGCTGCTATTAGTCAACAGGAAGACGTCTAGTTCCTTCTGATGATTCATTCCAGTCAACATCAGCTTTTTCAGACAGATCAGGATCACCTTTCCAAACTCGGCCTGATGTTGGGGATACCCCTTCCAGATCTGTTCGATAGACTTCTCGTTATGGGCAAATTCTCGTAAGGCGCCGAAGTACAGATCTCTGACAGTGTCACTCGCCCACTGGTAATTCTCGAGATATGCACGGAAGCATCCCAGACCCAAAATTCGGGCTAAAGGCACCCTCTGGGCGTTGAAGGTGCACGGCGATACCTCGACGCCGTAAAGGTTTTTCAAAATCCGAAGATTTCTGACTTCGTGATTCATCTCCCAGTCCTCGACAAAAGCCTTCTTGTATGATTGGCTCTGACGCTTGTATTGCCGCGAGGCGGTGGCATTGATGCCTATATGCCCAAGCTGCAGCTGGTACGTCTCAGACTCCTGGTAGCGATGCTCGTGAATGGACCCACATTGACGAATCCTACCTTGGTCTTGAAGGACTGCTCTGAGATCGCTGATAGTGCGGCTGCACTGAGTGTTTGCTTTGAGACCTTCGTGGCCCGAAGATATAGCACCGATGAGCAATGTTTCGTCGCCATCAAAACTAGAGTGCACACGATCATCCAGAGAAACCTTGTCATACTCGAGATCAGTATCTGAAACCCAGTGACACAGAACTTCGCCTTCCTGGAGTTCTGGAGTCTGTTCACGCGGCTTCCATTTCAGAATGGATCCATTGCCGACGACATAGCGCGAATACCGCCCTGGGTGCTCTGCGTCGACAGACTTCCATAGAGGACCCCAACCATCCGCAAAAGTGGCCCGATCCGTAGACAGAAAGAGCCCTTCCGTAGAACCAACTGGGACTTCGGAGAATATCCAGACCGGCTGGCCTTCGTGAAAAGAGTCAAGACATCGAAGTGAACGCCGCTTTAGGAGGAACTTTAGGTTCTCTTCATCCCTGGGTCGCGGCCATGGGCCAAGAACATCAACACCCTCGTCATCTTTCCCGACATGGAACTCGTCAAATCCGACCAAATGAGCACCTGCATAGCTCAGAACGGCGAGGTCGATCGTATGAGAGACGAGTCTCAAGGTCATGTTGATCTGTTTGAGATGGGCGCCAAAGTTTTTTGCAAAGTTCATCCTTTCAAATCTTTTATTAGACCACACCCCTTCAAATCTTTTATCAGACCACACCCCTTCAAATCTTTTATCAAACTCCACTCTTTCAAATTCTTTGAACATGTAAGATGTACCGCAGGCAGGCAGGACCCGCACGATTTCCCGCATGGAACGCGACGTGAATAGTCTGTGCCATGCACGATACATATCCTCGCCTCGGAGAAGTGGTTCGAAAACTGCATCCAGTTCCCCGAGGAGCATCCTCAAATCCTGTTCGTCAAGAAGCTGCAAAATAGCAACTTCGGGCCGAGTTTTCTCCACTGTAATGAAGCTGAAAGTATCCGAGCAGAATCCTGCACGTTGCAAGCGTAGCAAGTTGAGCCTCGCTTTGTCAATCACATTTCCACACTCCAAAAGTGTTAAGACATTCTCAAGAATGTCTTCCCTGTCAGTTTCGTACCTTATTTTGCAAATCTTGCGGATATCCTCCCTTGCTCTGAAAAGGCTTACATGAGGTGGTGGTTGTATATAGCCCTTCCCGTAGACATATATGGAAGAATGCCGGTATACGATTGATAGCAAGGAATCGAGTTCGTTGAAGTATCGCCACTGGGTTATATATGTGATGATTGAGGAACTGATCATCAGAGTGATGAACAACAGGGTATGATCCCTGGGATGATTCGTCGTCGGAGGCGAAATCTTCGACTCGATTGTGGGACTCGATGCACTCGGAAGTTGCAGCTTCCATTCCCAAGAATTGTGACATTCCAGCCTGCTCAGAAGAACCAGGGTCTATGGAACCAGACAAGGCTGGGCCCATCCGAGCAGACACGTCACTTGGAGTCCCTAGTTGTGGTGTCAAGGGATAGTCAAATATGTCCGCACGAGTGACTCGAAGACCGGCCTCGCGCCGCGATTGTAAAGCTTTGAGGTCACTCATAAGGGAAGCAGTGCAATAGTCGTCAAGGCTTAGGAACTGACGAAAGACACTGTGTTTATCCTCGTACAGCGCATTAAGCGCACGGGAGCCGAAAGAGATTTGAAGTGCCTTAGGCAGCCATGGGATGTCCTCGACAAAGGGGTCGGAATCCGTCATTTTTCTTGGCTCAACCAGAAGCCCACGGTTTTCCAAGAGCTTTTTGACATCTTGGTCGTGATCTTTTCACTTCTTGGAGGAATGCAGCCGTAAGTTCCTCGCCTCGACCTCGTCTTAGCGGGGAATCAATGCAACCAAAGGGACGAGGGGCATGAAAGGAATCAAAGCTAGCAAAGAGGTTGAGATCGCTAACTGTGCGGATGCGCCTGGTCCCAACACAATCAAGTAGGGGTTCTAGATGAGTATTATTCCGGTGAAGCGCATAATAGGCAATAACGATCTTCTCAAAGGTGTCATGACGAGTGTCCCATTCCGCTGGATTCGAATTGAAATCGACTAAATCGGGGAGAAATTCCAGCGCACGATATTGGTAGGCAGACAGAATTTGATGTTGAGTGCTCTCAGGTGGAATCCCGAGGGTGGCGTCTGGAATGTGGTCAACTTATAGCTCGCAAACAACTTGGGAATATGGGGACAAACAATGTTCGTCGTATTCAGCCATATTGAAGTGTGTTATGGTTGCATTGTTCAAATCAAAAGCGTCACCGTCGAGGATGTGGAGAGTACGTGATCAGGCTGAGGACAAAGTTAACGCTGTTGACCCACAGAGAAGGTTCGATGTTGGACTAAATGCCGTTGACCTACAGAGAAGGTTGGGTCTTGGACAGAACGCTGCAACGAAAACCGAGTAAACCAAATCACCGGTCAAAAATGACAATCAGGCTGGGACCAAACAATCCAAGATATGGGTGGGCGGTGCGAAGACATAAGTACTGACCGGGCACCTTCAGCTCCAAGTCTGCCCCAAAGACCCCTCAACGCCACCATCCACGCCATTGGCTATCTGTTTAGCGAAGGAGGCCGAAGACTCCCCAAGGCAGACAAGACCAATGCACATTCGAACAGGGGCCCCAGTCACCGGCTGCACGGGGTACTTGCGGGTTATTCAGTGTTTGAGTGGCTGAGGGCGCATCCCGTTGTCTTCTTGGAGGTCGATGGACCGGCATCCATCCATCCATCGCCCCAGCCTTGTCGCCCGGAAGTGGCCGACAACATCACGCCCGCTTGGAGGCGTCGTCGACAGAGATAAGAGGAAGAGCGGGGACAATGACAAGAACAAGGACAAGGACAATAACAAGAGAAGACTGGTGGATGGGGACAGAGTGAGAGTCTCCTGCCAGTCTGCATCAAGGCCCACCTGATGTACCTGCCTACCTACCAGCCAGGCAAGAGCAACAAAGGTCCCCAAGACTCACCTATCCTACAGAGACGGCAAGGAACAAGGAGGCTGCGCCTTAATCCATTTCAGTCGGCCGTTTCGCACACCACAGATGGAAGAACCAATAAATAAAAAGGGACAGAGAGCAAGCGTGCAGAGATAGAAAATACACTTCCTAGTACCAAGGTGTCACAAGAGTTGCTGTGCCGCCAAGCCCACTCATTCACGTGATCGCCTTGGGATCCGCACTGTACTGGGGGCATGTACTGCGTAATCTCTAATAAGTTCAATCGATTCATCCTGCCTCACTCTGCGCTATCGCTATCGAGTCGGTTCTTGAAAGAGAAGAGACAAGAAACACACTCCCTCCACCACTCATGCAAAGATATGGAAAAACACTCCCTACACCACAAGAGGAGACTTTGGTGCCCCGTGCAGTCTGATTTAACACTCGCGATTACTAACGACTAGTACTACTAGTACTGAGCGGTAGGGGATCCACTAGCCTTGACCCTAAAGAGCACTCTAACTAATAGCACTTCGGCCCATCAAAGTTAGGCGCAAATCCCAGGAAGAGGATCGGGGTGAAGGCCGGAAAGTGAACTTTGAGGAATTTTCCTTTTGGTTGGGTAAGAGCATGAATTTGGGGCCAAGACATGATCTAAGGCTGGACGAGCGGAAGAAGATGAGTCAAGGACAAGCGCAAGCTCAAGCTCGTGCAAGGGACGAGAACGTGAATGGCTTCAGCCGAGGCCCGGATAGATCGTCTAGCTTCTACACACTGATGTGTCTGCGTGCTTGGGGAAGGGCTTTGCTTCAGGTCATTGATATTAGACGATGTTTTCATTGTAAGAATGGTGAGAAACTAGCTTGGATACTGATACCCAGAGCGTCCGAATCTGCCCGCCGCATCAAATCATTTTCCGTGGATTCCGAAGGACGACGGTTTACCATGGTCAGTTCCCGAAGTGGCCAGCCCCATCTCGGAGAATTCGGCATCGAGCCATGGTCAATCCGCCAGCCTAGGAAGCAAAGGTAGGAAGGGTGTCGCCCCAAAGCGCTGGCTGGACGTACTCAGCCGCCCGTTCGTGCATGTTGACATAATTCCAATCCCCCGAGGAACCTGTACTATCAGGCGTGATAGGTCCCATGCCTCCGGACCCCGCGCTGACTCCTCCCATACCTGTACTGACCCCAATGAGCCCATTTGTCGCCATAGCAGGCGAGTAGGGCTCTTGCTTCGGCATCGGGAGCCCCGGGTATGCAGACCTCGAGGCCGGTCCCTGTGTTGGCGATTTGCTCGGCTTGGGGAGGAATTGGTTTTCGGAACTCGAACTCGTCGTTTGTCTGCTGTTCGGGGTGTTCATCGTGTTCTGATATGACGAGCCTTGGTACTTCTGGTTCGTCCTCTGCCCCGCCAACGCCAACGCCGCGTTCAATTTCCCCAACGCGTTGAGTGACTTGGACATACTCCGTGCCCAGTTGGGTGAATCTGTCAGTGGGGGAGGAACAATGGATGAAGGTCGCGGCACAGGACTCCCTAGACCATCTTGCGCTTGGAGGCCATCGAATGTCGGATCTTCCACTGTGCGTTGGACGATGACTTGTTCTAGATCGCGGAGGAGTGAGTGTCGGTGCGGATCCTTGCTGGTATCCGGGAGCGTGCCCAGCAGAAAAGCGGCCGAGATTGCGCGTTGGATGCCGATCCACGACCGGGCGGCGAATTTGCTGAGAGAATGTAGTTCCACGTAGGCCGCCACGGTTCCTTCGAGGTTCTGCACGCATTCACGCCGAAATTGAGCTCGAGTGGCTGCATCCACGGCAGGAGAAGTTGGCGATTGGCCCGACGCGTTTTTCCGACGGCCACCAGGGGGTGACTGACCCGGTGTGGTATTCAACGACTCTCTTCCATCAGAAGGCGATGGAGACTTGTCTTTCAGCGCTGGTCGACATAACTCACTCGTGATGTACGAGCTATGAAGTTTCAACGCAAGGCGTTCGAGGTGTTGCGTCATCCTATGGCAGTGGCTGCGTTCTCGCAGGTGCACCGCGCCCTGTGAAACGATACTGTTGATTTCTTCGGTGTATTTCCGAACCGTTTCCCACGTCATGTACGAGTGAGGGTGAAGTAGACGTTCCCGAATCAGCTCTTGGGTCAGTCGAATAATGGCAAACATACTTTCGGGATAGCTCCGATCTCCCGGCGAGCTGAATTTACCGTAAGGGATATCCGGGATGCACAGGACACTCGAGGTTGGACGATCGTAGCTGACGGCGAAATGGGAATCTTGCCAGGCGAGTGCCCACCAGATCCGTCGACGGGTCCATTTCTCTGCCTCGGTAAAGTTCTGCGAATTGATCTGCAGCCCAATGGAGAAGGCCATTCGAACAGTCATGCCTAGGAAGATGTAGGCAACTCCGGGGTTCATGTTGTACGACAAGACATTTCCGATAATTAAGGAAGCCTCGATTGTTTCCAGACAGGGATGCGTCAGAAAATTGGACATGCGCAGCGCTTGGTAAGAACAACAGACTGCCAAATGTCAGCGATGGTCTTCGTGGTGGGTGCTGGAATCATACTGTAGACCTGCGACGTGAGCTCTCTTTCCTTGGCTGGTCGGTTGGAAGACTGGGAGCCAGAGGCAAAGACGGCAAACACGAGGGACAGCCAGGGCAATGACACGCCATATGGCTTGTTCGGATCAATCTCGAGATGGTCCCGCAGAGTTCGGGCCCGGTTTGAAAGCATAAAATGCAGGGTATCCTCGAAGCCAGAAGGATCGGGCACCACGGGATAAATGGTACAAGCTACGTCTCGGTAGGCGACGAAAAATCTAGACTGGATTAGGAGGGTGTCGGCTGGAGCTGCGGGAGGACTCACTCTTTACACAGCTCTTCATCAGGAATGGCCTTGCACAGTCCATTGACATCTTGCATGCTCGAGTCGGTACTCCACAAATCGACAAATGGGTAGGTGGCGCTTTCGTTGTCCAGGCCCAGTTTGGGCAGGATGTTTTCCTCCAACAAAGTTCGCGCAGTGTCCTGGGTCGATTTGGTTCTTCCCAGACCCATCATGTAGGCAAGCACAGACCGTGCCCCCAAATGCATGGTGCCCATTTGGTTGCTGGGGGCGTGGATGCCTTCCCTCTCAGCTTCGTCGGCGCGACTTTGTGTGCCTGAAGGGTTTCCGTCATCGCCATCTCCTTGAGTCGGGCCTGGAGACGACAGACGGTCGTCTTTGGCCTTGCTGCGCAGGTGCTGTAGTTCCCTGTTCAGCCGCTCCCACTGTTCACGCGGTACGGTGACGTTGGGGCCCGACAGCAGCGTGGGGTCATGGCCGTCTGCGGCCAGGCCGTCCGACTGGCCCAAGGAGCCGGCGAGTACAATGCGCCTCTTCTTCGTAGGGCGTTCGTAGGAGCACAGCTCGGGGTGGTCTCGCTTGACGCAGGAGTCGCAGGGCAGGTTGCGGTCACATTTGACTTTACGGCGATGACAAGCATAGCAGGCTTTGGGATCGCGGACTTTGCGCTTGTTGCGAATGATGGCATCTATCTCTTCCTGGGCCATTTCCAGCCTTCCGTCCGAGGGGGGGTCGAACGAGGGATCGTCGGGGTAGTCGCCCATGGCACGGTCGGCGGTGGAGGTGGGCTGGGGGTCCATGATGCAAAGAGGAGGGGAGGACCTGGTTAGGAGGATGGGCGAGAGGGGACGGGCGAGAAGTAGCAGGATGGAGCGAGGATCAGGCCATTGGATCGTGGGGAGTGGTGAGCAAGGAAGAGGAAGAGGGAGCAGAGGTCATGCTGGTGGTGAATGAAGAGTCAAGTCGAGGCTAGCCACAGATGGTCGAGTGGAAGAAAGCAGCAGTCAGTGAGTAAGTAGCGAGTAGAAGCCTGAAGGAACTCCGTAGTTCTCGGCGGGCCTGTCTCCCCCGCGGCCCAGTGCCAGCGGCCAGTCAAGCGGACGCCAATGCCAGACCCCTCGACCTTCAGGTAGGTAGGCGTACTAGTAGGCCACGGTAGGCCTACCCTCTGACCGCTCAGAGCCTAAGGACTTAGAGCCAAGAGCCTAGAGCCTAAGTACTGAGAGCATAGAGCCTAGAGCCTAGAGCCTAGAGGACTCACTAGGACTCTACTGACTAAGTAGGGAAGAACCTTACCGTCCACGCTTACTTGCCAACCGGTCACCCGCCAACGCCCACCTTTGATCTGGTACCCGTTCCACGCCAGCACCACCAACCAACTCGACGCCCCTCGGCCCTCCAGCCTAGTCTCTGTCGCCATAGGCCCTCTCAGCCTTGTCTAAGTACCCCTGCAGGTTGCTGGCCGCATATGCACCCCCGGGCCCCGGGATCAAAATTCTTCAACAACGCGTGCACTGAGAATTTCTGTCGCCGTCGGTCTGATCATTTCGCATCAGGCTCACACAGATAGATCATTGTATTGCGTCTCACGCGCCGCTCTTCTCCCGTCCTTCTATTCTTCTATTCTGTTACACTTCTCCAGTTGGCATCGTAACGGGAAAAGATGAGACCATGTGCGATGATTCGGATCTGGCAAACATGCCAACAGCAGTGATAGCTGGCTTGGTGGCTTGGTGGCTTGGTGGCGCACCATCCGCCTGAAGAATGCGCCTTTTTGTCCTTCCGTCCACCCATCACCCATCCATCGAACGAAAGAACCACCATCCCTTGATGCAGGGTCCGGTCTGATCCCAAGGCCTCCCTAGTTCCAATTATGAGAAGGAAATCCGTCAACGTCAAATTTGGGTGTTACAAAAGGCTACCAACAACAACCGTGGTTTTCTTTCTTTTCGTGGTTTCGCCGCCGCTCACGTCCTTCAAAGATCTCCTCTTCATCCCAGCCCATCATCATCCCAAGTGCCATGGGACGTGCAAAGGTGCATGTGACACTGTTGGCTGGTCTCCCATCAAGCATCCGAGATCCTCCACCGGTTGAACCATCGGAGGTAGGCGTATTGGCGATTGCTACCTTGCATACCAAACACAATCGGACTGAAGAGCACAAAGAGCCCAATCACGACCGCGTACAAGACGGAGTATACCCCCCATCGTACTGTCTTGTTGAGTCTTTGCGTCGTCCAGTCGACGCTGAATCCCACGGCGAGGATGGCAAAGTAGAGAGCGGGATAGTAGTGGTGCACATACGTGACTCGGCCCATGACCACAAACGGCAAGTAGTGGAAGAGCCATCCAATCACAGGGTAGATGCCCGAGTAGTGGATTTGATCGATGTCACCTTGGGTCAGTTCGTTGTAGCCTCGTTGCCATCGGATGAGATGCCACACCACGAGAAGACCGGTGACTGCCAGGGCCGCTGTCGATCCCCAATACACACTCGGGTTGCCGAGCAAGAAGTATTTGGTGATGTGGTCTTCCCATGAACACATTCTCAATCCCACGTTGAGGATAGGCCACTGCCAGAATTGCGATGCCAAATCATCTTGCTTGTCGGGGTCGGGTACAAGAGCATTGTTCGATGTCATCATGGCCACATTAAGATGGATGAAGTCTTTGAAGAAAGGCGATCGGTAGCTTTTTGCCTCGGCAGGCGGCACTGTCACTCGGTTAGCCAGGGATACGAATTAGGAGGAGGGTGTGGCTTACGTCGCTCGTTGACATGGGACTCAACATTCCAATGGGTGTAGACATCCCGAGCGCTGGCCTGCTTCACACAGGTCGTCTCAATCTGCTTGAATCCCCACTGCGGTAGGTTGACGGTTCCGGCCCGGAGATAGCAGCCTAATTCTGGATGCTTCAGTCGGAAGGCGGTGGTCAATGTTCGGATCCGCGAACGGTCAGACGAGGCGGCGTCGCTGACCACTTCGATTTGCCAATGGTCTTTCTCATCTCCCACGGTGGTATTACCGTAGCAAGACACTTCCCAGTCGGCCTTGGTCATGGGAGCCGCAACAGCGTGCGAGTGGAGGTTTCGGCCAGTTTGAGCGTGGAGCAGACGGATGACCTGTTTGTCGGCCACGAAGCTCAATGGGGCTTCGGGGTCAAAATCGGCTTGGCTTCGGTTGGGCCAAAAGAACCAGTCGTTGTTGGCATCCTTGTGATGGTAGCATGTGATTTGCTGTTGCCCACTGCCTTCAGGATATGTTTGGACATGGGAATGGAGCAGACCGCCACCATAGCCCATGTTCTTGAGCGTCACTTTGGAGCCCATGGCAATTTCCAAGGGTGAGTCCTTTCCGACCTCGGTGCCACGAAGGTTCGCCTGGAACAATGAAGACATTTGTGCGTCGCCAGGTCCAGAATTCTCCAGGATGAGAAAGTGGATGTAGAAGGAAAACATGTAGACAATCATGGGGATGATGATCAATCCACCAACCCGACTGACCACATGGGAGGCAAGCTCGATCTTGGGCATCTTCAGGTCACCGAACTTGTTCCAGAGGTCTTCCACAGTGTACAGTCCGACCAGAGCCGTTGCAAAGAACCCGACCCATTTCACGCTGCAGACTAAGCCGATGCTGAGACCGGTCAAGAAGAGCCACGCAAACCACTCAACCGAGAAGCTCTTGTGTTGCAATCGATGGAACCTTGCCCAGCAGAGGATCGTGGTGAATGTGAAGCAAAGCAGCATTGAATCAAGGAGGATGAACCGAGAGATGGTGGCGTACGAGTTCTCGCAGAGGACCATGAGAGTGACCAACCAGACAGCAGGACGTTTGAAGTTCAATTCTCTTGCGGTATAGTATGCGACTGGGATAGTGACTGCGCCGAAAAGGGCATTGAAGACCCGCATGAAGGTGTAGTCGACGTCCGCCGGGTAGGTCTCGCCAGACTTGAATTCGAAGGATCCATTGTATCCGGCGAGGTATCCCGACAATCCAACCAGCATCTTTCCCAGAGGAGGGTGGACATCGAAGTAGAACTCGCGTTTGAGGTAGTGGGAACCGAATTTTCCGAAACTAGGCCAACCGTCAGCGGCAACATGACACGCAGTCCAACACAACTTACTGGGCTTCATCCCATGTCACGATGGGAGACAGTCCTATCCGCCACAGCCTCGTGAAAAGAGCAAAGGCTGTGAAAATGATCGGGGCAATCACAAACTCCCATTCATCAAGGAGGTTCAGAAGACCGGACTGGGGCTATGAAAAAGGGTCAGATCATGTTGAAAAACTTGGTCGTGCGCACTTGTCCCACCTTCTGGAGTTTCTTCTTATCTTCAGCGTCCACGCTCTTTGCCTGTTGTCCATTGGCACCGTCGTAGCTGGCCACATTTCGTCGTCGGAGGTCTGCCTCGTCTTTGCCGGCGCCGGTAGCATAGGCACCGTTCGTCGTGGCCATGGTCGATAACTCTATGGACCGAGGAGTGGGTTGGGTCGAGGATGTGAATTAGAAGGAGATGTGTCTCCAAAACTGCAAAGGCAGTGCAACCGGAAAGGTGAAAGCCGCTTTGGGGGCGGAGGAATTAAAGGGGACCGACCGGACGGGGGGTTGCGCGTCCACGACGTGAGAAGGGGAAGAATGGGGTAGAGGGAAGGAACAAGGAACAGGATCAAGCGAGAGCCATGGAGAGAACGGACAGAAGAAGAGAAGAAGAAGGAGAAAATCCAAAAGACCCAAATGGCCTTTCAAGTAGAAATTTCAGAGGATGAAGGAAGGGTGGTAGATGCGCGGTTCGCCTGCGCCCAAAGTTGAACAACGTGTCGAAGTGGAAGCCAAAGAGCCACAGAGCCAAAGAGCCACCTTGGCGTGACAGCTGAAAAGGGGAAAATAGGAGGCACGTGAAAGCGGCAACTGGCGTCGAATCCGCTACTTCAGGTCCATCAAGTCACATCAGTGTGATCAGTGTGATCAGTTCACCGGTGGTGCTATGCTATGGGTTGCTGTCATCTGACATTTTCAATTCGGATCTTCTGTTCAATTACACACTGTCCTCGTTGATCTAGGTGCATTGATGGCCGTCTCGCCGTCTCGCCGTCAACCTTATGCTAAACTGACGCGTGCTCCTCGGTCCTCTTCGCCAAACAGATTGCCCGCCTCGCGACAGTATCTCACTTCTCCCATGCCCGTACTGCCGACTTCGCTGCCCCAGCACACGACCACGGCATCCACAATACATGCCAGCACTCCCTCCATCGCTCCCAGAATACCCCAGCCAATTGCTCCCGCCACCAGCCCAACTATGTAGGCGTAGAGACTTCCTCGCATCCCGGCTCCTTCGAGTTTCAGAGATCGCGCCGTCGAGACCCATCCTCCAAAACCCAGGGCCAGGGACATGATGAATCGCGTTGCATGAAGAAGAAGTTTCGCCAGTCGGTACGGTAATAGGGGTGCTGAATCGCTAGACCATCCATCGCCTCTTGAACGACGGTTGAACGTATTGGGATGCAAAGACGTGGTCGCGTCGTTGGGCGTCAGAAAGTGCATCTGGGACACCGATCTTGCGCTGACGCCGAGAGGATGCGAGTGGATCGCCGCGTGTGTAAGGGTAAGTGGGTTGATCAGAACCACCATAGGACTGGGAATGAAGGAATACATGGCGAGGCCAAGGAGCATGGTGAGTCTTCGCGGGAGGATTAACAGGGGAAGTCGGACCAAAAGGCTCAACCCGGTAAACAGGGCAATGGTGCCGAAGAGAGTCGTGGTCGAGTGCGAAAGCGCCGCTTTGACAATGGCTTGAGAGGTCGGGGCCGGGACTGCCAGGCGGTGGAAATACCACTGGGAAACTGTGGCCGAGGTGATGGTCCGTTGCATACCAAAGGCAATCGCGATGGTCCATAGGTATACCAAGACAAAATATACAGCTAACCACCACGTAGACGTGTCGATGACGAATCTAGTGATGGCTGAGCGGGTCGAAGGATGGCCTCCGAGAAAGACTCTGGTGAACATGGATAGCCACACCCATGTGAAGCTGATGATGAAGCCTAGGACGAAAAAGCCAACCAACACCAGTGTGGGGTTGGCAGCAAGAATCCGCGTTGCAAACTCCAGGATCGAGATGGATTTCTGCATAACCTGTCTGCCTCGGAAGATGGTCAGGATCCAGAGTGTGGCCATTACAGCAGGCACCAGCGAACTCCACCGCATAATGGTATCTTGGATGCTGGTGCCATGCCATGAACCTTTGTAGCTAGCAATGAACGGATAGAGGGCGAATGAGTAGAGGATAACCGGGACGGCGACCAAAATGCAGTACACCAGGACTCGGATGTACGCACGGAGGGCCGCCAGCCAAAGCAATGAAACAAAAGTCGATACAAGGGTATATGTCGCTAATAGATAAAAGGATCCGTGAAGGGTGGTGTAGATGGTGTCACCGAGAGGTCGGTTCGTCTTGGGTGACTGCGTGTGGAGGAAGACCAGAAACCAGGTCGTGCACATGGCGGCCAATGCGAGGAAATACATCTGGCCCCAGAATGAGTCATGCCTAGGTTGTTGGTTCAGTAATGGTTGAACGCCGTCCGGGATTGACTCTTCTCGTCTCGAGCCAACCCTCGAATGTCCTAGAAGTCGCCGTTGATCCTCCTCTGGATCTGAACCATCCGAGTCATATCCGCCCGGTAAGCGCAGTTGTTGGATCGAGGGAGGGTTCTCCATCAAATCTTCGGGAGGATCATCATCGTACTCGCTCCTGATCGTGTCCTCCAACCCTACGTCGACCATTCTACCTCTAGTAGACGTCGGGCTCGCCGGTTCGGGATATGATTCGGTCGATTCTTCCAGATCTTCCAACTCAGGTGCTTTCCGCCGTGTGTTTGGGCCGCCGCCATGCCATGAGCTTCGAATACCACCTGGTCGTGTGGGATTGGAATCACGAGTGTCGTCGTGAGTGCTCGTTTCGATGACACTGGAGCCGCTTCCATCGCCGGGGTCAGATTGTTCCTTGAGGTCACTGGCCCCTAACAGACGTCTGGATCTTTGAAGGGCATAGAAATCGGCGATCTCTCGTTCATGTTCCTCCTCGTCGTTCTCCTCCCGAAACTCATCGGTTGCACTGTAGAAGAGGGGAGCTTGTTGGGGATTCAGGCGAGAAGCGAAGGGAAAGGCGGATATCTGAGACGAGGTGGGTTGGTACGGATTTGGGGCACGAGGATTCTGTGTTCTCGAGGTGGTGGATGACCTCCATTGCTGGTTCTGCCTTCGACCACGACCGTCTCCAGATCGACGTTCATCGGCGGGCGCGAAGCTGATGCGCGACTGAGACTGCGCGAGAAACCTGGAGGCGTCTGTGGACATGTCAGCACCGGCCGTCCATATGTCTTTGATAGAGAAGAATCCAAAACGTACATTCGGAAAACATACTGCCCGCAGGCAGTGACCACGCGAGGTTATCAGTCGGGATAGGATGGGGTGTGATAAGATGGTGGCGGTGTCTAGCAATCGACGCAAATGGCAGATATCAGTTGCGACTCGAGCTGAAGCAACTGGAGTGAGATATTGTAGGCAGATGTTTGTCGTGAGCTGGTAGGACAAGGGAGCGTGGAGCAGGGTCGGGTGTTTGAAGATGGACTGTGAATGGGTTTGTTGGTTGGAGGTGAGAGCGGAGAGTCATTCGTGCACCGAAAGCGGACAGAGAGGGACAGAGGGACAGAGGGGGAGCCTGACCGCCACAGGGCCACAGGCATAGTCATTTGGTGGTCATTTGGTGGTCATTTGGTGGTCATTTGGTGGCCATAGGTGCCCGATTTTAGCTAGGCAGGGCAGAAACGGGTGGCGGCGCAGGCACTGGGTACTGGTACTTAGGGAAGCCGGGTAATAATAATGCAGCCTGCGGGAGAAGACCAACGCTTGCCCCGGAGCCCGGTGCCCCGGGGGCTGCCACGCTGCCTGTCCGTTGCCTGGCCCCGGCGGCGCAGCTTGTTCTACTGGGTGAGTACTTACTTAGAGTTCCAGTGCGTGCTGCTCACAGGCACCTCACGTCGTCATCGCAGCTGCGCGTCACAAGACTCCAAGACTCCTGAACCATTCCTGGACGCCGTATTTCTCAGTAGTTCGCTTCCACCGTCAGCACAGATTTGATTTCACCACCTCGGAAGTTTTACTATTCATCCCCCGCGATACCAGATACATTGCCCATGCCAGTTATCAGCCCTGCCCCGACGCTTCCGTGGAATTACATCGCGAAATTGGTCTGCATCGGTGATTCTGGTAAGTCGCCGTCCATGAACTGCTGTTTACGTGTCTGACCACCGAGAAGCAACTGGCAAATCCAGCTTGACGATCCGGCTTTGCGAGGCGCGGTTCTCGGCGTCTCACGATGTTACCATCGGAGTCGAGTTCGGTTCGCGAATCGTCCCAGTTGGGCCTCCCGCAAACGCATCTTTGGCTGTCGGAGCACCCAATGGCCAATCCGCCAGCACCTCTCCAACCGAGCAAAAGAAGATGAAGCTGTCGTTATGGGACACTGCCGGGCAAGAGACGTACAAGAGCATTACCAGGAGTTATTTCCGAGGAGCTTCCGGGGCACTGCTGGTGTTTGACATTACCCGACGAAGCAGCTTTGAATCGGCGACCTCCTGGCTCAACGACCTCCGACAGATTGCCGAAGAGGGGATCGTGGTGATCCTGGTGGGCAACAAATCCGACCTGGCGGCCCAAAGCACCGACCTCGACGGCGGCAGCCGGCGAGCCGTGTCGCAGGAAGAGGCCGAAGATTGGTGCCGGCGGGAGAATGTGGTCAAATACGTCGAGACCAGTGCCAAAAGTGGTGAAGGCGTCGAGAAAGCATTCCTCGAGGTGGCGGAACGAATCTACCAAAACATTGAAGCCGGCAAATACGACTTGAATGACCGGAGGAGCGGAGTCAAAGGGTACGGGACAGGTACCGGCCGCGAAGAAGGCAAGGCTCCCAAGACGGTCAATCTCACCATGAATGACGCGGTCAAGCGTGGCCAAGGCAGTTCGTGCTGCTGAGCTGGCCCTTCCCCGTCACGGAGAACGACATGCTTCGCCAGGGGATCATTTGGTCAAGAAGCATATCATTGGAGTCGGACACAAATACATTGTATACATACGGCGGAGATCGACCGGCAGGTATCCTCTCAACGGCAGCCTCGCCTCGCCTCAGCCAACAAACACGGCAGTGTCACAGACCAATTGCGACACTGGAAGAAAACTCACGTCATGTGGGCACTGGCAGCGGAGAAGTGCCACCAAGAGTGGGCGACGACGCTTCTCCACCTTCCCCTCGGGACATTAATAATCTGTTGTGAGCAATTCCGCGTCGACAGGGTGTGCCTATCGTCGCTCATTCTCCTACCCCGCAAGGATTCTGGGAAGAAATACATGTTCTCAATCCTACATATCCAGTCTATGCTCCTGCCATCATCACGCGCATTTTGTTTGAGAAGTCGGCTACCGCAATCCAAGCTCCCCCGCCCTCTGCACAAGGCATTTCGTCACTGTCCAGACCCCGCAGCGTTCTCCACCATGGCGAAATTAGACGTGACCATACCGGACCTCACCCTGCCAGACGGCAATAAAATCCCCTGGGTAAGAAGCGTGTTCCGGTGGTGCGAAGGGTAGGGACTGAATTTATCATCAGATCGGGTACGGGAGCGGCACTGCATGGTACAAGACGAAGGCCGATGCACCCAAAGACCAGGCGTTGATCGAGGCGACGCAGACGGCGATCAAAATCGGATACAAGCACCTCGACGGCGCGGAAGTTTACAACACGGAAGAGGAACTGGGCGATGCCATCAAGGCGAGCAAGGTTCCTCGGGACCAGCTGTTCGTGACGACCAAAGTGATTGCGAACATTGAGGACATTCCGGGGGCGATTGACCGAAGTCTGAAGAAACTGGGGCTGGACTATGTCGACCTCTACCTCATCCACGCGCCGTTCTTCGCCAACGGCGACGAAAAGGTGCTCCAAGAAAAATGGGCACAACTGGAGCAGGTTGCGGCGGCGGGCAAAGCGAAGAGCATCGGGGTCAGCAATTACCTGAAGCCGCATCTGGAGGCGATCCTCAAGACGGCCAAAGTGCGGCCTGCGATCAATCAGATCGAGTTTCATCCGTACCTGCAGCACGGCGATCTGCTCGCATATCTCAAGAACCAGGACATCCGGGTGTCGGCATATTCTCCGCTGACGCCGTTGACCAAGGCGAAAGGGGGCCCGCTGGATGATGGACTTTTGGATTCGCTGGCCAAGAAATACGCGGTCGATCCGGCGGAGATTCTGCTCCGATGGTGCATCGATCAGAATGTGCTGCCCATCACGACGAGCTCCAAGGAGCAGCGGCTGAGCGACATGCTGAGAGTGTTTACGTTCCAGCTGACACCCAAGGAGGTCGAGGAGATTAGCGAGACGGGCAAGATACATCACTTCCGTGCATACTGGAACCACATCTTTGACGCCAACGACAAGTCATGAGTACGCGGGCACCCTAGACCGCGGCTCGACGGGTGGCGACGGCGAGGTGTTGTTGGTGGCGACGGAACGTTAGCCCCGAACGCAAAGACTCTGGATACTACTGTAGACTCTGGATACTATTCTTAGGTCATAGACTTTGAGCCAGATTGAGCCAGACTTTGAGCCATTTTAAGCCCAGATTTCAAGCCCAGATTTTGTGCAATGTGTCTCCCCACATGCAAGTTCTGCTGCAAATCCCCCCTCTTGGCGATCCACCATGTGGGCGACACGAGATGCACACAATAGACGGCGGGCGGCATTAGTTTCGCCTGGCACGAGCTCTCAGTCGGGAGGACCGAGAGTGCCGAAGACGAAGAAGAAGAAGAAGAAGAAGAAGCATAGCGGGCAATGTGCAGACCCCTCCCTATTCTGTTTCCAGACAAAGGCCGCCATTCTTGGATGGTGATTATTATTATTGTATCACGGATTCACTGTAATAATATCACGGTCAGTTGCACTTTGCACTTGCACTTGCACTTGAACGGGTGCAGGAACCCCTCGTGATGCCGGCGTGCCTTGGCTTGGCCTGCAGCTACCGGCAAACCGCGTTAATCATGTCTTAGAAGCCAGCAGCCATCGGGCCTCGGGCCTATCATGAGGCCCATTAGGCTGTGCGTCCATCGTCATGCCGCACTGAGCCTTGACCCGGGCGTGCCTGTGCGTGCCTGTGGCTACCTGCGTGTGCCTGTGATCATGTGGAGAGCCGGCTGATTATAGTGACTAGGCACCGAACGAGGATAGCGAGGGGGCACAGGCCCCAGCTGCCAGCCTGCCAGCCTGCCAGCTGCGGGCAATTGACCTCATCGCCACCGGCCTCAGCACGGCCTTTTGCTCCCCTTACACTCTCATTCCCTCACCACACTGCCACCTCGGTACCCCTCCACTGCGCAGCGTGGGATTCGGCATGCTGTCAGGTACATGAAGCTACTCGGGTCGCTAGGTTCCTGTAAGTAATAGGTGCAGCTACCTGTACTAATGGCGGCATAAGAAGAGAGGTAGGTCCGTGACTTCAAAAGTCTTCAGTCTTCACTCTTCAGTCTTAAGCCCTCAGTCCTCCGTCCTCTTGCACCTTGACCCATACATTCAACTTTCGCCTTCACCTTGACACTCACCCTCACTCCCACACTAACGGTCACCCTCACACTCATACCTCGCCCATTCTCAACCAGCTCGACCAGCTCGCCCATCCTCCCTCCTCCCTCCTCCCTCGTCATGCATTTCTCCGCCCTCCTCCCCCTCTCGGTCCTCTCGGTCCTCGCCCTCGTCACAGCCTCCCCCATCCTTGACAGCAGAGCCACGATCGAGCCTCCGTCCCGATACTACCTCCGGACCAAAGTGGTCAACGGAAAGCACGAGGACAAGGGAACCAACAAGACCAACTTGTACCTGTACTCGTACCACACCGGAGCCGGCCTGGGAGATGCGGGACTGTCATCCAACAAGACGTGGGCCTGGGAGGGCTATCTGAACGGAAGTCAGCAGCTGTTCACCTACGAGGACAACGAGATTGGTCCGTGGCCTCTCGCCGTCGGATACGGTCCTTACCAAGGTACGGTGGACCCCTTCTTGTAGAACGCAACGACTGTGATATTGACCCGGACAGAGTGGAATGTCGCCACCATCAGCATTGCCGAAACGGCTTCGGAATTCGCTGGACAGGGCTTCTTCTTCAACTCCAGTGGCCTTCAGTTCAACCAGAGCTATGGCGGTTGGTTAGGTAAGAATATGACCCCTACACCGAACTCAGGTTGGATTTGGCTGACCATCTCCTCACAGCTTGCGATTGGTGGCACGGCGTACCACAACTGTTCAATATCAATGGGGGCGTCGCCTATCAGCCGCTGCCAAACTCATGCTCCAAGGTTCAGCTCCTACCCGTGGCTATCTAAGCACCTGTCGGCCGCTTTTACCGTGCGTTGACCATATGGTGGGTTTAGCCACATGAAGACACGATTGCATTGAATTTTCAAAACGGGGTTACTGGGTTGCTGGGTTTGCGGTTCAAAAGCGATATCATTGCATCGGGAGAAAGCTACACCAGAGGATAATAATAAGTAGTACTTTGTACCATCAGAATATCAATCATCCATCCATGATCAATTCCCTCTCCGTACTGTATGTGAATTTTCCACCATTCGATCCTGGAAGAAGCTCGGTTCATTCTAACCGAGACTCGCCATGCTCGTTTCAACGTCCATCTACAGCTCCTTGACCTCCCAAGCCTTCCACGTGCCGCCCTTGACCATCCCCTCGACAAAGTCCCCCGGGCCATAGCCCTGCTCCCAACCCCACACGGGATCCCGTGTCTTCTCACTAATGCTCCAAAAGAGCGACCCATCATAACAGCCCCTCAGGTCGTCCCGCCACACCCTCCCATCCCTCTGCAGCAGCAACCAGGTCGTGCACCACTCCATGAAAGCAAAACACCACCCCGCAGGATCGGCCGCACAACGATTCTTCTTCCACAACGACCACATGTCGTGGGCACTGAGGCCGCCGACCTTGTCCACGTCGAAGCGGTCAAACATGGCGTCGAAGCGGTCGGCGTGGAAATGGCCGTCGAAGTCGAACACGCCCGAGTCGGAGCCGTGTTTGGCCTTGTGTCCGCTCGCGATGAAGATGCGGAAATAAGGGTCCGGAAGCCAGCTGTGGCCGAGCGTCGTCGGGTACGAGAAGAAGAGCGGGATCAGGAGCGCGAACATCGAAAACAGTTTGTTGAACCCTAGGTCGCGGAACCCGTTGTAGATGTCCCGAGGGTGGATGATGCCGTCGTTGTCCCGGTCCCAGAATAGGACATGTTGTTGCAGGGCCGTCTGCTGTTGCGTCTGGTCCTGTCCGTTGGCTGCTTCTGCTGCTGCTTCGGCTGGATTGACTTGTATTTTGGTCGGTGTGCCCGTTGGCGGTCGATGAGACTCGTCGGCGAAGCTGACCGTGGGAATGGACGTTCGCTGTTTCATGGTCGGGCTAGCCGCCATGTCTGCTTCCTTTGGCTGTGTCGTGGATAAAGATCGAAAGGGCTACTTAGATAAAGACCCTAAACTGAAAACCAGCAGTTGAATACTGAAGACTGAAGACCGAAGAGTGAGGACTTTCTAGGCGGGCGACGTTGAAGCCTGAGTAGCGCCGAAGCAGGCCGTGATCCAGCGTTGAACAGAAAAGGTCAGACGGTCGAAACACTCACCGCTCCAGATGTCGGTATCAGGTATCAGACAAACAAGGGCACCCGACGAGCATGGACTGTCGCTGGGTGAGGAGGTGACGAGGCAAGAACAGTCCACTAAGTACTAAAGTACCCGGTTGGTGCCAACGAGGACGGGCATTGGCATGGATTGGGACAGGTTTGTGTCGTAGATTGTGCTTGATCGGCTTCATACGATATTTGGTTGGCCACGAGAAAGAGACAAGAGGGACGATTCACAAATGGCGGGATCAGCCGCCGGTTCCTGCATTCTGCATGCCCTGGATGTGCCTGGACTGGACGATGCCTGGATGCTGGACTACAGACTCCCGACGTAGGGAGGTCGGGACTGGCCGACGCCCAATCGGACGGAGAGAGTTGGGGGAGACTAGAAGACTGTTTGATGGAGTTTGGAGATTTGAGATAGTTAATAATCATACGTCAGTCCGGTCTGTTATAGAATGGGGAGTACCTAAGTAAGTGTTAGTAAGGACCTAGATTAATACTCGCGAAGAGAAAAACCTATTTGCCAAATCCGGTTCGATCCTAGAGGGTGAGCGAAGACCTCTCTCTCTTTAACCTGACCTTTAACTGAACATCACTGACCGCTGCCTGAGCACCCCATGGCCAACACAGTCTAGGGCTAGGGGATGTATCCGGGCGCCTCATTTGACGCCTCATTCGTACAACGCTAAAGTCTAGGATAGTTAGCTTGCCAAGAKAGTTCGTACATCGCACAACTTTTTACTAGTGTTTGCCGCACAAAAAGTATTGCGGTGTACATAGATATATAGACCTCGCTGCCGCTGCCGTCGCCGCCTTACGCAGCCTTGTGTGCCTCCTGTGACTCGTCGATTAGCCCCTGATCCTTGGCTTCCTGGTATCTCGCTGTATGAACTCTCTTCCTCTTYTCTCTACCTAGTTTTGGCGGGGCAGTAGAGGCTGGCAGCTCATACATGGCCTTAGGTGAGAGCTCCGGAGAAGGCGTTCGGCGCCACCTAGGTCTCTCTGCCGTGGTAGGCGTGCGAATTGCTAATTGAGTCATAGGAGGAGGAGGAGTGCTAGGCGAGTGATTTGGCGAGCGATTTGGCGAGCGATTTGGCGAGTGATTTGGTAAGTGATTTGGTAAGTGACTAGGCGAGTCATCGGGCGAGTGATTCGAGTGTTTAGCCTCTGAGATCGATGGAGGAGGACTTGTAGATACCCGGCTAGATGGCGCTGCCATAGAGATTTGTATAGCCTCGGCCATATCGACGGGAGTTGACCTCGCTATCGCYATAGGAGAAGGCCTCGGCGCCACAGAAATTGTAGAGAATTGAGAGTCAAATGGCTTTGGCGAATGCACTATTTGGGTCTCCTCCTGCCCTGTTAGTTGAATCCTTGTAATCTCAGCCTGTTGAAGTGCCTCCTGACGCTGTTGGCGCTCTATAGTCTCATTCGCCGTGAGTGCTCTTGCGTTCGCCTTGCCGTGGTCACTCTTCTTTTGCCAGGAGCGCTTTGGCACTGGATCTGGCTGACCAATAGGTAGAGATTGTAGCTGTAGCCTGCGCTCACCTAGCCTAACTAGTTCTTTATCCACCTCTTGCTGTCGGCGCGTGATTTGGCTGTCAAATCGATGGCGATTCTCAGCATCCATCGCCTCACGGAGCCTTTGAAGCTGTTGATCGCTCTCGCTTAGTTGAGGCGTAATTTTAGAGCGAATTCGTCGATTTAACGCTGGTAAGTCGCTATAGGGTGCCCATAAGGTGAACGTAATTTAAGGCCCGTCTAGCCACCAACGCGGATGACAGAGTGAACGCGGGATAGGCTGTCCTGAGTGGTAGAACGGCTGTAAGTGATGCCAACAAGGGAGGCCAAATCTCAGTAGGATCTCACACTGGCAAGAGCCTAGGTCGATCTATGACTAGGAATAGTCTTCCTCCTCGGCACGGCGTAATAGAGCCCATTCCTACGTAACTTTGGTGAGCGTAAAGTTAGATATATACCAGCGTAGACTGGCGAAGGTCGGCGACTACGCTAGGCGTGAATATGAGCGTAGAGATATCTCCTCTTGAGAGCGAATATCCTTAATGATTAAGGTAACGGTTTGGAGTAGTCTAGTTGCAGAAATCTCTAGGCTTAATTGGCCGTTAGTTATCTGCTTAAGAACAACGTGATAGGACTCCGATCTTTAGCTTAAATGACAGCCTAGGTTCATAAATTAACAGGTAAATAGGCGCACAACTCGGTGCTCTTTTGGCCGCCATTTATCTTAAAGGTAGGTAGCCGACTTTAGTGCCAGCCGCCTATACAGCGCCTGTCTATTTTGTTAAAGATCTTCCACGCTCTAGGAGTTGATATAGCGATAAGCGAGGTCTTTAAGGCCGTCAACCTCGTTACCATCGCTATCTTTGCCTCCACAGATCTCTTCATTGGTGTGGAGCGTTCGGAATTAAGCGCACATCGCCTCGACGGCGTGCCACTCGCAAATTTAGTGCTAACTCTTAGGAAACTGCTCCTAAATAGACGATAGAATAGCTGGCGCCTAATCACTAAGAATAACAGCGGGGGCGGCTACTCCGGGGCCCCAGTGCTCCTTCAGAGACTCCTAAAAGAAGCTATAGGCCTCATGAGATTCGCCACGGCAGTAGGAAAAGGCTATAGGGAACGTTCGGCCGTTATTCATAATCCTAACAGCCATAATGATAGGTAGACGCGCCTTATTAGTATTGAAGGTAGTATCAATGACGCACAGAGAGCCCGCAACAAAGCGTGCACTTACCTCGAGTAGATCCTGATTAGTAAACTAAATCTATAGTAGTTTCCTACTAATTACAGCGCCAGATTCGTTAACTGCCTCTTCAACGCGAGTCCTATATATAAAGCCCGCCTCCTGAATGGCTATTAATAGGCCGGCGATCGATTTCTCGTCTACGCCATTAATTGGCATAATTTTGACGAGGTTGTAGTACTCGCGAGAGGTTAAAGATAGCCCGAATTCATTCGTGCACTTAAGCACTCGGCGACTCGTCGAATAGGGGATGATCGACGATCTATGGGCTCTGGCGTGCGTCTTCAACGCCTAGAACTCGTCAAGTCGCTCCTTATGCCTCGGGAAGATYAATGGATTAGGCGATAGCTCATGGCCGTGGTGGTCAAGGCATTTGACAGCCAGGAGATAGCCCTTTTGGTCACTGCCGCGCCTACCAAGAGACCGATAGGAGACTCTACCGGCCCAATTACAACCTGTTTGGCGCACGGCTGTGAAATTCCTTTGGCGAGTAGTCGTGATCTTGCCCTTGTCATCTCTCTCAACTGTCTCCTCAAGTTGGCGCCAGTTGCGAGTCTTCTTGCCGTGGAAGATACACTCAAAGTTGGCTATACCGCGGGCTTGATYACAGTGTAATTTGACGATGTCGAAGCCCTGGGATAGAGCAAAGGCAAGGAGGCGTTCCTCGCATTCATCGACMGAGGAGAAGACCTCGCCAGTAACCGGAACCTCGAGAAATTTAGCAGGATAGCGATTAACAGCCCTCTCAAGGAGCGCCCGTATAGCCTCGGGGCAATTGGGCGAGGCGCGCCAGGTGGCGGCGGTGGCGGCAGCGGGGGTAGCAGGAGACGCCATTTRGCTTAGTAACTAGGCTGTTTTTCTCAACACYAAGAAATTGCTATACAAGATTAGCTTAGGGGGCGACGTCGAGGTCAATATCACTGTTTTCACTTTACTATACTTCAGGATGGTATGGTACATCTATTTGTGTGGGAAACGCTAATAAAACTATGGCCCTTGGCATAATTACTAATAGGGTAGGATAGCCGAATGAGGCGTTGTACGAATGAGGCGTCAAATGAGGCGCCCGGATACATCCCCTAGGGCTAGACCTGGACCCCTAGCAATCGGCTACACCTGCCTCTCGGCCAGGTATCTGTTTTCTACCGCCTGTCTGAACGACCGTCCCTGGGCAGACACATGGTGTTGACTCGGACCACTGGCATGCTGAATGCCTGGCTACATCCATACTCTCTGGAGAGCTTGGAACTCCCAAGACAACCTCTGTGAGATGCAGTTTGCCGGACGTTAGTATGTATGGGCGTGGAATAGTGGCGCTGGTCTCACGTGAGGTCACGTGACCCACACAGCCTACTTGGTTACGTAGTTGCTGCCCGCACTGTAGAACACGTAGTCAGGGAATCCCTTGGTCCCCGTCGGCCCTACACTCCACTGTTCCAAGTCTGGGGGTATGCTCTTTTTCCCGTTCACTTTCGAAGAGCCTAGATTGATACGAGCCACGTCGGCGGATGGCGCAAGAATTCAGCTGCCATTGATTTCTCCTGGCGCCATGTCACCATTCGAGCAGCAGCATTAATAAAAGTAATAACATCAGAGTGGAAGGTGCCAGACGGAAGTCAATTCTTTATTCCCTCTGTATTGGTTGGAGCCAAGTGCTCTGGGCAGTATGGCGTCTTTTGCAAGGCTGAGCACACAATATTCGGCGGATATGATACGTCCCTGAAGGCTCGGCATCTGATCCACGTCAGAGGCACAAGCGAGGCTTGCATACCTTCGCCGCTGTTCACCATTAAACAACATGTCGTCACGATGGACGTGCTCACGACGGGAACAATATATAAGAGAAGGTCTCGGTCGTAAGGCACTTTGGCTGCAGACTTTGTCCATCAATTTTCGACTGCTCGATGGCATCAATGCAAGGTCATATAGTCCCTTGTCCTCATGCACCCGATGGCTCTGGTAATATGATCAGAGAAGCCAAGGCGAGATCAAGACTTCTTGACCACATTGCCCAGGCATTTTGCTCCAGCGCCCAGACACGCTGACTCTGGGCTTTCTGGGCAAGAATGAGGTACGTCGTGATGAAGAAAATTCTGGCACTAGGTCGTGGGGGGGGGAGGGGGGGGTTTTGGCTATAAGAATGAAGGACGACAGTCCCTGCAAAGACAGGAATATCATGCTTCCTTCCCCGGATTTGGTCTACTGAAGAGCATTCTACAACCGAGTTACAAGCATCCATGTCATTCTCCAAGTTCAAATCCGGCGGCTCGCCCGACCCGGACGACTATGCTCCTCCTGCCGCCGACGAGGAGCCTCTTGCCCTCGTGGCTGACTGGACCAAACAGGAAGAGATTAAGGCCAAAAGGAAGTTGGACTTCCTCCTCATTCCTCTCCTGACACTCGGCTTCTTCTGCCTGCGTACGGTCATCACAACCCACTTTGTCTGATTCTTGCCTAACCGCTTCGTTCACAGAGCTCGACCGAGGGAACATTGCCAATGCCATCACCGACAACATGATGGAAGATATCGGTATCGACCAGAACCAATTCAACGTCGGCCAGCAGATGCTTTCTCTGGGGATCGTGCTCTTCGAAATCCCTGCCAATATGATCCTGTACCGAGTTGGACCCGGGTTTTGGCTGACGCTACAACTGTTCCTGTTCGGCACCGTCAGTACCTTCCAGGCCTTCCAAACGAACTACAGCTCTTTCATTGCAACCCGATTACTTCTCGGCATGACCGAATCAGGCTTCATTCCTGGCGGCTTATGGACCATTTCTACCTGGTATACCCGAAAAGAGACGGCCAAGCGAGTCATGTTCTTCTATTTCGGCAACCAGTTCGGCCAGGCCTCTGCAAAGCTGCTCGCATATGGCATCCTTCACATGCGTGGCGTCGGAGGCAAACCTGGTTGGTTCTGGCTGTTCGTCCTGATGGGGTGTTTCACTATCCTCTGCGGCTTTATTCTCGGATTCTTCCTACCCGACTCCTTCAGGAAGCCCTACAGCATCTTCCTGCCTCGTGTCCAGATCTTCAGCGATAGGGAGATCCACATCCTCCGCACTCGCGTGATCCTGGACGACCCAATGAAAGGCAAGAAGAAGAGGAAGATCGGCTTGGATGCTTTCAAGAAGGCTGTATGTCATGACAATATCGTGTCCTTCTGGTCCCGGTGCTGACGTTTGTTGCTGCTTAGTTCTCCAATTGGCGGATGTGGGCGCACTTCTTCATCACCATGGCCAACAACGGTCCCCAGCGTGGCTTCGACACCTATGCGCCTTCCCTCGTCAAGGGCTTTGGCTTTGGGGAGCTGAGGAGCAATGCAATGGCTTCCGTCGGTCTGTTCCTCCAGATCCCGACTTCTTGGACTTTTAGCTATGTCTCGGATCATTTGTAAGTCTCGAGCTTCAAGTTTAACATGGCACCTGCAGCCACGCTAACGACGAGGGTTTGATGTTCAGCAACAAACGCGGCCCGACCGTCATCACGGGTCTCAGCGCCCATCTGCTTGGTTACGTCTTCAATCGCATCTTTACCGACCTCGGCAGCAACCTCCGCGGAGTCAAGTTCTTTGGAGTGGTCTGGACCCAGACTTTCGGGACATTCTCGCATCCACTCAATATTGCATGGATGTCGCTTACCTGCGAAGACTCGGAAGAGCGCGCTGTAGCCATGGCCTTGTAAGCTCCGTTCGGTAACCATTGTGCCTTCGCTTTTTCTAACCTGAGCTCCAATCTAGCGTGATCATGGGGGCAAACATAGCCGGCATCTATGGTGCCCAGATCTTCCGACGTGACGACCGACCAAAATATAGTCGTGCATTCAGTATCGGTATTGGCGTCCTGGCTTTCGGCGTGGCTCTGGCAACAATCAGGTATCTCGACGATGTGGTGCGACGCCGTCGTCGACGAGGCACGGTCGCCGAAGCAGGAGCAACGACCGTAGAGATCACAGACGAGAAAAACCGACGTGAGTCGCTGATCCCTCCCAGCGACGAGCAACCTGCACCGATTGTGTTCGATCGCGGCAACGGTGCCGAGCCGAATAAACTAGCATAGCTCCGCTGCTTGGACATGTTACTTGAATATCTCAACAATCCTAGGGTTGATGGCGATCATCCAGGAACGACCACAAAGGATATGACGTGGTATCTGCACGATTGGGTAGCCTAAGACAGATACAGATGGATTAACTTAACACTCTTTACTAAGGCGTATCGGTCAGATGCAGGGAACGGTGCGAGTCTTGGATAGTGATAATGAGGGAGATATCTCTGGCAGCTACGTAAACCTCGCCTAAGCGACCTCACGCTTACTTCCCTCAAGAGAATAGTACGTAATTCGCGTAGGTCCGAGCGTATACGTCTATTAAGATCCTTAGCAGAATCCCTGACACTTCCGCTTCAGGTTCGTAGCCATTTTATAAGTATTACTCCTCAGGGCTCGAGGACCGGAGCAGTACCACTTCTTAGCTATTTTGCGAGGTGTTCGGCTTGGAAATCATCCACTTCGTCTTTAGATTTAGCTTGAGCATCGTGCGAGCGCTTTCGTTTTATCACAGCCAGCTCGGTGGTAAGCAGTGGAGGAGGTTCTTCAGAACAATATGTTTCAGCCATAGTACTGTTGTAATGCCGGCGTTTCCTACGGCTTGAATGGCGGGGCTTGAGCCGCTGGTTGCCATGTTCGTCCTGGCCTTTTACCGGCCATCTTGTGTCTCATTTTGCAATATCTGCTGTCATATGGACTGGTACGAGTGACATGGAGGACGAGTGTACTATCTATAGCTGATGCAGGTAACGGAAAACTGCTTAAGCAGGGTCCTCGATGAAGGATTGTCTCGAAAGCTACGGAGAACCAACGATCTGCCCTAGCTGCCGAGAAGTTGAAACAAGCTAGTGGAACCTCGGTGATCAAAGCCTGGCGATAAATGAAGCGGCCAACAGCAGCCAATCACTCGGATATATACGTGGAAGTTCGCTCTCAACTTGGCCCTGGGTTCCCCGTTTCTGGCGTTTTTAGTCTATAAGTTCCTCGCGCGAGGGTCCTCGTAAGAAACGCTAATAGCTAGGTAGATTACGGATTTAGTAGATATATTGTGGGGGAATAGCACTCTTATCGAGCCGGTGTCAAGGATCACACTAGCAATTAGTAGACAGACAATAGTGGGTCCTTCCGCGAATGAGTAGATACTTGAATATATAGAATGGCAGCTAGAGTAACCCTTTACCATAGGTATGACTAGAAAACTCATCGCTTGGAGAGCGCATGCATCTCGCAGGCGATGAGGGATTACCATAGGTATGACTAGAAAACTCATCGCTTGGAGAGCGCATGCATCTCGCAGGCGATGAGGGATATTTAGGAAAAGAGGGCGAAGAGGGGTAACCGCCCATACCCGGTTTAGCGGAATATGGCGAGCCGTGAACCTCGCCTATATAACATTACGCTTACTTCCCTCGGGAGAGTAGCACGTGAGTCGCATAGGTCCGAGCGTGCACGTCTGTCAGGATCCTCAGTTAGATCCCTGACACTAAGCCCTCCCCGAAGGAACTTAGATCTATACGGTAGAAGAATAGAGGATCGGAGAGTCAGTGAATTCGTGCTCTATATATACCTTATATCTACCTCTTCCTTATCTTTATCGGTTAAGTATCGGGATGGTAATAGGAGAGATATAATATACGAAGTATATAAGCCTTTCCGAGTAAAAGTCTTTAAGGTTCGATAATAGTAGATTTATCGTTAATAAAAACGTTATATACGTTTAGTATTAACCCTAACCGGAAATAAATCTCGTTATCGACGACTTCGTATAGTTATGATGAGGTAGTGAATATTTCCTTTTCGAATCTAAGGTCTCTACTTATATTATAAGTAAAGAATATTAGATATATATTAGATATCTTATCGGAGTAATATAATGTTATAAGATCCTTACCGAGAAGGAATAGCTTTATATTATAGTGATCCTAAATAGCTTAGTCTACCTAAGAATAGTCCTTAAATATATAATTAAAAAGACGCTTATAGAATCTCCGGGGATTTACTCTTCTCTTCTTTTATCGTACTAGACAGGGTATCTTACTCTAAACTAGTGGTATTTACTAGATTTTTCTAGCTAAAGGTATCGTAGATCGTAAAAGTGGGAAAAGAGTTAGCATCTTCCCGTGGCGATTCTTAAATATTTACTTAAGCCTACTTATACGTTTCTCTAGAATGGTAGTAGGGCCTAAGCGGGTACTCGAAATCCTAAAGCTACCCCTTCCCTAGTTTCAAGAGAACGAACTTAGTCTGCCTATAGTCGTTCCCGAAACTAGGGGGAGGGGGCTGGAATAGGTAGACAATTAAAAGGGAACCTGAAAAGGGCCTGCCTTTGCCGTGGGGCGGTATTGATATTTTATTTCCCGTATACTGTACAGTACAGAGTCTTGCAAAACCGGTTTCCACTAAATTACATTAAAAAATGATTCCTTTACTATGTGTCCCCAGTCGCCAGGGTGACTCAACCTGTAGGGTCAGCATGGAGGGAGATTACCTCCATGTCAGAACAGACCTTGGAATATTCCTATCGTCTTGACAGACGAGAGGCTATTTTCGGCTCTTCTGTAATAGTACTGAAACATACACATGTGCGTATCAAGCTAATGCGTATCCAGACACCACCAAGCACGGGATTAGGCAGCAAAGCGCTAGACAGCTCAAAGGACTGCTGATTGGTGTTGGGTGCGGGGTACCAATAAATGAATGCCACGCTCGACGGGAAACGAACTACACCTCAGGCTGTTTCAACTTCATCCACAATGGCATCAACAAAGATGGTATCGTGCAAATTCTTTCCACAAGGGCTGTGCAGGAACGGGGAGTCTTGCAAGTTCAACCATGTACGGAACACAAGCACTCAGAACCTCGTCCAGCAGGTCGCTTCTCCCTTTGCCGCCACCGAAAGACGCAGCATCAATCCTGCAGTTGCGACTCATCACAATGGGAAAGCTAACTATACTCCAGTCTGCACGTTCTTCGTACGAGGTTCGTGTACTAAAGGTGATCAATGCTGGTACCGTCATCCTTCGGGTACTGTTCCACCGCGACAAGTTAATCCGGACGCGATCGCCCTAGACACAAGTCTAAGCCAACAACGTGAAAGCTATCCTCAAGCAATACCAGACTCTCGTGCAACAGTTACCTGCAAATTTCTTTCAAGGTCCGGTGGTTGTCGAAATAGTTCATGTCCTTACCTCCACACCCTAGACCGTGAGGAGGTTGAGAAGGCCAGCAACCAAGATTTTGAGGTAACCGAAGACGAGGTAACTCCTACTTCTCTAGTTTGTGTTGAAAATTATATGAACACTGCACAGGACCAGGAACGCGATGATGATTTTACTCGAGATCTTGCCGGGGCCCTAGTCTCCTTCGACGAAATCGGCCACATCCTCAAAGTTTCTCTTCCAACAGACTTCTCTCTTGCATGCATCACCGGTCTTGCGCAAGGAACCACACCTGAAGCGGTCGTTGAGGTTCTTCGTGGCTTAGACTTCAACGTAAATATCGACTACGTTCATATCCTTGGGCATACAGCGTCGTCAGAGACGAAGGCCACGGTGAAAGCGGAAGACCCATTGTTTGCGAATGATCTAATCATCAGACTCGAGAATCTGATGCCGGCCCTCAGTGCTGTGTCAATACCGAATGATGCCAGATGGACGAATTGCAGAAAAGTCTACATATCCTGGCACAAAGCTACTCAAAGTGTTTGGGTGAACTACGGCAACGCCGAGATAGCGAACAGGGTTGCGCAGAAATTCAATGAAGGCAGGTACAAATGTGTAGGTCAGTCTGTCAAATGCTCTTTTGCAGAGCGGAGTTCTAGTCGGGGTAGGCGAGGTGGCTTGTCCCACAACCCGGTAGCTTGGACTATCACATTGGGCGATGTGCCTGGCGATGCGACTACCGAAGATGTTGAAAAATCCATCAAAGCCCTCCAAGATAAACCACGGCACATTGAAATGGGAGAACCTAGCTACCACACCTCTGATGCTGAAGTCAGTGTTGAAGTTCGTTCGCATCTAGAAGATCACGGCCAACTCGAGAGCTTCTATCTCGCGCCCACATCCAAAGGGAAGCGGGTGAAGGCTGCAGCTTGGTTCCGAGAAGAAGCGGACGCTAGATCAGCATGCTCACTGAACAACAGACGACTAGATATCATCAAAGGAGGTAAGCTGACCGTAACACTGGTGCAATCAGCCAAGATCAAAGTTCAAACGACAGTCTACTTTGCCTCGAAGAGCAGAATCGATAAGGAAAAGAAGAGCTGGGAAGAACGACATCTAGCGTGCCATGTTTACTCGAATACTTCACAAGGATATACGACGTTGAAAGTCGAGGGTGACAATGCAATTGAAGTGGCCCGTGCACGCAAAACACTAGATGAAATTTCGAGTGGAGTTGTCCTTACCGAGGGTGAATCTGCAGTTTGGGCTTCAGCACTCAACAATAATGGAAGTGCATACCAGAAGCTCAAGGTGATCGAGAAGGAACTCCACGTAGTTATCAACAGAGATAAATCGAGGCGCCAGCTCCAATTTTACGGACCTCCGGAGAAATTCCAGCAAGCCGTGCGTCAGATCACTGAAATGCTCAATGAAGAATCCTCTCCGAGCTATGAGATCGATCTCAACGACGACCAATTCTCCTTGATGATTCATGATGGCTTCAGAAGAATTGAACGAATCTTGGGGAAGAACGTGGCCATTTTCAACGTGGTGACGAGGAGTCTTACAATCAGTGGCACAAAGCAACAATATGAAACAGCCTTAGCAATCATGAACGGCAAAGATGCTCTTGAATCTATGTCGGCTGGCGCCTCTTTGCCAGGAGGAGACTGTCCGATCTGCTTCTGCGAAGCCGACAAACCTACCCAGACTTCGTGCAAGCATACTTATTGCCTCGAATGCTTCGAAGATTGCTGCAAATCCGCCGCATCGACTAGTAAAAAAGATTTTCGAGTCAAGTGCCAAGGTGATGAAGGTACTTGCCCGACAATATTTACTCTGCGGGAACTGAAAGACCATCTATCGTCGTCCGTCTTCGAAATTGTGCTCAAGTCATCATTCGAAGAGTACATCCAACGTCATCCCGAGGCCTTTCATTACTGCCCAACTCCAGATTGCGGCTATATCTATCGATGCACTACTGCCTCAAGCTCGAAACCTCGGGCTTACAGCTGCCCAAGCTGCTTCGAGCCGATATGCACCTCCTGCCATGCACGACACGGAGATTACACGTGTACAGAATACAAGGACATTGCATCGGGTGGCCACGAGGCACTCGAGAGGCTGAAAAGGGAACTAAACATCAAAGATTGTCCTAAATGCACGACACCGATGGAGAAGACAGAGGGATGCAACCATATGACTTGCGGCGGCTGTAGGGCGCACATCTGCTGGGTCTGTATGGCAGTCTTCGAGGAGAGCAGGCCTTGCTATGCCCATATGAACAAAGAGCATGGTGGCATAGGACTTGGACCTCAGAATTTGATGGATTGGTAGTTAGGACAGGCAGAGGTGCTCCGTTGGATACGTTAGCTGATGCTCCAGATCCGATGAGGGAAAACGTACAGTTTGATTACAGTACAGTCTTCCACTCGACATTGAAGGTCAAAGGAGGATTAGGATGATCTGGCCATCTGTCTCGAATTCCCGTGTAAGCTAAAGCACCTAGTGGATCTCTGCGGAGGGCAAGCTGATGTATATTATCTTTGGCCACAAGTGGTAGCGAAATCCCGTGCAGACATCGTAATCTCGACGACTATGTCAGGCTTGGGCTTCTTGCCATTGCTACAACGAGAAAGGCCGCTTTCATTAGGAATCTAGTTAATTTCGACGGAGGGAGGTTCTACCTAGAGGTACATGCCGACTTATGTCGCAGGACCAAGGCCCCTGATGTCCTGGACGCGATTCACTAGAAAAATTCGGATTTGAGAATTGGTGGTCTGACGAATGTCTTCTGATTTTCGAAATGCTGGGTCTGAGAAAAAATTCAGGTGATAGGTAATTCTGTAATAATTGCGACACAAATTACAGTAAGCGGCGATGATGTGAGTTCTGTCAGTACGGCGTTTTGGGGATGTAATACCTGGTAAATTGGCTCTAATTCTTAGGTACCGATTGGTTACTAAGTGTATGAAGCCTGACTACCAGTGATTCTGGTGTACTGAGTAAGATGGATCTCTTGTGATCCACCCCAGGATAGATAATGTTTGTGGACTGTGCCTTTTGGGAAGCCGGTTTTGCAAGAGACTGTACCTCGAATTGTACAGCCGTTCCCGAAATCGCCCTCCCCTCCGCGGACACATTACAATTTTCTCCCACCAGAAGCTAAGGATATAAGTGGACGACGCTTTCCTAATCTGACGCACGGCGACTAATCTAATCACGAATCACGAAGGAGCGGATATTATAGGAGTAGTTCTAATACTATATACTCCTAGTAATTAATTAGATAGTTTATAAGATATGGCACTCGCAGCTCTTACATAACTAACGGCCCTTTAGGGGATTTTATATTACTCTAAAGATAAACTCTTAGTATACTATGGAATCTTCATTAGAACTCACTAAAAATAGCGGACGACGAGCTCCCAGCTTTACGTAGTGTCCGCTAGGAACTCTTAGAGAAATAGTCGAGCTATCTCTAAGTGCTAGGAGGAGCTTAATAACGCGGTGTTCCTCGAATAAACGACGCGTCGAAGTCCCGAAAATCACCCTCTATACCTTACGAAATATCTAATATTATAGCCCTAGTATACGGGAAGGGAGTGGCGCCTCTTTTATGTATACTCTATAATAAAGACGGACTCGAGTAGTCCGTTATCCTACTCGACTATAGTGTGGCGGAGCGGTCATTGGGTCACGTGCTAGTGGATCCCTGTACACTTGTACAGGGGTCGGTCGAGTAGATAGAGAGGAGATGCCGGACCTGGAAGGTCTCATAGGGACGGGAGGACACAGACAGACAGGCAGGCAGGCAGACAGACAACGCGGGCAAGACGGCCAGATGATCCTCCAAGATGCTTTCCTTTCTCTTCTTCTATTGCTTCCTCAGTGCTTGGTCGCCACGGACCTCATTTCCAGACTACGCCTCCCTTCTCCTCCTCCCCCTCGACTTCCTCTCGATCCTCAGGTTGGCACGGGGAGCCTCGCCAGCGGCTAAACGACTCCGAGTTTGGCTCTCCGGCTGCCCCTTCCCTAGTACTTAGGGATGTCCTACAGGAGGGTGTTCCCACCCGTCGTGTCCTTCCCGGCTCGACAAGAGTGCTATTCCCCCACAATACCATTAATATATTTTTCTGATAAGGTGATATAGACCAGCCTATTCGGCAGATCGATTCTTCGTCGGGCGGAATTGTTCCGATTGCGAAAGGCTCTTTCTGCTCAGAGTGCTATAGGCTTAACTTAACTTGACTTGATTCATTAACCCTGACCTCTCTCTCCACGAGGGAGTGATATAAGTCTGGGCGCCAAGTTATGCAACACCCTAGATTTGCAACACGCTTTGGAGTGCCTATGCATAGATATAAATCTTTGATTACTCAACAAAGCGCTCAATTGATGCTAAATACATGCATGTATGCGTCCATTGGGCCAGTTACGCTTGCGCTTGCACTCGCTCTTGTTGCCCTAGGCGCTCTAGGCGCTGTTACCACTGCTGACAAGGCGATAAGTGCCTCGCGGGCTTGTTGGATAGTCTCAATGCTAGTAAACGTCTCATTAGCATTAATTGCGACCTTCTTTTTAGTCTTTCTCTTTAGTTGATCAATCTCAGTAACCCTCGCTGCCAATTGAGTGCGTAATTGCACTAGTTCCCACTGTAATTGATCAGGAATTAAACCACGTCGTTAAGGACTCCGGAGTAGTACAATTAACGCGTTTAGCATAGATCTTTTGCCCTACCTTTAAGCTAATATCAGGATGGCGTTGAATAAATCGAGTTACCCACTTCTTTCTAATGCGTTCGGGGCCTCCGCTAGCCTTACTAACAACGACGGCGAGTTCTCGTATGATAGTAAAGCTAGGGGTATGTCCTTAGGCCTCGAGGTCGACTATCTATCGCTTTAATAGCATCTCCTGTTCATTTGACAAAAGCTGTTGAGATTCGTGAGAGAGAGTGGCTGAGAGTGATCCTTTAAGCCTACGGCTTAACGTCGTGTAGTCGACAGTGTGAGCAGCGGCAGCGGCGCGAATAGATGGATAGCGCTGAGATTAATAGTCAGATATAGCTAATTGGAGGTTACTCTCTCTATCTGTCGCCATTGTAGATCGATTAATAGTCAGTTGGTTGAGAAATATGAAGAATAGTAAATAGATTAATGTATTGAGACGCGCTTTTACGCGTGTTGCAAATCTAGGGTGTTGCATAACTTGGCGCCCAGACTTAGTGGATCTCAGAATTAGCCTACCCACTGACATGCAACACACACATTCCTAAATCAGACGCCAAGATTTATGCCTGACACTTTTCCATATATGGTAAAATTGCTCCCGCCCTAATCACGAATCATCGATGAGCGGAATTTTGTCTCGTATTGTAAATACGATATATTTATCATACAGTATGTACGGAGTAGTTTCCGCATATTATAGCGGCAAGGAACGTTGGTCGCTGACAAAATGATCACGTGAAATCTTTGTCATTGCAACCTCGACGACTCAGCTGCGCGTATCTGTCTGCCCAACGCCAAACTTCAGCCTGATTCTTCAACATACGCTCCTCACATTCACCTCGACTGTTCTGTCCATACAGATATGACTGCGAAAGCCTTTAACCAGCTATCTGAGTTTCGTCCTGATGAGAACCGTCTTTCCACCCGCGCCAGCGGCCGCACCCTCAACCTCGAATCCATCCTGATTGCAATTGCGTATACAGCCTCCTCGCGCGGCCTGTCTTACACGGCCTTCCTCACATAGAGCAGTTCACATGACGCATGTCTCTACCAGCACTTAAGCACCCTTCAATAGTGCACCCTATCGTGCTCTTATCTGGCTGGCACGCTCACTTCCAGTCTCAAGATCGCCATTATCACGATGCGCCTTTTGAAATTTGACAGTCGTGGTAAGCTGAGCCTGACCAGGAACTTGATCGACGATATTCCGAGCTACGCGATACTTTCACATACTTGGGGAGCGGATGATGAGGAAGTTACTTTTGATGATCTAAAAGATGGACCTGATCAGAGCAAAGCTGGTTATGCTAAGATTCTATTCTGTGGGGAACAAGCTCGGAGTGACGGCCTACAATATTTCTGGGTGGACACATGCTGCATCGATAAAGCAAACTACACTGAGCTTACGCAAGCTATCGCCTCGATGTTTCGCTGGTACCGGAATGCAGTAAGGTGCTACGTGTACCTATCAGACGTTTCGGCTCGCAAATGCCACAACGGCCCGGCTGAACGGACATGGGAATCCGCCTTTCGGAAAAGCAGATGGTTCACACGAGGCTGGACGCTTCAAGAACTCCTTGCCCCAAAATCGGTCGAGTTCTATACGCAAGAAAGAGAACGGCTAGGTGATAGGAATACCCTAGAGCAGGAGATCCACGAAATCACGAAAATTCCACTCACGGCCCTACGTGGCACCCCTTTATATCATTTTAGCGTCGACGAGCGACTGCGATGGACAACGAAACGCTACACGAAATGGAAAGAGGATAAAGCCTACTGTCTAATGGGGATTTTTGACGTCTTTATACCCCTTATATATGGGGAGCAAGACAACGCATTCATTCGACTTAGAGGGGAGATCGACAAACGATTTAGGCGTAAGCTTGACTTGGACAAGTTGCCCTATGCTAAAGGAGCCATGTTCAACTCCTATGGCAATGATCACATTACCTGTCATCCTGCTACTCGAGTCGACTTACTTGGTCAACTCCGGGAATGGGCTCGACAACCAGACGGTAAGGGCATCTTCTGGCTCAATGGCATGGCAGGCACGGGTAAGTCAACTATCTCTCGGACCATTGCAGAGTGGTTGGCCAGTCAAAGTCACCTTGGGGTCGTCGACCTCGGGGCGAGCTTCTTCTTCAGACGAGGTGAAGCCGACCGGGGCTCCGCTTCACGATTCTTTTCCACCATTACCCGCCAACTCGTGTTGAAGGTACCCGGGTTGGATGATCTTATCGCCGACGTGATTACTTCCGATCCACTCATTTTCGACAAGGCACTGGATGAACAATTCGACAAGTTGCTGTATCAACCGTTATTGGACGTCACTCCCCGTGATTCTCCTATTCTGGTCATAGTGGTTGATGCTCTCGACGAATGTGAGAAAGAAGGAGACATTGAGACCATTCTCAACTTATGGTCCCGAATACCTCGGATTACGACCATTCGTCTAAGACTCTTTTTAACGAGCCGACCCGAGATGCCCATTCGACTAGGATTCAAGGACATGTCGGTGGACGCTTATCAGAACTTGAATTTCCATGATGTAGGTTTTAAAGTGATGAATCAGCATGAGTTCCTCAAAGACGAGTTCCCTGACATTCGGCAGAATTATAATACTGATCCGCCTTTGGAGAAACTGCTGGATCATGACCGGCTAGGCAAATACAATCTAGCTGCAACCAACGCCGCGTTCAGTGATTCTGCGTATGCCTCAGGCGAGGCCTCGACGCTGAAGGAAGGGGCAAAGAGCAAATTCAATCACTTAAGAATCTTTGACATGTCTCTAGAACAATTATCTGAAGTCGAACCCCTCAAAACCACAGAAACCAGGGAGGAATTAGATCCAGAACTCGAGACGCAATATTCGGATACATCAAGTCTTAGAGATCCGAAAAATGAGGAATACACCGCTGAGTTCGTCTCAGAGCTATGTGGAGCGCTCCCTACGGACTTTGACGGAAACAATCTAGAGAGGATTGCTCTCCCAGAGCTTCTCCAGGCTTTTGCCATTAAGCTTGGTTTGGATGATGCAACAGACATCCACCAAAGAATCATGCATCATGTGCACAAGAATTACAGGTCAGAAACTATCACTTCACTAGGATCGCAGGGTAGAAACTTATAAACTTTGGGCGCAGGCAAATTGCGGGACATGTTCAGACATTTTACGCGGCTGACGATGAAGCATCGACAGTTTCAACGCCAGGAATGGCGCTCGACGACAAAATGGCCTTTTGGCTAAAAACTCTGGCCCCAGGAACTGGAGAAGGTGGCCACACAGATGATGGGAACTATCAGGACGGCTATGACGAGTCCGATGCCGAGGAATCCAAACCAGATCTTTCTGACCTTTCGATTTATCGCGAGGCGCTCAAGCAAGCGCCTGCATATCAGTGGCTACTTTCACGTATACGGACGGAGGGAGCTCTTCAACCAATGGAACCAGATATCATGCGGACAGAAATAAGAAATCGAATCTTGCAAACAATCGGCCGACCCGCCAGAATCAGCAGAAAAGCTTTGCCAGAGACGTACAAGGTAGCATTCGAACTAGATTGGGACCCAGTCGCATTTGTCAAGGAGCAGCAATACGAAGAGCCATTGCAGTCGATCCTCGCCCTAGCGATAACTTTGACAGGAAACGCGAAAGAGAATAATGTTCAAGCCACTACTTGTTTGCAGTACATGGAGCAAACTTGGCAAAGGAATGGGAGAGATTTAATCCATCTTCTCCAGAAGGTCTTGGGCAATGGAGCACGAGAAAAACTATCCGGTTAGTCCATATTTCCTTTTTCAAGGTCCTTGGTCCCAACTATCTATCGTAGTGGTTTGCTTTCACAGGGAATTGTGCTTTCGGACCTACGGGAGGGATTTCTTTTGCTATAAGTTGGACAATTATCCCACTGACTTTCAGGTGCATCCTGTCCATGTTGATGGAACGCCCGTGACTAACAACGGGAAGGACGCTAATGGTCTTATTACTGAGAGGTGCCGGTTGGAATTACTACTTCGATCTAAAGTTTCTAACGTTTAACAGATGCAGGATACGATGAAGCGTTCTCGGATGGTAAGACAGGACTTATCGTATACTACGCCGATTACAAGGTTACTGTAACGGTATCTGGTGATGCTTACTCTATCGCCGAAGTTGGCGAACAGCTTGCTTGGCTAGGGGCCGCTCTTCGCTCCTCTACAGATGCCGAGAGAACGATGTACTGCACCCCGTTCATTAAAGAATTCCAGTTCCCCTCTAGCGACTCGAAAGCCAAGGAAACAGAGCCAAGTCCTGAACCCACTGTGACATGCAAAATAGGGTTCGAACTTAAAGATCTAGGTCTGGCTGACGATCCTGTGCCTGGAAATTGCTGGCGCCAGCTATTTAAGAATCCTGTGATTGTAAGTGGCTACCCCATCTTATGCAGATCAAAACCAGACTCTGGGCTTGAGATACCCCTTGACATCATGGCGGCTCTTGCAAATGTACGCAGAGTAGTCGACTTCTGCGGGATAACCTTCCTGAAAGGATTCTCGACGATGATGGTTGCAACTCACAAAGAATCGGATATGGTATATTGGCATTTGTTCCGCAATAAAGATGGGAGTTATATCTCCTATGAAGATCCACGCGTCCCCCGAATCCAGGACTCTACCAATATCGTTCCTGTTGATGCTCTGGAGACAGAACGACATATTCTGGGATGGTGCGACTGTATCAAGAATTGCACTGGTAGGTCGGACTTCGCTATTCACAGAACGTCCGAATTTGTTAACGAAAATGTAATAGGTACTTCAGAAGCCAACTACGCTATTGAGTGGTCAGGTCTAGATAAACCCCACCAGAGCTGCGCGTTTGAGAAGGTTTCCATATCGGGAGGCAAATACATTAGTGCCGGGATGACATGCGCCATTGGCATCAAAGATAAGGCTGTCCACATCGATCTTGGAGATGACTACATCGGGATGCTGTTGATGGTTGCTGAAAGATACTTCGTGTTTTATGATGTGGACGATAGGCGGGCATGGTTGGTTGACGGCGCTAGCGGCCTCCTACACTTCCTAAGATCATCTCTCAAGAATCTCCAGAACGACCGACGCCTCCGCAAGCTATTTCGTTTCGACTTTGACAAGTTCGAGGAGGCGGATGCTGACCTCGCCGGAGGGGATGCCGCATTCGACGTCCTTTCAAATGAAGCCAACTTGGCCCTACCACTATACCCCAAAAGTCGGGAAACATGGAAGGAGAAAACCACAAAGGAAGGCTTCAATGGCAAAACAGTCGACTCAGAAGATGTTAGAATGCAAAAGGCCACTGATTTCTGCCTAAATGACCGAGTTGAACAGCTTTGTCATATATTGGCGCAGATAATGGCCCACCAAGACGACGTTCACACTCAAGCTGGGGTGGGCTTTCGTTTAAAATATACCCCCCGGCGACAACTCGAGGGATTCGACTTCATGGATGTGGCAACCAGCCAGGGTACCCTGTGGCCGAAGGTCACCACGATCCAAGCATTAGGGGAGGGTTGGGTGGATTTCACACGGGCCATACACGCCGTCACCTTCTTTGGAACTGGATTTGGTGAACTCTTTCGGCCTGCAAACAGTCAACACAGCTGCAGATCTTGCAACTGGAACGAACGTCTTCCCAAGGGTAAGGACTACCTCGCCATCAGTGTCGCTGAGCTCAAAAAGATTATGAAGAAGAAACACATCAACACGACTCAACCCTGGCGCCTGGTCGATGATATCTTTTGGCATGCGCCAGACGAACCTTTCGAGCAATGTAAAAGCTCCTCGAGACGGTGTGAGCACGACCGTGTGCAGGTTCTCCTTCCCGCAACTTTTCCTAAGCTATATGGTCTTAAAAGTCCGCAGGCGCTGGCCAGCACTGGAGCTGTGATGTTTGGCCACAGCTGCAAATTCCCGCTCCGCTGGGGCTACCGCAAAATTCCCGAGACAGAAGATTCAGAACTGGCAATCGAGGAAACCGATACTCCTTTCCATGAGAACAGGATTGATACGAGCGATAACTCGGCCAGCACGGCAATGGATCAGCTTACAACTTCCGAGACTTCTCGCTCCCACTCGCACCAACGAGTGGACAGATCGTCTGCTTCGGCCCGCTGGTCGTCGAATTCAAGGCTGTATAGGCTGGAAAATCAACAGTTTATTCGATAGCACAATGGCAAATTGGTCTCTGCGGAGCTGTGAGTAATTGTATCGTGCGGTTGCATATTCGTAGACTCAGAGAAATGATACTTGCTCGAATGGAAGGCACGTTTTAGTGGGATTAGATAGATTATATCTCGCTCTTGAAGACATAGTTTCTTCCAACTTGGCGTCTTGCAATCACCGAGATTGCAATAGCGAATACGCAAGTCTCCTCGTGCGGCCCTGTACGTACTGCACTTCTACTGCGGCGGCGGCACGATGTGCAGAGGGAAACGGTCGAGTTATGGCATTTGGTACAACAGCTGTAACTAAGTGAAAGTCAAAGATTCCCAAAGGCTTCTACTGTGATGAGGCTAATGTACGTATTGTAAGACACGCCATTCAGTACCTTCGTGGTTATTAATAATAGATTAAATTACCTTGCCGCTGTTACAGTACGTCTCCTCACTTTGTCCTATTAACTAATGGGAGTATTTACGAGCACGTAGCTACCGTATTGACAATACGGTGGGGAAATGTGGGCAATCATTATTCGTAGATTGCAGGGATATGACCTTACTGTATTCAGAAAGGCTTTACTCCGTAATTAGACGCCTCTGACTTGGCGTCTAATTTGGGAACCTGTGTGTTGCGTGTTGGTGGGTAGGCCGATTTTGAGAACCACTGTATGAGTGCTACAGGCGTTTTCAATTACGGCTTCACCTTTGCAGAGACACTCGATAATTATTCCTCCGAATTTTGTGGATCTCATGAAGCGAGCTAGGCTGAAGCGTAGAAATCTCAAAGAACGGAGGGAGCTGGCTTGGCACAGGTGAAATATTACCATACGGAGTACTCCGTACTATACACGTGAATCGGTAGACCTTCCCTTTATAAGTGATACCTAGTTACGTGTCTACAGCGTAGGCAGCAGCTAGCTAAGTAGCCTAGGTGGGTCACGTGAGGTCGCGTGAGCCTAGCGCTACTACACCTTGGCGACAGATATTTAACAGAATTCCTCGGCTGCCTGTTCAATTCTTTTCACGACTTCGGCCTGAGACGCTGGTGTCACTAACCTTTTATTCCCGCTTAAATAGCTAATTAATCCGTTCGCGTCACTATTAGGGCCCATTTCCCCACATCGTCGACTAAGATAACGACACTAGCTCCGATTAGGACGAATAACCGCGATCTTATCATGTCTCCGGCTATTTGTCAGGGATCTAACTGAGGATCCTGACAGACGTGCACGCTCGGACCTATGCGACTCACGTGCTACTCTCCCGAGGGAAGTAAGCGTAATGTTATATAGGCGAGGTTCACGGCTCGCCATATTCCGCTAAACCGGGTATGGGCGGTTACCCCTCTTCGCCCTCTTTTCCTAAATATCCCTCATCGCCTGCGAGATGCATGCGCTCTCCAAGCGATGAGTTTTCTAGTCATACCTATGGTAATCCCTCATCGCCTGCGAGATGCATGCGCTCTCCAAGCGATGAGTTTTCTAGTCATACCTATGGTAAAGGGTTACTCTAGCTGCCATTCTGTATATTTAAGTATCTACTCATTCGCGGAAGGACCCACTATTGTCTGTCTACCAATTGCTAGTGTGATCCTTAACACTATTCCTCTCCCACACCTCGTAACCCTCTTCAATGTACTTCTATCTACGATAGCGTAAGCTAGCCACCGGGTTTAGGTCACCGAAATTATAGAGATTTAAGACTTAGGCTAGTTCTTTATCTACTTTCTTAAGGACGTATACTTAGATAAGACAATTACAGCAAAAGGGGGCGTCGACGATAAGGAGGAGATGAAGTAGATTAACGAAGACATTATTCAAATATAGATTAGCGAGCTTAGCATGTTAGAAAACGAATTACTATAAGAGAGAAAAATACTTACATTACTCTATTTTAGCGTATTTAAGATATCACGCCGCAACCGGGTTTAACCGAGCTAAAGTTAAGACAAGAGTGATTTCCCTAAGCGTCTACTATTTTAAGATTAGAATACGATAATAAGGTAGTATAGTGAACTACTAGCTATAGAGAATTACTATTATGGCGGAGCGGTCATTGGGTCACGTGCTAGTGGATCCCTATATACTTATACAGGGGTCGGTCGAGTAGATAGAGAGGAGATGCCGGACCTAGAAGGTCTCATAGAGACGGCAGGACATAGACAGACAGGCAGGTAGACAGACAACGCGGGCAAGACAGCCAGATAATCCTCTAAGATACTTTCCTTTCTCTTCTTCTATTGCCTTCTCAGTGCTTAGTCGCCACGGACCTCATTTCYAGACTACGCCTTCCTTCTCCTCCTCCCCCTCGGCTTCCTCTCGATCCTTAGGTCGGCATAGGGAGCCTCGCTAGCGGCTAAACGACTCCGAGTTTAGCTCTCCGGCTACCCCTTCCCTAGTACTTAGGGATATCCTACAGGAGGGCGTTCCCACTCGTCGTGCCCTCCCCGGCTCGACAAGAGTGCTATTCCCCTATAATACTCTCCGTATACGGATACTAGTATCTTATCCTTATAAGAGATAACCTCTCGGGTTAGGTAGAAGAACGACTACTTAGAAAGAAGAAGACCCGTAGCGTCGCCTAATTCCTTTAAAAGGATCTCGTCTATAGATATAAGCTCTTCGGGAAGCTAATAGTCGATAAAGAAACTAAGAACTAAGGACTTCTAGCGAAGATCGCGAACCTAATAAAGATTAGAAGAGTTTAGATTTCGATATATTACCCGAAAGCGAATGGTGTGGGGGAATAGCACTCTTGTCGAGCCGGGAAGGACACGACGGGTGGGAACACCCTCCTGTAGGATATCCCTAAGTACTAGGAAAGGGGCAGCCGGAGAGCTAAACTCGGAGTCGTTCGGCCGCTGGCGAGGCTCCCCGTGCTAACCTAAGGATCGAGAGGAAGTCGAGGGGGAGGAGGAGAAGGGAGGCGTAGCCTAGAAATGAGGTCCGTGGCGACTAAGTACTAAGGAAGTAATAGAAGAAGAGAAAGGAAAGCATCTTAGAGGATCATCTAGCCGTCTTGCCCGCGTTGTCTATCTACCTACCTGCCTACCTATCTATCTATATTCTCCTCGTCCCTATAAGACCTTCTAGGTCCGGCCTCTCCTCTCTATCTACTCGACCGACCCCTATATAAGTGTATAGGGATCCACTAGCACGTGACCTAATGACCGCTCCGCTATATACCTCCCTAACCCCTAATTACTCGACCCTTAAGTAATTATCCGCGTTAGTATATTAGAAGCCTTCGCAACGGACTCGGTCTTAGTCTTTAGTCGTTTTCTTTTATCCTAAGATTTATAGGACGTCTCGAGAAGAGACGGTAGTAGCTACCGGGACCGGCGTCTTTAGCTTTTCCCTTAACACTACCTAAGCCGGTCCTCTCCGTCGCTCCTTAGTTCTTAACGATACGAACGGATAGTCTCTCTTAACGATTACCGCTTTAGTAATATCTTCGATAATCTTAGCGCGGGTGTCGAACTAAACCTAAATAGTCGGAATACTCCTTATTCCTCCGTAGATATATACCCTAGTATTTTATATTACCTAGACCCTATAGTTATAGGTATTCGCCTATCGGTTACTTAGAAGGTCCTAAAGAATCGGGGGAGGTCTACCTTACCTTATAATCTAGACTATTATATTAGTAATATTGAGATCGTCGCCGTCGCGCTTATATATTAAATTAAAAACGTAAAGGCGATTATCGAGAATCGCTATTAAGAACTAATAATTATTAGAGTAGACGACTATAAGTCTTAATCCTCTACCCGTCCTCTAGTACTTAGCTAGAGTATTAGGATCCTTATAGAACGTTTACTAGACCTAGAAAGAAATAATAATAATATTCTCTCTATCTATCCTTATTACCGTAATAGCTATTATAATTATAGTATTACTTAACTAGCTACTATTCGTAAAGTCGTATAAAAACGTCTCTAGATCGATTAAATTAACCGTCTCTCTACCGTCGTATATATTTTCTCCCCGTATAGTTATAGGTCGCTCGCGGAACGTATCTCTCTAAACCTTTAAAGCTATTCTTATTATATTTATTATTCCTCCTCTCTTATTCTAAATCTATACGAGCGTAGAAACTTCTTTAATAATTATCTATATAGCGTAGTACTAGTCGCCCGAACTTAAGAACTTTAGAATCTTTATTACTAACTCTTCGTACGCTTATAGTAATTCCTTAACGAGTTACTTTCTAATCTTCTCTATCTCTATAGAGGAGTACTCTAAAGGGGTTAAGTTCTTCGCCTATATCTTATCTCGCGTAATAATTATATAGACGGTAAACTTCCTAATCTTTATTAACTATTCGAGGAAGCGGAAGGTAGGAATATAAGGGCTATCTCTAGGTAAAGAAGTTATTCTCGAGATAAAGCTTCTTAGGTATTTAACGTTAATCCCGGCCGCTAGTCGTTTAGTAAGCGAGAGGTCCGGACGAGGTTTCTTATACGTAGTTAGAGTAAGTTCTAAGTCGGCACGGTCGGTTCTAGTAGCTATAGAAGGTATCGGCGTACTTACTATCTCTCGTCTCTTTACTAAATCGGCGAACTAATCGAACTCTCGTTATATTATAGCCTTACTCGGTATCGTTAAGTAAGTATTATTATAAATAGAACGTAAGGTAATCTTTCCTTCGACGACCGATCGTATATCTCTCGACTAATCGATCCGTTATACGAGAGAGATACTCGATTTAATCGACGTTAGCTTTCTTTACCCCGAAGCGAGACGAGAGGGGAGAGAACTATAGAAGCTTTCGGAGAATATAGAGCTAACTCTCGAAGGTAGGTAAGAGACCGGATCTAAGGTTACGATAATTTATAGTTACTTTACTAAGTTTCTAGCTATAAGTTATTTCGTATAAGAGAAGATCGTTAAAGCCTTCGTTATATTATTACGATAGATTAAGATTCTCTTAATAGGCTTTACCTAACCTCCCTTCTCTCTAGGCGTCGTTAGATCCTTTACTCTTTCTTTAGGCGGAATAGATAGGTATAGAATTAGCTTTCTTATAGATCGTAAGTTAGGATCTCGATAGCTATCCTCTAGTTATACTAGTAAATCTCGAGAATTACGGATCTTCGTCCCCGACAGACTCTAGTTCGCGATAATATCGTTATAGCCCGTAGGTATAACTCCTTCGTACTAGAAGATTCCTTATTATTCTATTAGGTTATACTTTTAATAGGTATCTCTTAGGACTTCGGCCTTTAATCTCGGATAGTCTTTATCCGCTAGGCTTATTACTACTATAGTTAGGTCTAAAGGGATTAGCTATCGTTTAGTATAGCTAGTTCTTCTAGTAAGACGGATAATACTTACCTAGCTAGCTACTCGTACTAACGTTAAAGGGATAACTAACGAAACCGTAGAATCCGTTCGTAGTATATTTAGTTTATCGAGTATATCGGTAGAGTCTCTTATTAGCGGGATTATAAGCCGATCTAGGAAATCTCTATTAGTCTAGGGCTCTAGATCCTAAGGATCTATACTAACTCTTTTCGTTTTAGTCGGCTAGTATAATCTACTCTTTACCTATTCCGTCTAGGCTCTCTTAGTCTTTACTACAGTAGCCTTCTTCTTAATTTCCTAGAATTTATCTCCTATATCTTAAAATACTACCTTAAAGGTAGGGGACCTCTCCTTTAGAGAAGAGATCTATAGTGCGTACTCGTCTAGTTCTCCTTATATTTACTTAAATTAATTCACTATATTATTAACGAAGACTATTACTTCCCGCTAATTATTCTTATTAACGGTCTTAAGAAGGTCTTTAATCGATCCTCGTTAGCCGTTTAGTAGTTAGATTTTAACTATTATACCTATCGTCTAGCTTAGAGCTATTACTATAAACTAAGGGACTCTTATCTCGTCGAGTTACCGCGTCTAAGGGAGTACCGGCACTAACCTCCCGGTCGCCTCTATCGATAGCTAAATAGCCCGTTTATCTTTACTATACTAAATCGACCTACTTACTTATTTATCTATCCTATCTATCTTTCCGTAGCGTTAAGGTCGAAGAGGTAAGGTAACGGTTAATTCGGAAGGAAGTTATTTAATTAGGTTAAGAGGTAGATCGGGGTAGAGGAATATAAGTAGGGTAGAGGCTCGCTTAGTAAGAGTGCCTTCCTCTTTACTATTTAACGCGTAGCCCTCTCTTTTTTACCTTACCTTTATTTATTCCTTCCTTAGGCGCGTTAAACTAAGGCCTCTTCTTACTTAGTCTAACTTAAGGTCTTCCTAGCTTTTAATACGCCTTTACGGCTTTTTAGATAGTTAACACTTCTCCCTTTCTCTTCTCCTTAGTCTTTCTTTAGTACGTATATCTCGATTTATCGTTATCCTCTTCGGCCTTACCCTCCGTATTTATTCTAACGCTATATCTATAGGTCTAGTATTAAAGCCCGACTACTTCCTATAGCCCCTTATACCGATAAGTCTAGTATTATAACCTAATTACCTCCCCTCCTAGCTATAACTTAACTACCTTCTCCTTAGTCGACCCGTCGATACTCTCTACGCCTTTAGTTATAGTATTTATTCTAACGCTATATACCGGTAAATCTAGTGCGACGCCCTAACTAGGAATGAGGACGTTCACCTAGCGACGCTCCTAAGATAGAATTACGTCTAGCTCGTCTTCGGAGCTTTACTTCTCTCGATTCCCGTCCTATCGTGGAATCTTAACGGCTACTAGGGTCTAGGTATTCGTCCCTACCCTAGAGAGAGAGCCCCTTTCTTCCTCCGTAATATTTCTTAGCCTTAGGTCTCTTCTCGTAGGAGGATTTAGCACGACGTCCGGGGCTTTTCCCTTTTTCTCTAATTCTTTAAGGCTTCTATCGTCCGAGTCGTAATTCGAGGGTATACCTATACGTTCGAGGATAGGGTATATATTCTCCCTACTCGTCGTATTATTAGGTAGTTATCCGAGGCTAGATAGCGCGGTAGAGGCATTTTCCGACCCGAGATCCCTATATACTTATATAAGGTCACGTGATAAGCGCGGTAGACCTTCCGTATCCGGACCCCTATATATCTATATAGGGTCACGTAATAAGCCCGGTAAACCTTTCGCATTCGGACCCCTATATACCTATATAGGGTTACGTATACTCGCTAAGTCCCGGTTACTAGTCCCGTACGGTATCTCCGCTCTAACCTTACTTACCTCTCGTCTCTTCCCCCTCGTTAACTTACTTATTTCTTCTTCGCCCCTCGCGATGAACGGTTTAAGCCTACTACCGTTAATCGTTCTACCGATCTCTATCCCGTTTATCTCTTCTAGAAGGTATATTCCCTACCGTAAGAAAGCCTCCCGAACCCTAAAAGGGCCTAGCTATTTCTAGGCGAGCTTCGTGAGTCGGGTTATATCTATCTACCTCGAAGTATTATAAAGTAGGACCGCGTCTCCTACCGTAAGCTAACGTTTCCGTAGGGACCTATACTCGTTAAACTATTCTTTCCCTCGCTCCCTTATTCTCCTTTACCTTAGTGTAGCTTTACTAAGCTCTATATCTCTACGCCTTAGTTAATTAGCGCGTAGGACTAATAGTTCGTCTCGAGACCTTATACGTTACTATTCTAGGAACGATTTTAAAGAAATAACGCTCTCTATAGGTAGGATAGGGTCGTATCCTTTATCGAACTTAAAAGGGGATATCCCTATTTTACTAGTAATAGTAACTTAATCCGCCTAAAGGACCGTAAAGAGGTTTAATACCTAGTTTCCCTTACCTAACGTCTAGAGTTTAGTAAGGGTATCTACTACCGGACGATATCCTCTTTCCACTATTCTATTCGCTTCCGGGTAGTATACCGAAACCTAGACCCTCCTAATCTTCATTAGGTCCGCGACCTCCGCTAGAAGTCCCTAGTTCTTAGTTCCCTTATCGACTATTAGCTTCCCGAAGAGCCCGTGCCTATAGACGAGATCCTCCTAGAGGAATTAGGCGACGCTACGGGCCTCCTTCTTTCTAAGTAGCCGTCCTTCTACCTAACCCGAGAGGTTATCTCTTATAAGGATAAGATACTAATATCCGCGTACGGAGAGTATATAGATAATATCTAAGCCGACCTTTTACTAGACTCCTATAGTCTAGGTAGGGTATAGTTCTTCCTAGAGTCGAGTCGGGGCGCGTAGCTAGTATTCTTCGTATAAGGAGACGTACTTCTTAATATCGATATATAGATTCTCCTACTAATAGCGGTCCGCTACCTTACGGTAGGTTCCTTCCTTTCCTCGATAGCCGGACTCCTTATATAGCGTCTTTAGGATTTCTAGCTAGGCGTCTCGAAGGTTAACTACCCTCCTTAAGACGGTATTCTTACTCGCTCTCCTAAATAGATATCGATACTAAACTAAGAATTTTAAGGTACGCTTCTTCTAGGAAGCCCATTCCTTCGGCGATATCTCCCTAAGGGCTTAAGGTCGGCGAAGGGAGGTTAGGAAGGATACGATCTATCTTAACTCCTCGGAGTATCCTTCTATTAGTAGGTCTTCCTCTAAGGTCCCTTCCGGCTCTCCGTCGGGCTATATCTACTTAGTTTCTTCCTCCCCTCCCTCTTCGTATTCCGATACGACGGGCCGAACCTATATAGAGAAGGCACGTATATAGAATAGCTTAGCGTCGATCTCGTTATCTAGGGTACGCCCTAAGTCCGCGTCCTCGTCCTCGCCCGTAATAGAACGTCTCTATAGGCTATCGGTAGTCGTATACTTTCGACCGGGTATATACCTAACTTCGAAGTCGAATATCTAGATCTAGGCGATCTACCTCGTTATTAGCGCTCCCGACAGGTCCGTAGCGGACCTATTTAGCTAAGCGATTAGGGTCTTCGCATCTAGTTCTAGGACGAAATAGATACCGTAAAGATACGCCTTTACCTTTTTTAAAGCCTTTAAAACTCCTCGGCATTCTCTCTTTCCCGCGTCGTATCTTTTCTTAGCGTTATTCTATAACCCGCTTAGGTACCTAGCTAGGTGCCGCTTACTATTACTCCCGACCTACGAAAGTACGGCTCCTTATCTAGTGCTACTCGCGTCGACGGCTAAGACGATCTCTTCTTCACCGCCCCTATAGTTTACCGAGACTAATGTCGGCGTAGTTATAAGGGTAGTCTTTAGAGTATTTATAGCGGTTATCTACTCGTCCCCCTAGTAAAAGACGATATTTATTCGAAATAAGGTAAAGATTAGAGCGGTAACGAGCGTAAAATTTAATACCTAAAGTCGGTAGTACATTACCACGCCGATAAAGGCCCTAGCCTCCGTTACGTTTAGCGGTTCTAGCTAAAGCACTATCGCTATAACCTTTTCGGATATAGGACGCCGTTTATTAAAGTTATAGATATACCCGACTACCTTAATCCTATCTATATAAAATTTTAATTTTTCGGTAGAGATAGTAGCTCCTATACGCTCTAGATCGGCTAGTACTCGATCCTAATTCTAGATATACTTAAGGACGTACCGCCGGACCCCGGGAAGTTCTAGGACTTCTTCCTCGTCGTACTTAGTCTTCGGTCCTTTAACTCCGATATTATCTAGGAAGGGCCTAGCGACCGTAGGTATCTAGTCGTATAGGATTCGGACTATAATCCTCTAGAATTACGCTATCGAATTCGTCGCTCCCTATAGTAAGGTCGTCTATCTTAATAAGCCGATAGGCGTTATAATCGCCGTTATATCTCTATACTCCGGGGCTAGTTTAATTTAATCGTACCCTAAGAAGAAGTCGTAATAGCTATAGATAGCTATCTCGGTAAAGTCCTTAGCGAACTTATCTACTTCGGGAGAGACTATCGTATCGCGGATTATTACCGAGTTTATTAGTATCGTAGCTATTACTATTCGGTACTTTTTAATATCTATACTAGCCTTCTTTACTAGGAACTAAGAGTTACGGTACGGGCCGTTATATTCTTTAAAGATCTCTCTATATAGTCGTTATTTTAGTATATTCACTACCGTAGCCTATAGAGCTTTCGGGATCGGGAAGGTCTACGCCTACTACGCCTAATACTCCGCCGTCTCGATCTTTTAAGAGAGGGTAACCTTAGCCCGGATTTCCCCTATTTCATCGAAATCCTAGGCTAGCGCTATCTCCCTATTTTCTAGTATAGTTAGGAGAAGTCGGCGCTCGGTCGCCCTAAGAGATAGATCGAGTTTTAGGTCTTCTTATCTCTCCTTAGTTAACCTAGAACCGGCGAGAGTTTATGAAAATCGAGATATTAACTACTAGTCTAGGACCTACTACGGACGCCCCCGGAGAGTCTTCTATTCTTCTTCTAGTACCGGCTTCTTCTAAGAGAGCGCGCCTTCCGGGCCTATCGGGCTAGCCTTCGGGATACTAAGCGAGACCGTTTTCTACGCCTTTCTCTTATACGCCGTCGATATCCTTATAGAACTATTCCCTTTCTTCGAGTCTCTTTAAGAGCTTCGTCTCTCTACTACCCTAGTAGCTATAAAGTTAGTCGGATTAAACCGAGAGGAACTTCTTACGACTAGACTTATCCCTAGTCTAGCGGGAGGCCTTACCCTCGCGATAAACTTTAACGAAAACCTAGTAATCTTTATAGAATAGTACCGGCGCCCTACGCCTTTATTTCCTTCGGACCCCTATATAAGTATATAGAGGTCTCTTTCTTTCTTAACCTTAGGTTCTTCTTCTTCTTTCTTTACCTTCTTCTACCTATTTCGGGCTCGGCTAACTAGTTTAAAGTCTCTCTAGTCTTTATTTTTAGTAGCTCTTTTCTTAATATTTCTCTAGAGTCTACTTCCTTAGCTACTAGGATAACCGCTATAATACTATCGTTAAAGGATCTTATCTCTAGTTCGGCCGTATTATCGTCTATATCCCTAAACGTTACTCTCGCTAGTTAATAGAAAGGGCGTCTTAGGATTAACGTTTTCGGGTTTATAACCGAGATTACGAAGATCGAGGTTAATATTTAGACTTAGCCGAACGATATTAACGTCTCTTTAGTATAGTCTATAACCTTCTTATAGACGCTTTTACTTTTAGTAAACCCGACTATTTAGATAGTTAGTTCTCGAGTAATAGAGAGATCTAATCGTTTAGCTATAGTCGACGATATAACGCTAATCTCGGCTCTCGTATCCTATAAGGCTAGAACCGAGCGTTCTCTAATAGTTACTTTAAATTACGGGTTAGTAAAAGTATATAAAAACCGTAAGTAATTAACTATACGGGCTAGCTTCTATTTTTCGTTCTCTTTATCTCTCTCTATATAAACCTTATTAATTTAGAATAGATCTTACCGGTCCGCTTAGTTTATTATAAGTTTAAAGAGCGCGTTTTATATCTCTTTCGAGTTACTTAAGATCTTACCTTAAGTTATCTCTTAGACGGGCTACTATAATATCTTATTTATAAGCCGGATCGGATCGGCCTTTTTCTTTAAGACCTTATTAAGTTTAATCTTCGGGAGTAGCTACTATACGTTTAGGTTTATATCGATCTCTATCTTATTCTCCTTTCTCGAGCCTTCTAACGAGACGTACTATCCTTAACGCGACTAGCGAACGATAAGGTATCTCCCTTCGTTCCTTATCTTCTTTATAAGTCTTGGATTCTTCGCTTCGAGTCTTACCGTATTTACCTTAAACTTCTCTTCTCTTTCGTCCTTAGAATTAGAGTTAATTAATAGTATTATAAAGGTTAAGAGCCGTATCCGGACTTAATCGTTTATAGATAAGATAGTAGCTACGGTCTCTTCGTATAGTTATTTAACCGTTTCGGCCTTACTTATACTAGAGAGAGAACGAATAAGTTCACTATTCTCTCCTTCCCGTAGTCTTAACGTAATTTTTATCTCGGCTCTATAGTAATACTTATTATTCTTTAGCTATTACGCGAGGATCGTATAGTCTCTCGCGAAGTAAGAACCCTTATAGTGAAAATAGAAGGAATTACTAAACTAGATTACCTACGCCTAATCGATATATAGTCTAGGAGAGAGAGGCCTTATTACGCTATTTCCTTAGCCTCGAGAAGAAAAGTAGTTATTATCTTAATTTTATAAAGATCGCCTTACTATATCCCTTTCTAATAAAGCTTAAATTAGGAGAGTTAAGGCTTTAAAACTCTTAGTTAAGGTATTTATTATATCTTTAACTTTCCTTTCTATTACTATAAAGGCTAAGTTAGGTTTTATTATAGGAATAAGCTCTACTAAGGAAAGATCTTTATCTCTCTTTCTATCTATAGATTTAACCTCTCGTATAACCTTCTTTATTCTAGCGATCTATTACTTTAATTCTTTAATAATTTTAGACGTACGGAGACTATTAAGGTATTTCTTAGTATACTTTAAGACGGGCTTTTACTTAAATATATTTAGCTCGATAAGGTTAATTAAAACTCTCTCGTAGATCTTCTATACTATCCTTACTTCGAAGATACTTAGAAATATATTAACTCTTATATACTCGATAATTACCTTACGCTTCGTTAGCTTCTTAGATAGAGAGATATAACGACGGTAGAATATTAGAAGGTTATCGTAGTTTATTCTTTTTTTCTTATAGAACTACTCTAAGAAGCCTAGGGTCTTTATTTATTAGTTAATATTCTCTCTCGTATACTCTTTTAATATCTATTCTTTTAATTCGATCTAGTCTCCGTTCGCGTACGGTTCTAGTTTCTCGATATCTCTCTTAATTAATAATTTATAGTATTTCCTTACTCTCTTATAGTATTACGGCTTTATAAGACTATATTCTTTAGCGAGATCCTTAAAGTTATAAAGAAAGGCGATTACGTTTCTCTCGTTAAAGAAGAAGATACTTTAGGATTCGGGTATTAATATAGGTAAGCGATATAGTATCGTAGCGCCTAGGGCGGTCGAGATTAAGCTAGTAGAGATAGAGATTATTATTCTCGTTAACTATTAACTATCTTCTAGTCGTAATTCGGGAAGGGTATTTAGTATAGTAAGCTCGTTAGTAGTTATCGGGCTTTTAAAGTTTTCTTTCCTCTTTCCTTCCGTCGTTATCTTTTAAAGAGTTATTATTAACCTTCCTCGGACTTCCGGCCTACGTCTTACGCTAAAGCTTACGGCTTCGCTAACCCGATCCTTTCTAGCCTAGGCTAACTATATCTCTAATAGTCGAGATAGAAGTTCCCGGAATAGCTCTCCTTACGAGTCCGTAGCCGAAAGGGTAGCTAATTAAAAATCACCTAGAGGTCTTAAGCCCTAGCCTAGATTCCTCGGGCCGTATTTCCGGGCCTATACGTCTAGGTCCTAATTTCCGTTAACTCCCTTTCTTTCTCTTAGGGCTACCCTCGTTATCCGTATCGGTTCTCGTAGGATTTTCTAGTACCTTACTCTCGCCCTCCGTCTACCGGTTCTCTAACCTCGGGCTCGCGCTCCGGCTCGACCCTCTTATCCTTCGGAGAGCGCTCCCTTACTCTAGTTAATGAGTCTATTTCTCGCACTAAACACTATTTATAGGGGAATAGCACTCTTATCGAGCCGGGAAGGACACGACGGGTAGGAATACCCTCCTATAGGACATCCCTAAGTACTAGGAAAGGGGTAGCCGAAGAGCTAAACTCGGAGTCGTTCGGCCGCTGGCGAGGCTCCCCGTGCTAACCTGAGGATCGAGAGGAAGTCGAGGGGGAGGAGGAGAAGGGAGGCGTAGCCTAGAAATAAGGTCCGTGGCGATCAAGCACTAAGGAAGTAATAGAAGAAGAGAAAGGAAAGCATCTTAGAGGATCATCTAGCCGTCTTGCCCGCGTTGTCTGTCTGCCTGCCTGCCTGCCTGTCTATCTGTGTTCTCCTCGTCCCTATGAGACCTTCTAGGTCCGGCCTCTCCTCTCTATCTACTCGACCGACCCCTGTACAAGTGTACAGGGATCCACTAGCACGTGACCCAATGACCGCTCCGCCACAATAGAATAATAGAAAGAGAATATCGTCCGATAATAGATACTCTTACTAAACTCTAGATATTAAGTAAGGGAAACTAGATATTAAATCTCTTTACAATCCTTTAGGTAAATCGAGTTACTATTACTAGTAAAATAGAGATATTCTCTTTTAAGTTTAATAAAGGATACGACCCTATCCTATCTATAGAGAGCGTTATTCCTTTAAAATCGTTTCTAGAATAGTAACGTATAAGGTTTCGAGACGAACTATTAGTCTTACGCGCTAATTAACTAAGGCGTAGAGATATAGTGTAGGGGAATAGCACTCTTATCGAGCCGGGGAGGGCACGACGGGTAGGAACGCCCCCCTATAGGACATCCCTAAGTACTAGGGAAGGGGTAGCCGGAGAGCTAAACTCGGAGTCGTTCGGCCGCTGGCGAGGCTCCCTATGCCGACCTAAGGATCGAGAGGAAGCCGAGGGGGAGGAGGAGAAGGAAGGCGTAGTCTAGAAATGAGGTCCGTGGCGACTAAGCACTAAGAAGGCAATAGAAGAAGAGAAAGGAAAGCATCTTAGAGGATCATCTAGCTATCTTGCCCGCGTTATCTGTCTGCCTGCCTGCCTATCTATCTCCTCCCGTCCCTATGAGACCTTCTAGGTCCGGCATCTCCTCTCTATCTACTCGACCGACCCCTATACAAGTGTACAGGGATCCACTAGCACGTGACCTAATGACCGCTCCGCCACACTAGCCCGTAACTACTAAGTAGAAGGAGAATATAGCGCGACCGAGAGATAGTGTACTTATGCCTAAGAGGACTAACGTAAAGCTAATATTCTACTAGACCTTCGACCGAAGTAGGTAGAGATTTATCCTTAAGGCGTAAGAGAGTATCATAGAAGTAGCCTAACTAATAGGCTCGAGCACATTAGAGGGGGGCCGAATTAGGATCCCCCTATATCCTAAACGGATCCATCGTCTAAAGTTAACTAAAGTTGGTGTTATGAATGAAGAGGCTCAGGGATGACTCCGAGAGCGCTCCCTAAGTGCTCAGGAAGCAGAAGGTGGGCCGAGGGTGAGCAAAGCGGCGAGTAGCTAATCAGAACCAGTGACGTACTAGATTGATATTCATCCTAACACCCACCACCAACCACCAACCTTCGACCTCCCCACCTTCGCTCGACTACAACCGCTCGACAACGGCAACAACGACGACATGGAGCCCCCATCTTCTCCAACAGCTTCACACGTCGGCGACAGCTACCAGGTCCCGGCCTACGAAGCACACACATCTAGCACGACCCTCAAGGAGCGAATCCGACACCACTACGAGCTCGCCTCGGACTACTATTATTCCTTGTGGTAGGTACTGTGCGATTTGATCTCTTCTCCTCTTGGACCCTTCTCTCCCTCTCCCCCTTCTCTCGGCCACTCATCTTCCCTTACCCCATCTAACATGCCTCCGCCCCAAAAAGGGGCCAACACATTCACCACGCCTACTTCCTCTCCGACACCGACACCAAGGAGACGGGCCAGGTGAACCTGATCAACCTCCTGCTCGAAATCTCCCAGCTCAAACCGGGCAGCACGGTTTTGGACGTGGGATGTGGCATTGGAGGCACCACGCGCCATCTGGCTCGCGACCATGGCTGTACCGTCCATGGAATCACCATTAGTGGCCGCCAGGTCCAGATTGCCAGACGCTTGACGGGAGAAGAGCAAGAGCAAAGTGCTCCAGCTCCAGCTCCAGCTCCAGCTCCAGCTCCAGCTCCAGCTCCAGCTGCAGTTCGCCTTCCTACCGACTCCGCTCCCTCCCCCTCCCCCTCGGAATTCACCCCCCTCGGCTCCTCCGGCGGAAAGGTGCGCTACCAAGAACTCGACGCCGAGACGATCGAGTCCAATTTTGCCCCGGCCTCGTTCGACTGCGTGTGGATCTCCGAGGCCCTAAGCCACTTCCCGGACAAAGCCCTGTTCTTTCGGAACGCGGCGCGCGTGTTACGGCCGGAGACGGGCACCTTGGTCATCGCCGACTGGTTCAAGGCTGAGGGGCTGGGCCATGAGGAGCTCGAGAGGGACATCAAGCCAATTGAAGGTACCTCGACATACCGCTCCCCACCCAAAACCCCCCTTCGGTTGAACATATCGACGATTGAGACATCTATCTAAACATCGTCATAGATGGCATGCTTCTGCCTCCCCTGTGCACACAGGCCGAATACGTCGCGCTCGCCACGGCCGCGGGGCTGACAGTCCTGCATGAACCCAAGGACATAAGCCAACAGGTGGCCAAAACCTGGTAGGTTTGTTCATTCGATCGTTGATTTCCTTCCCACCGACCAACCGACTCCTGCTGTGCATTATCCTTCTTCCTCTCCCTCTCTCCCCCCTTCCCTCTCATTCTTCTTCTCCCCCTCCTGCTCCTTGTCCTTCGCGGCCACCAACGGTAGTACAACTAACACGCCTCCGATCCGACCAAAAAGGGACATCTCATGGACGCTAATATCCTCCCCTTCACTGTGGGCCTTCGCCATCTCCCAGGGCCGCGACGGCCTGGCCTTCCTGCAGGCCTTCCGTGCCATGCGCCGCGGGTACGCCAACGGAAGCTTCAGGTACGCCGTCATGGCCTTTCAGAAGGCCTGAACAAACAACGTAGATGGGCCACAAATCGACTCCTCAGGAAATGAGATATTAGCATCACAATGGGTCTCGGCGTCCTGCAGATTGGCTCGCTACGTGTGGAATGACTGTGTATTGTTTCGATTACAATTGCAACGACAAGAACGACGCCGAGGGGCGCAACCCGGCCGGTGTGTGCGTGCAAGGGAAATCGAGGTCTCTGTGTTGCCACTGGACAGAGTGTCAGATGCATACCGAGTTGATTCTTTGGCTCGATACCTAAATAACTAATATCAGAGCCCCGTCCGTTCATGATATCCTGGCGAGGTCGAGGGCAGGCTATGCAATTCTCCGCAGTAATGAAGCAAATATGTGGCAGCCAGATGTCAACGAGTCCACCAACAAACAATATATACACGATGACAATTTCGGTTCTTTTTCTTTTTCCTTTCGTCTTGCTACTGCCACTGCCACTGCCACTACTACCCAGCACTACCGGCCTCGTAGCATTCGCGACTTCATTCCATGGGCTCAGCTCTACCTAACTTGGTAGTGCAAAAATGTCCCTTCCCATCATTCCTCATCACTCTCCTCCTCGGCCGTGCCCTCGTGGAAGTACTTGCCCTCGGTAGTCTCATTGATGACGCCGGCACGGATGGTCCAGTCGCCGAACCTCTCACCCTGAGTGCGTTCCTTGGCATACCGGCTCAACAGACCACGCATGATGTCCAATATCTCGTCCTCCTTGATGCTGGCGCGGTACAGCTTGTTCAATCTCTGACCGTGGTAACCGCCGCCCAGGTACATGTTGTAGGCACCGTAGGCCTTGCCGACGAAGGCCGCCTCGGCGACCCACGGCCGTGCACAGCCGTTGGGACAGCCTGTCATGCGCATCACGATGCTGTCCTGCGACAGCCCGTTTTCTTCAAGGCACGACTCCAACTTCGTGATGAGTTCGGGGAGGTATCGCTCTGACTCGGCCATGGCTAGACCGCACGTCGGGAACGCCACGCACGCTGAGCTCGACAGCCGCATCGCAGAGAAGGCTGTGTTGTCGAGCTTATATTTCTTCATCAGCTCGAGGATCGCCGGCTTCGCTTCGTCCGACACGTTGGAGAGGATCAGATGCTGGTTTCCTGTCAGTCGGAACTCGCCCGTGTGGATTTTGGCGATCTCGCGCAATCCTGTCCGCATCGCAAAGTCGGCCGTGTCTTCGATCCGTCCGTTCTCGATGAAGAACGTGAAGTGGTTGAGGCCCGTTTCGTCCTTTTGCCATCCGAACGTATCGACGTTGGAGTCGAACTTGAACGGCCGAGGCGCATCAAATTTGATGGCCAGAGGGTCCAGGAGTTCTTGCACCTTAGACTTGAACACCTCGTTGCCCATGTCGTCCATGGTGTACTTCAGCCGGGCGTGCTTGCGGTTCTTGCGGTCGCCGTTATCACGTTGCACCAACATGATCTTCTCACATACGAGGTGGACTTTGTCGGCCGCGACGTAGCCCATCATGTAACCCGTTCGAGGATACGTTTTCTTGTTGTTGTGCGTCACACCCATACCACCTCCGGCGAGGACGTTGAATCCTTCAAGACGTGAACGATCCTTGGACCGAATGGCAATGAGACCAATATCATGGGCGTATACATCCGTGTCATTGTGAGGGGGGATTGCGATGGTGATCTTAAATTTTCGAGGAAGGTAGGTCGGCCCGTACAACGGCTCATAATCCTGGACAGCATCACCTGCCACTTGGGTCTTTTCACCCGTCGTCTCGTCCTTGAGCCAAATTTCATGATAGGCCGTGGTGGATGGCAGGAGATGGTCGGAAATCCTTTGGGAAACGGCGTGCACCTCCCGGTGATAGGCTGACAGTGTCGCTGAGGTTGAGCACATGACGTTTCTGTTAACGTCACCACAAGCCGCAATGGTGGTCATGAGGGCTTTGTTGATGGCACGCATTGCCGGTCTCAACTTGGACTTGATGACCCCGTGGAATTGGAACGTCTGTCTGGTGGTCAACTTGATCGTCTCGTTTCCATGGTTCGACGAAATCGCGTCCATCTGAAGCCATTGGGAAGGGGTCGAGACACCTCCTGCGAGTCGACACCGGATCATGAACGAATAGGCAGGTTCCAGCCCTTGGGCCTTGCGCTCATCTCGCAGATCGCGATCATCTTGCATGTACGTGCCATGGAATTTGGTGAGTTGCTGGTCGGGAGCGGAGATAGCGCCAGTGGATGTATCCGCAAGTCCTTCAGCGATGGTTCCTCGGAGGTAGTTGGATTCGATCTTGATGTCTTCATTGGTGATTGGTGGTGGCTCATCGGGCAGACCCTCGACATTGGCAACATTGAGGGCTTGCCAAAGCCTGGGCTCCCACTCCTGATAGCCAGTTTGGTAGGTGTCGGGGTCTTGGTCATCTCCCAGGCCAATGGGAGTCAGCAACTTGCCTCCCAAGAACTGGACTCGTGCATCCAGATCTTTACCAGGTTTGTTGTAGAAGATCTTGTCCTCTTTTCTGGGCCAGTAATGGCTATCACCCAAAGTGAAGATGGAGTAGTGGACATTGGAAAGATCAAGATCCGCTGCATCCTTGATTCCATCCCAGAAAGCACGACCGTTCTGTGGGAATTCTCCCTGCCCAGCTGTGCTGGTGATCATGACAACATTTTCTTCCTGGGCTAGATCTTCCAATGGATATTCATCCATGGCAAACACCATGGTCTTCAATCCTCGAGCCTTGCCACGGCGGCCTAGTCTCTTGGCCAGGTTTTCGGCATTTCCGTTGTCGGATGAAAATAAGATCGTCAAGGGTGCGCCATACAGTCCTTCCAACATCTGCTCATATGCATCTTTCGCTTTCCGTTTCTGCAGCTTACGAACTTCGGATCCGTACGACTCGGAGAGATTGGCAGCAAACTCTGGGTGTCGGTTCATGAGTTGTGTTAGTTGGTTGTCCCGTTTCAAGAATTCCTCGAGCTCTCGTTTGATCCGTTCTGAATCTAGAGAGAAAACCGGCTCGCCTTTGCTCTCATTCGAAGGGTCCCAGCGGTAAAGTGGCCAGTAACCAACGTCGACGGCTTTCTTGGTCTCCTGCAAAACGGTCAATGGTGAATCGACCTCCTTGCTATACGGAAGATACGCGAGCACAACTGAAGGTCCGTCGAACTTTTCTGCTTCAAGCATCGCCTGTAGCACTTGGGTATACGAGCTGTAAACAGCGACTGAAGCCACATAGGCATTTCCGTAATTCATCGCGTAGAGACCGATGTCCTTCTTTCGCCTCATCGAGTCAGCCGCGGCTCGCTCAGAGTAGGGTTCCGAGTCAACGATGAGCAGATTCACGTTGGCCCCGGACGCAAGAACGTGGTGAACACCAGAGTTGCCCAAGTCATATGCCCATGCATCAGATCCAATGAGCCATTGCGATTCTTTATAGAACAACGCCTTGTTGTCGAGAAGCCTGTTGGACAATCTGGAGCCATCAGTGGACAACCGAGCAACTACCTCCGGGGCGTATTCATTCGCCTTCGACGGTTCGTTTGCATTCAAGGCCCATCTTGATAGCCACTGCTTAGGGGATTCAGTAATGAATTCATTGCTGCGTGCGGCTTGTTCGGCTTCCTTGACAAATTGTTGGCGGCGTTCGATCCGGGCGAGTAGAGAACCAAATCCGTACTCGGGAGAAGCCGCAAGAGTCGGCGAGACTCCAGCATTCTTCTGCTTGAGCTGATTTGCAATATACAATCGGTTGGTGAACAGTTGGTCAAGGATTTTGAGATAAGCATTCTCAAGTTGAGGTTGCTCGGGTGTGAAGCTATCAATGGTCGGTTCGACCTCAGCACCAATGCTCAAATTTTGAACGGAACGGATGATGGCTTGCGAATGACCTCGACGTCGTGAATGCTTTCGAGGAGTTGTGGGAGGCGCAAGGTTCTGGAAAATACCTCTCAGGGCCTGCAAGGCGGTGGCAGCATCAATCTGACCCAGTCTGTACTGAACCAAAGAGATGGAGCTCCGACCTCCGGAACTAGGGCTCAAGCTGGACAACAAATCGAGGAACGAAGGACCCCATTTTGTGGTTTTCCTCCGGATTTGTTCCAAGACGGCAATTTTCTTGATTGTTCCTGGGATTGAATCCAGAAGAACTGTACTGCCGAGCCAAGGCCGATATAGTCGAGCAGTAATAAGACCAACACTTGACAAATCCGCTGGAACATCGTCCGAGTCGAGGACATCAACAAAGACGCCCGTCGATCCAAAAATGTAAAGTGCAGCCTCGGCATCAGGAGGACCAGAGTACTCAATTGCAGAGTAACTTCGACCAGTGGCTTGTGAGATGATAGCCCAGATATCGGTGACATATTTGAGGATGTCAGTGGCGCTCACAGGTCTTGTGGTGGGGGTTTCGACTGTGGTTGCAAGAGAAGACTCTGTAGTGCTTGCAGAGGAGCTTTCGTGCCCCGAAGACCGGACAGAAGAGTCTTCATCGGTAGTTCCATTGGTTGAAGGAGCTTGGATGGGTGACAGTACATCCCTGGTTGTATGAAGCGCAGGTCGAGGAGTTGCCTCGGGAAGACCGAAGTCGGTTACAGTTGCAGTCCTTCCATTGCTCGCATACAGCGTTTGCTCCGCCGGCTCTGCCGATGTTCTTTGGCTAGCAACAGTCTCGAGCAAGGTTTGAAGGAGCTCCCGACTTTCGACAGGAACCGGAGTGTCTTCTAGCGAGTTGTTTGGATCATAGAAGTGGATGACTCCTTTCCCGCTCTTGATTGCTAAAGCGTGGGCTGTCAAGGCAATGTCCTGGGCCTCTTGAAGTGTCTCTGACTGCAAAAATGTAAAACCACATTGGCGAATGGCGCTAATTTCAGAAAAATCCGGATGGGGAGATGCCAGCGCCACATGCAAGACCACGGGGTATTGGGCGAGCTTGTAAAGGTGTGGTATTGAACTCAGTAATATTGAGGACGGTGCAGTGACTGCAACCAGCTTGCCAGCTTGTAGAGGGGCGAACGCAGCGAGGAGAGGGTCTGCATTCTGGCGGACCGGGACGACTTCGGGGGAGGACTTGGAAACGAAGCTCTTTGCATTTTTTGCCGCGAAGTTCGACAGATGGGGGGAGAATTCGGAGTCGGTGCTCAGCGATGGCTGGACAGAGAGAATGACATCGCTGGCAAGATATGCAGTTCTCGCAACTGAGGACAGGGTTTGTCAGTGAGTGGCTGTAAACTGCGCAGAAAAATGTGTGGGGAGGGGAGGGGAGGGCTCCAGCGTACCTGCTTCTGCGGGGCTCGCAACCGAACCCATGTTTGTGTGGTGTTTTCTCGGGCTGCGACGAGAAAACAAGAGAGAAGGGATGAAGAAAAGGGCGTTGAATGAGGGCGAGAGGGAAAAAGCACGGTAAATAGTAATATCCCAAATATTACTGCATAGTTACTGGAAGCCGTTGCCACTACTCCGCTTTCCGGTCCGTCTACTCTGTAAGTAGTCTGTACACGGCAAGAACGGGCTTGACTGAATGCTCTTCCCTCCGTCTCCCCAAATTGGCCGCTCAGTGGCTGCCGCCCTGCGAAATTTTGCGATGCCGACAGCCTGCCGACACCGACAGCCGAACACCGATCTCGTCATTTGCTCTCGGCGCATGCTGATTGGATGCTGCCGATGGCGCAATCGAGCAAGTGGATGGTGCGCCAGTGAGCCCCATCTAATTACATAACCCGAGTCGGACCTTGGCCGGCACGTACTGTCTCTAGGTGCCTCGTCGTCTACTGGGTAAAGGTTTCTCCGCTAAGTTGGTTGTTGGCTGTCAACAGAACTCCAGTCCTCCTCAATTGTTTTCTTCCCCGGAGTACGGAGTACGGAGTACATCTCGAGACCTCCAAAACAGTTAATGCACGGACATTGCTAATAGCATTTATTATTGTGGTGTGAGTGCGTAAACAGCAGTAGCCGGCCAGCTGTGAGCAGAGAAATCTCTACTCCCGGGAACCGGAGCGAAGAACATCGAGAGGAGGGGCTGGACATCGTCGGCGTAAACAAGAGATGACTGAACGAAAGGAGTCGAAAGATTGTTAAGGCTAGGAGATAAAATGGGGGCTGCTGTCGGGGCGGCTCGTAGAGAGAGAAATTCGGACCGTCAAGAAAGTGGTAGATCCTCGTAGTTCTAGGGGAAGCCTGCATCTGCACAGCGGATGAGATGGCCGAGAGGCTTTCAAGTCACTGTGGGTGTGGTAGGTACTGCGTATTTCGCTTCATAAGGCTCTCTCAGGCTATCTCAGCCTCTCAGAGTCTCAGGCCGTCCAGCAGGCAAGGCGGCTCGGCGGGCCATGCAGGTGCCCCGGGCTCCAGAGCCTAGCCAAAGTTTAACTGTAGGGATCTGCCGCATCACATCACCTCGCATCTGGGCCACGAAATAATTAACTTGCAAGCTGCAATAAACAACATCCGTCTTCACCACAACCACCCTCTCAAGGACCGAGTGTCTTACCTGCGCACGAGACGATTGATAGACAACACCTCGGCCCTCTCCCTGCTTTTGTTTACGACCTCTAGCCCAAGCTCCTCTTCCCGAACCTCAAGATTCATCCGCCCACAAACTTTTCCGGTCCAACTATGGCAGACGACGACGACCCCGTCATTGCCTCCTACGATGTCTTTCTGACCGAACCCCTATCTTCAACTTCCAAGAATTCGTCCTCCAAACTCTTCGTCCTCCAATACCCCGCGCACCGTCCTTACTCGAAACCCTACAATGCTGCAAGGCACCAGAAGCCTTCCGGACTCCGCATGAAGCCGACCTCGGGCTTCCTGGAGATTGACATACCCTTGTTGACACATGAAAATTACAACTTGGTTGCTGGTGAAAAATATGCAAAGGCCATCTCTGAAAGCCGCACCATACAAGCCGGAGGCACCCACGGTCTGGGTGGGGGCTTCTCTACAGGCCCGGGCCCAGGATCAGGATACGCCAGGATGAGAGATGTGCCCATGCACCAAGATTCCACTCTCCCGCCTATTCCTCTTCACTCTCAGACTCTGGGTGGAAAGATAGTCACCCCTAGTGCACGAGACCCGGTCTATCTGTTAGGCTGCTTCCGACAAAACCAACTCCATCTATCTCACCTCGACGCCGTCGTCCAGATGCGCCCTCAATTACATCATATCGATGCCGAAGACGAACTCGCTCAGAAGCGTTTCCAAACCGGCGCACCTTCGGCACGACAGAAGGCCCCCACTGCGTCCGGACCGGGCAAAGTGGAGTCGAAACCCATCGAGATCAAGATCAAAGAAAACAAAGACGACCCCAAAGATCGAAGTCTCAATGAAAACGCAAGACTCCTCCGCGACATCCAAGTAGATCTATGGCAAGATCACGAATGGGTCGATGAAGACGAATCCGAGTCTAAAGATGCCTTCAACGCACACATGGCTCTCTCCGCTGACAGCACCCTCCAACCCATCAAACTACAGAGCAGAATTAGCAATGGCGATTGGCTGGACAAAATGAGCGCCCCTAGAGAAGATGGGAAAAAGGGTCTTCTAGCTAAACTGCGAGGTCGAGAACGAGAGCGGGCTCGGAGGAAGAAAGCCGAAGAGGAAAAGAGGCAACGTCAACAAGAAGCCACGGGTGCCTCCACAAATGTCCATGGAACACTCTTGGATATGAGTAGCGACAGCGATTTGAGCAGTCCGGAGGCGTCGGATAGTGATGTGGCCGACGAAGACGCCACAACAAGGGTGAAGGAGACCGAAAGAGTGGCTATCAAAGAAGAACCTACCACTATGCCATCGGTAGCAAATACGCTCGCTTCGTCCGACCCCGTTTCCACGACGGCCAATGCTCTGAAGAAACGAGGGCGACCAAGGAAGAATCAACCCTCAGATGCGGTGACAGTTGAAGACTGAACCGCCCCAGTCCTGCTAGCACCCCCACGAGATCATGAACGTTAATGTGGCAATAGAAATTAGCGATACAGAAGTGAATGGATGGCATGAGCACAGCATCTCGGCAGAATACGGACCTGTTGATACTGGCAATTCGACTTGAATTGTACGCCGTTGCTCGCAACGATTTCAATCTGGCCACGGAATATTCCGGGAAAGACGAATCGCCCCAGAGAAGCCCAGACTGCAGTCAAGGTTCAGTTTTCAGGCCAGCTTTCATAATCATCTGGAAAATCTTCAAATCCTCCCGTGCGTCTTCTACCGTCGTCTTGACCTCCTTTCCATTGACGACCCAATCATACAGCTCCCTCATCTCGAGAGTGTATGGGTCCTCGTAAGTCTTACGGACCATGGTCTCCTTGTACCCTCCGTCAACATTCTCACAGACAACCATCGTTACCGGGAGGCCTTTGATATACGGAGTGTCGTAATTGACCCGAACTGATTTCGTCGTACTGTACACCTCAATATGAGCGTCGAACCTCGGGATGCTGTCTATTCCAGACTCATAAATCACCGTGAAGGATGGGTACTGAAACATGACACTTTGAGGGTCAGCAAACAGAGGTTGGATTCTGGGGAGCTGACACAGCATACCTCCAGAAAGGAAACCCCAAAGAAGCACCAATAACACTCTGGGGCATTCCGAGCGCTTCTCTCATGGCCGAAAGATCGTGAGAACCCAGCCCGCCTAGCCATCGCCACATCATTGTCGATTCTGGTGTCACAGGAAGACCGCATTCGACAGAAAGGGCCTGATTAACTATCTCGTTCCCCACGGCAAGTTTGTCTTTGGTCATTTCCGGGGTAAAATCAGTGAATACCTTGGGGAAAGTGCCCGATTGCCGGACTAGAAGACTGTTTTGGCCAATAATGTCTGTCACCGGACGTTGTCTCTCAGCATTTTGGGTCTATCGCCCCATGAAAGGGATACCATACCTCGAACCCGAGCGTACAGGATCTTGTCCAATCCCCCGATTTCTTTGACTGCATCCAGAAATGCTGTGGCGTACCGACGCATATACCCCACCATCACCTTTCCCTTTGATTTCGCCTCTGCCGCGAGGATGGCGTCGGCATCCCTTTCACACAAAGCCATGGGCTTCTCAATGAAGACATACTTATCATGTTTCAGCCCCTCAATGATATGGATGGTGTGGTACTCGTCCGAGCTGGCGATGAACACCAAGTCGACGTCTGCTGAGGCACATAGCTCGGCCGGGTCTTGGGTTGTTTTGGGAACATGGTTAATGACTTTCTGGGCGCTATGTGCGAGGGCCGCGGCGGACGCATCGCACAGGTACGTGATGGTGAAGGAATCAGAGAGAAAAGCCAAGGTCGGGATGTGTGCGACCTGGCAGATTTCCCCACATCCTATGATTCCAACCATGATGATTTTGTTGTCAGGCATGGCTAGTCTTCTTGTCAGTGTCTTGTCGACCTACAGGCTGTGGAGATCAACAGCCGTACGAGATGGTGTAAGACTATTGGACTGTTAAAACTGCGGCATCTGCTAAATATCTACGTAGGTTTGTTCTCCGTATTTTGGGCGAGATCGTATGCCACTTCGTTGCCGCGGCACGTGCGACATCCACGTGTGCCAGGGCCTATCGAAACGCGATCCGTGGTCCCCACAGCCGGATAGACCGCTCTGTACAATATCCCCTCACCTCGAGTGCAAGGGACTATGCAACCAAGACGTAGACTCGTGGTCATAGACATCTGGCATAACCAGTCACTATTACTTCCACGCAAACAAGAGTCTTCTGCTGACTTTCTGAGAACGAATACGCTAGGCCTCTTGCTGGCCAAGTTTCCTGGAGGAATGATACCTCAGTTCACTTGTGGCATGTTCTGTGCGGCCACGGAGTTTTTCGGCGAAAACACTAACGACATGCTCCCACGAAACTCCGACTTATGCCTTTGCCACTTCCCCAGAAGTAGATCCTACGTCACTGAATACTAGGTAGGTTGATCGACAATAAATGTACGCATGGTCGATGGCATTTGCATTTTCATCTCTTTGTATCTATTGAGTAATATAACATATTTTTGTCTTTGTTGGTTACCATTCCACACTCACATAGACATTCTCCAGCGATGGCGCCTGCACTAGGAGTATTTGATGACACGGTCGCCGAAAATAAACTTCTCGGGGCTTTGGGCAAAACGACCAGCGGGAAACGGTTGAATATCAGAACATATCCAAAGTTTGACTCGTTAGAAGAAGAACGCCAGTAGCGGAAACAACACCTGGCAGCAGCATTTCGAATCTTTGCCGATCGAGGCTTCTACGAAGGACTAGCAGGCCATATCTCAGTCAGAGATCCAATCCTCACAGATCACTTCTGGTTGAACCCTCTGTCGCAGCATTTCGCCATCATCTGCGTCTCGGATTTGATCCTCGTCAACGAGAAGGGAGACGTCGTTATTGGCCATCATTAATGTCCTGCCCAATCCGTGCTCACCTTCGAGCACCAAAATCGTTGCCGGCGGCGGCAAGGACTCAGCGCTGCTGGTGTTCTTCGTGATGCTTATAGTTGTGTCCGTAGCCCACTTCCAAAACGCGCCATCGTCCACGCTCAGGATCCAGCGGCCGGTATCCTCCCTTACCACATACCATAGGTCTTTGTACTTGTTCAGCATGACCCGCCATCGAGGCACAGGCTCCGAGTCTGGGTCCATTTCGTCCGGCTCAAATCCAAGAGCCTTGGCCGTTTTCTGGCGCCAGCGCTTCGCGTCGCTCTCCTTTTTTACCTCCTTCTTGTCGTCCCTCAGATTCTTGATTTCATCAGCAGTGTCATTGACGAACTTTAAGGTATTCAGCAGCAGAGACGGAGATCTGATACAGTTGCTCGGTTTCGTGCCGGGACTGCTATTCTTAGATTTTGCGATATGTTGGATGGTTGCTGTTACCCAAGTCAACCCTCAGCCGGTCTTTGCAATCTTCGCTTTATAAATCAATGAGGTACTCTAAAGTCGTGAAAGCATTTCTGGGCTGTCCTTTCCGGCTTCGAGACACTGGTGTTCAAACCATCGAATACCACGCACAAAAGTCACGCATGGCGTGTCTGTGTCAGGCGAGACTATCTAACCCAAAACCCTCAGCTGATTTCTACCGACGATCTATAAATCATATCAACCTCAATGACATTGCAACACGAAGTTCTGCCGGAATGTATAAACTTGCTCGAAAAGCAAGCAACACCCCCATTATGGATCAACGACCAATGTACTTTATCTCCAATTTTCGAAGAATGGGATAGAGAATGCCCACACACACCACGACGATATAGTTGCCCACGTCCCCACCATACGCCCCGATCGGTTTGGCAGCAGGGCCTATGTACTAAAACAGAGATGTCAGTATATCGTCGATGTCCGGTGCAGACATATGGGGCGGTGGGACGAAGGTGAGAGAGAGAGAGAGATCCTCGAGCGAGCAGTCCGGGGAAAGGAAACATACCCAAGTTTGCGCCATGCCAATGAAAGCAACTCCTATACCAGCCGCCAGAGTGGTACATCCTGCTAGACCCAAAGGCATACGATCCTTGTCCTGCCAACCCTCAACATCGTAGCCAATCTTGGGGCGGAAGTAAAAGGTCTCGATGGCAAGGATTAGCCCGAAACAGATGGTCCAGTATCCAATCAGACTCAATGCGTTGCTGATAATGGACTCGAGCTCGTGTCTACCTCCCCAGGCTAGCCCGAGACTAATCGCGGCGAGAAGGGTGTTCCAGATGACTCGAGGGACGGCCATGAAATGTCGTCCCCAGAGTTGGATCGACAACGAGGAAGAGTAGAGAATGGCGACTTCGTTACCAACTGCAAAGTCAAGGTGTTAGCCAGTCACTGGATACGAAGATGCGGGTCCGAAAACATACTGAATGATAATGTGTACATGACACCGACAAACTTGGCAAACCCGGACGGACGCATGGTCGCAATTATCAACGCTCCAAAGCCACCGGTATCGTAGATTTCCGCCATCTCGTCGTTGCTGTTGACGGTTCCGCCGAGGAGGTTACCCAGAATGGTAACGAACATGGTGGGAATAGCCAATCCAATCCAGGTCAGAGTGAAGAGCATCCACTTGTTGGTGTTGGTCGGATAGTGGATGTAGTAATCGCCAGACATTGAACACCAGGCCGCCGAGCCGCCAAAGATGATGGCAAAGTACGACAGCGCGGATCCGGTCTCGTCGAGTCCGGAAGCGTACGACCGACCGGGATTGGGGTCATAGTACCGGGCCGACAAGCCATAGTCACAGCAGAGGAGGACGAAGATCAAAACCCAAGCGACCGACTCGTACAGGTGGATGATGCGGAAGCCGAAGAAGGAGATGATGTAGGAGCCGGCAAGGACGATGATGATCCCGGCGACGTCGCTCACAGTGTTGTCGCTCACGGCCCTCAAGAGCTGGCCGGCGACGATGCAGTTGATAGTGCCGAACCCGATGTTGACGGCGATGTTCAGGAAGCCACAGAGTTTGGAGCCCCAGATGCCAAAGGCAAACCGGGACGCCGCAATTTGTCGGAGTCCCAAAGCAGGGCACAGGGTGGCAGTGAAGGACGGCACGACGGAACCCGTGGCCGTCGCCACCACAGTCAGCCCGATGGACTTGCTGACCGACAGGCCAAAAATCGGTCCCAGCATTCCCAGACTGATGTACCCGGGTGACATGAGCAATGAGAACCAGAAGATCATCATCTGCCAACGAAAGTGTTAATAGTGGAGAATCTCGTAAACGGGGACAGGGTACACGCACGTTGGCCACATGAGGAGGATGTCGCTGACTCTCCGGAATTCTCTCAGCGCCCATGCCCTCTATCTTGAGCTTGTGATCTAGCCAGAGCTCGGCTTCACGCATCTTGCGTAGCACCGAGTTCCCCTCTCGAATCTTGATGACCTCGAGCTCCCCATGACCGAGGCGTATCTCTTCAGTCTCCTCAATAACGCCGCTTTCGAGGGACGCAGCAGGGGTCTCCGTCACCAGACCCTCTTTGGGTTCGATTTTGTCCATGGTGGACTGAACAATAGAAAGTGATCACAGATCCGGGGGCAGCCAAGTGCACTCACAGCACCGGGGTAGCTCGACTCGAGCAGATACTATGTATTGTCAAAAGTAAATCAACGAAGAGAGGGATTCCACCACGACTCTGTCTCTCACTCTCTCACACACGCAATCCATCAGGCCGGCTTCTGGTTACGAAAGACTTACATGTACTTATATCTTCCTGCTTGAAGGAGAGCTGTGAAGATAGCGCAGATGACAATCGGCCAAGACCGAGGAATGGTTATAACACCAATCCAACCGGCCCTTTTCGAATCCCAAGATATGGATAGAAAGTCTAATGAAGAGGGGACCCTCTCTACTTATCTTGGACATCCCTCTCTTGACGACTATTCCATAATAGGCCACTATCTGCGTCGAACCGCCCTCGGCGGGGTTCTCCACTCCAATTAATCTATCGGAAAACAGAACGTCCAGTTGAATTAAACGGACAAGATGATTATTTATGATAAAAAGTTGTGGAGAAACCACTTGCGAAACGGAATACGTCGACTTTTGATTCCAGACTGTTGCCCCACCCTAGAAGGCCGTTGTGCTGGTGACTCGAGATAATCATCACGGACATATTCGACCGCGAGCTTCGCCATTTCGAGTCTCGCATGGGCTCTTCGAGTTAACAGTATCCACCAGAAGGGTTACGCTCAACTCATTGTAGTAAGTTTCATTATACGGCGCGCCACATTTTCCCATATATAGAGATTCGGCCCATCATCAGGGTAGGGTTGGCCGCCTGTTGCGATGGGCATTTGAACGGGTCACACCTTCACAACGCTTTTCACTTCTTCTTCTTCTTCTTTTTCTTTTCAACCCACCTCCAACCTCCCTCCCGAGCACTCGTCTGCCTTCTGCCCTCTGGAACGAGGTGCCACAGTTGTCGTCATGGGGTCTTACGAAGACTACACCCCGTTGGCGGAGCGAAAAGCCATCCGCGACGAGCTCCGTGCCGGCGAGGATTACCCTTTCATGCTGGCGCTGCCCAAGGTGGAATTGCATTTGCACATTGAGGGGACGCTGGTGCCGGAGCTGCGATGGAAGTTCGCACAACGCAATGGGCTCACGCTGAAAAGCCCGCGCACCGGCAAACCCTACGAGAGCTTGGAGCACCTGAGATCGGAAGTCGAGACCTTCACCTTCTTCGAGGCCTACTACGACGGGTTCGACGTGCTTCTGACCCAGCAAGACTACTTCGAGCTGGCCATGAATTACTTTGAGAGAGCCGCGGCCACGAATGTGCGATATGTCGAGGTCTTTTTCGATCCGCAGGGCCACACGAGACGGGGGGTCTCCTGGAAGACGTTCATGGCGGGGTTCAAGGAGGCGGCGGACAAGGCTGCCGCACAGTTGAACGTCCGGTCCAGCTGGATCATGTGTATCCTCCGCGACATGTCGCCCGAGTCGGCCATGCAACACTACGAAGCCGCCCTGGACTATCGCGACGTGATCGTCGGACTCGGGCTCGACTCGGAGTCGTACAAGCTGCCGCCGTCACTGTTCGAGAACGTGTGGTCACGCGCCCGTGCCGACGGCCACTTCAAGTTGACCGCGCACTGTGACGACGGGGCGAAGGAGGACGTCCACGAGCACATCCGTGAGGCGGCTTCCAGCATGGGCGGATCGGGGGCAGACCGGATCGACCACGGCATCAACGCCGCCGACGATCCCGCACTGGTTGAGCTGATCAAGCAGCGTGGCCTGGGCCTGACTCTGTGTCCGTGTGCGTATCTCCGCCACCAGCCCGCCGAGCCCATGTACCGCAAGATTGCTTTGCTGTACAAGGCCGGCGTCAAGTTCATGATTGGCAGTGATGATCCGGCATACATGGACGACAATTGGCAGGTGAACAACATGCTGCTGGTCAAGAACAAATGTGGCTTTGGCGATGAGGACATGGTGAAGATTGCCAGGAATGCCGTGGACATGTGTTGGGGCCCGATAGAGCTCAAGGCTGCCATCTCCAAAGAGATTGACCATGTATGGGAGAGACACAGAAAGGCAAGCTGAAGCAGTAAGAAAATGTGATACACTTATCCCTGGTAGCCCTTAAGTCAGTCTGAAGTCAAAGTGGCAGAGGATGAACGTATATTTTGAGCTGGACCCAGAAGTCCACTCAAATACATTAGTCCAAAAAATTGTCTCCTTTAACCTAGAATCAGTGACCCCGTCAAATTGCCAGCAGTAATGGAATCGTGATACTCGCCACTCTTCCAGACCATTTCTAGCGTGGTAGCTGCGACCTCCAATTGCCTACATCCAGAGGCTCGCATCATGGTGTGCAAGAATTGGATCAACCACTGACGCTCTTTGCCATCTTCCGGCCCCTCGAGCCATAGTCCTGCTTGGAACAGAGGCCAGACTGATGCATGGCTCCAGGCGCTTGGCCTTCGGACCGCCTGGGCTTGTCGAAACGCCTTCTCCACCAGGCTGGTCGTGTCGAACGTCGTCGCGTCTCCGCTGTCTTGATGAAGCCGGAACAATCGAATCACGTACAATTGGATTCCGGCATGCCACGCGCTCACAACATGGGACATTTGTTCGGAATAGTCGGACCTGGGTACCCATGCGCTGACGCGATGATGGAGAAGCCTCGCCTTCTCGAGGGCGTCGGCGGAGAAAAGTCGACCCCGGGGTTGGATCTTGTATAGCACGGTCATGTCCACGATGTATTCGAGAAGATCGATCGGACAAGCGAAAGCGTCGTTACCCCATTCGCGCACCTTCTTCGACTGGTGCCGGCTGAAGACCTTTTTGAGATCGGGCGAAGTGAATGTCAGAAATCGATCCGAAGTCGTAGATCGCATGATGTCGAGGCTGTCAACGAGTCAGTCCCAAATGCTCCCATCGTTCCAAATTCAGCCACATTACCACGCTAGTCGCTGTTCACAGTAGCTCCTGTCTGGTAGAGTCGGTCCATGCTCGTCGACAAAGGCTTTCGCGGCGGGTATGTGAGCGTCGAACTCGGCGCAGTCGCCGGTGCATATCTAGGACAACACGTCAGTTCGGCTATTCGAGCCACATTGGAAAGGGTAACAAGGACTGCATACATCCATTTGAGCCATCGTCAAGATGCTCAGTAGTGTTCCGAAGTCCGCGGTCATTGCTTTGGACTCGAGCCTCTGGCGCATGAGCTCCATCGCCTTCAACTGCCACTCTCGGCCTTTGGCTTTGAGGGCCTCGTTTCGAAACCGGCATGCCAGATGGCACGCAGCTGATGCCGCCACCGCATATCGAAGTGGGAGCACGCGGTTTGTCAAAGGGTGCACGTAGAGCAGATATGGGCTCTCCTCAGGTTTCGATCCGAGGTAGGGTATCGCGCTCACGTCATAGGCAACTGGTCACGCATATTGTCATCAATTGACTGAGATTTCCTAATTAGAAACGCTGGACTCACAGTAGTCGATAAAGGAATCTAAGCCGTCCGAAGATCCGGGGACCATCAGTTCAATGACCAGCCTAGGCGATGCCGAGGGGCTCTTGGAAGGCACTTCCTGGCTTTGCTCCCGATGCTTTCGACATGCAACAGGCGGCGACCTGGCGAGCCCTGTCGTCGGCGATGGACCTTTCTTGACAATACGTCCGCCGCTGCTGTCTTCGTCGAGCAGGACTGGAATCGTTCTCCCCCGAAGCCTGCCGCGGGCGGCGACTCCCGCCCAGCGGGTTACATAGCCCTCGCATAAGACGGACTTGTCCTTGCAGCTCTGACACGAAGGCAGGGTCTTATCGCACTTGCGGCCTCGGCGCCGACAGGTGCGGCAGGCTGTTGGATGGGTAGCATGGTGGCTCGTTGCGGCGGGAAGCAGCATCAGCGGCCTTAGGGAGGACAAAAAGAGAACAGGGGTAGCGGGAGTGAGAAGAACAGATAAAGTAGACTGAGACTGGAGTATCGAAGAGGAAGGTATTTGAGTCGCAGTGGCCTCGAGCAGGCTGGGGTCGCGAGGGAAGGCAGTAATGGGCAGCTTATGGGCCCGCGGGGCATACCGCCCCGCATTAAGTTACTTATTGAGCTGCGTGGCTCCTTATCGTGTTGACACACCCAGCGGGGTTCCACAATAAGGCCAACAGGAGATAAGGCTGGAATTATATCTCGCTGGAATTCTCTTCAATCCTCACCGGATGCTTTTCGGTCAGGGTCTGGAAGGTAGATCCAGAGGTGGCTGGAACGGTCTGTAGAATTTAGATCACAAGCGATAACTGAATCGCAGACCTTTGAGAGGCGACTACAAAGGTGTGCGCATTGCCCACTTCTCACCTCTCCTGTTGTGGCTTGCTCCTGCCACCCCGACCGGCCAACAGGCCTCTTTAGCTTTGCGGGATAGCGCAGATAGTAGATAGACAAGCATTCTACCTTTCCTGTGTTCCCCCGTGACATCTCCAGAGTCCAATGAGGTCTCTAGACGCACATTGCAGCCTCTTTGGGACTAGGAGCAAAATCCCTTGATAGGAGCATCTGAGCGTCTTGGCCTCTATGCTGTCTCGACTTCACGAATCTGCAAGTAATGACGAAGAAGAATGTAGAATGACGAATTTAAACATCGAGACTCTAGGTGCCGGTGCCACATGTGGACTCTGATCCAATCTTCCTCCGCAGCATCTCGACAACTGTCAAATGCATCACGCTAAAGGTTGTGACACCATCTCGTATGTGTAGTCCTCCGGGCTCAGTCCAAGTGCCCTGAGCTTCTTCACAAAAGGGTGAGTCGGTCTGTCGGCCATCATGCCCCGGATATGCTCCTTGCCAATGTCCCTCTGGCGACCTTGGAGACTTTCGTCCTCGGCAGGAACCACAGGATAGATGGTGGTGGTGGGACTAGGAGAGAAGAAGAAAGGAAGGGATGTTCGGTCGGTGTTGCCCTGAGAGAATTAGTGCTGAATAGGTCCTTGGAACATTCTCCTTACTTTTGCGCAGACACGATGGATAGTCGACCGCCATCGACCGCCGGAGAGCAACTCAAAGTAGCTGCCTGTGTTCACAACAAAGGCATGCTCTATGACAGGGACTTTCACCCAGATAGCATTGGCATTCAGCACCTCCAGGCCTCCGATTTCCTCTGTCACAGTTCAGATCAGCACTGAAATGTTGTTTTCTGGGTTGATATGTCTTACTTTGGGCTAATAATGTGAAAGCTGTCAAAATAGAGTCAGAATCTTGTTTCTTGATAAGTTATAGAAACAACAACTCACCTCCGTAGTCAGCATGAGGATATAGAACTGGTTTGTACTCGGTCTCGTTAGGTTGTGGGGGGTAGTGGTTGATTGTGATGTCCGTAAAAGGCACCCCGAAAAACCGGTCCAATGCTGTCTCTTCCAGTCCGAGCGCCAGTGAGAATATCTGGACCAGTTTCTTTGCGAACAAGTACACTTCTGTAACTAGTGGCACTTGTCAGCATTCTGCCACAAAAGAAGATTATGCGAGAAAGGTCCCTACAGTAGCTGTAGATGCTTTCACGGAATTCGGGAAGTTCTTCGTCGGGCCACTGATTGAGAGGCACAGCGTCGGGCGGAGCGACTTTGATGGCATGTTGCTCAGGATTTGTGTAGTCGTTGCCCATGCCAAAGGACTCGCGAGCTCCTCCAAAGCCTGGTCTTTTGTCGGCAGGGTTGACCGGTGTAAAACCCTTCGCTGCCGGACTGTTGTTGACGTGGTATTTCATCTGTGTGGCAAATCTCAGCCACGGTGCAGCTCACCTCGAGAGGACCGGCACTACTTACCTTGACATCTTCAGGAAGAGCAAAAAATCTCGCCAGCGTATCAAAAGCAGCGTCTGTGAAAGTGTGCGGCTCGTCAGTAAGTATTGAGACAACAGTAGACAAGGGATGCTCGATATCGCACGTACCCATCTTGTCAGCGCTGACTGGCGGATTGACTAAGTAGAAGAAGCCTACATCTTTGGCAGCTTGACCAATCTCTTCTGCGAGGCTTTTGCGGGCTTGAAAGTCGGCCGAAAAGATTTGAGAAACATCTATGGTCGGAATCGAGTCGAAAGTCGCTTTGGCATTTTCACCTGTCAATACGGGCCGGCACTGAACTCGGTCGCCGGCTTTGAAGTACACGTAGTTAGGATCGGAAGGGAGGCCTTCTAGTAAAGCCATCTGATCGCTTTTCGTCTGATGTTTTATCAACCACTTGGATATTTTGGAAGTGCAATTGAGTCATGACACGGTCCAAGGTGGGAGAGCTATATATAGACCTTATGCCCTCACGTGCGGCATCATGAGTAAACAGGGATTCTCTCGGTCCGTCTCGAGGAGGCACATCACACATCACCACGTGTATTGGATGAATGGGGTTGATATTTTAGTCACTAGATAGTGGAAAATCACAGAGATAAGGCTTCGGGGTTCACCGGATTCCCCAACTCTTGCGCCTGGACGGTGGCCTGAACGTAGTTAGTTGGTCCCGGTCCGCAGCCCCGCTAACTCACTAGACTTATCAATATCGAAGCTTTCTAGTAAGATGTTCTTACTCAGTCTGGCTCCTCGACCATGGCATTTCACTGAATTCTCTGCACTCTGGTGACATTACACTGCAGTCCAATCATTATTATTTGTTTTCTGCTTCTCATGCTGGAAATCGACGTCTGGTCAAGGTTTTTGGAACAAACGTGCCTTCATTTGACAAGGGCAATATCTAGCCACGCGAAGTGCCCTACACACTTTCCAAAACTCGTGCTGCCACCGCTCGTATTTCGTTCAATATGGACTCTTTGAGGCTCTCTGCCGCCCAACTGATCTGAACAGCATTCTGTTGTAATTTGACGATGTCTGCGTTAGTGAATTCGCATTTTTCGGCCACTAAGATCAGATTCTCCTCTAAGTAATTCATGCCCATACATGCTGGATCATCACTATTTATGGTGATCAGAATGCCTTCGTCGAAAAGTTTCCGCAGCATGTCTTTGAAGAGCTTCTGTTCGCCATCGACATGAAAGAGATAGCCGTAGGCACCCCACAAACAGCAAGTCAAACCTGTGTTTGTGGCCTTCAGGATTTCCACGAGTTCAGGCTGCTCTACTGCATTGAGTCCGTGGTCGATTCTGCCGATACCATCTCCACTCAACTTCGTCAAACAATCGCGGATGTTTCGATGCGTATCTCGAGCATTGACATCACAGTGTGCTGTCAGATGGAACCCGTCCGCTTTCGCTCGTCTGTACACGTGATCAAAGAGCATGGGTGATCTGCCCTCTTCCAAGGAGTCCAAGCCGATGCCGTGTATCATGTCGCGATACTTGAGCGCTGTTTCGTATGTCTCCATGGCGGACTCGGTGGATTCGTCGCGAAGGAAACACATAATCCAGTTGCAATGAAACTGTGCTTTGTGTCAGCCTCTCGCAGACGGGGCGCAAAGCATGCAAGGATCCGCGGGGGGGCCACTGACCCCTAGCTTTTCTTTCGCGTCAAGCTGTGCTCGTCTCAGCCCCTTCATCACGTTCTCCAGGTCGATGTTGCGACGTGTGTGAGCCTGAGGGTCAAAGAACACTTCCGCGTATCGGACCTGCATTTCCACTGCCTTCTTGAAATATCCCATTGCCAGTTCATAGAAGTCTTCTTCCGTCTGGAGGACCTCCATCGCGCCGTAATAAAGGTCGAAGAACGCCAGGCTCCCGCCTTGTTTCTCATTTCGAACTCTCTTGTCGAAGCTGTCCAGGTAGGCTGCCTCCGCCTCTTCCTCGGTGGCCCATTCTACCTGGATGTTGTGCTTTTTGGCTAGTTTGAAACGTAACTGAGGGGTCAGTGTCCCTTCGATATGCACATGCAATTCCACCTTTGGGATCTTCTTGATGAAAGAAGTACTTGCAATCATCATCTCTGGAGAGAAGAAGATGGAATTATGTCCTCTTCAGCGATGTAGAGAAGACTTCAAGTTGAGATTCGATCCTCGACTCGTGCCTGAGATTATAACCTCTGAGTCACTTTCTGTCTCTGAAGACTAAAGTGCGTGTCTCCGCTGCCCAATTGGAAATCCGGTTGTATCGCCGATTTCCTAGCCGTTTTGGGTGAATAGATACGTCGTAGAACAACTTTCTTACTCTGATACCCGCCACCGAAATGGGACCTAGCCTTGAGACCCTTCTAAAAAGAAGTGGTCTGCTGGGGTCTGCTTGAGTGTCATGCAGGCAATCTCAAGTTCGGCTTTCACTTGACATTGACTATTCAGGCAGCGTCACTGTTTTTCAATTCATCCACCCACCAGTGAGCAGGGAATGAAATTTCGAACATTGAAAGAGGTGGACTTGCAATGAGCAATGACTGAATGCGTATGCCGTCTCCTCCTCCAGAGTGCAAAATGTCAACCCTATTCTAAGGCTCTCAACAGGGTCAATGAACGACGCGAGTTCTTGACATGTTGCGGCCTATGCAGGTGCCGAAACTCCCCATGTTCTATGTGATCATACATGCAGCGGCGTCTCATTTCACTTTTGGTGCCTTCGACCTGGGGGTGTTTGTCCTCTGTGCTCCCATCGAGCATTGTCATCTTGATGACATGATAAATGGTAGACGATGACTCCAATTGTGTTCAGATAGTAGCACTTCCATTGCGGCATTCGGCTCTTTATTCCTTGCTAGAGTCGAGCCTGCAATGTTGGTTTTGATGACTTGCTCCTTTTCCATGCCTGGATCCTCCCTGCAAAGTCCGGGTTCTCAAATACATCTCGTACCAGAAACTTCTTTTGGATGTTCCCCATCGCGGTCTTTGGAAGTGTCTCAAAAACATATAACATCGTTGGCAGTTTGAACCCAGCTAGGTTTGAACGCATGTCGTCACGCAGCCGATTCAGCTAAAGCTTGTTGAGAACAGCATTATCTTTCAATATCACAGAAGCGGCGACTCTCTGTCCAAATTCGGCATCTTCGATTCCAACCACCGCCGCCTCGGACACGTAGTCCAAGCCAGGATTTCCCGCTCAACGTCCAAGGCTGAAATTTTGTATCCGCCAGACTTCAATATGTCCATTGAAGCGCGACCGAGAATAAAATCGTAGGGACCTTCCTTTCTTGCAATGTCACCAGTCTTGTAGTTACCCTCTGAATCAATTTGGTCACATCAGGGGGTCCATAATATTCCAAGAACATCGCTGGTGATTTGACAAGGATTTCTCCTTCGTCTCCGCTAGCCAACTTTACATCAGCCCCAGGGAGAACACTTCCCACCGATCCATCGGGTACGACGTTTGCGTCACTTGGCGATATCAAAGAGATGCTTGAAAACTCTGTGGTACCATACCTCTCCAAGATTCGTTTCCCTTGCCTAAGGTTGGTCCATTTCTTGCTCAGAGATCTTGGAAGGGCAGACGTTCCACTCAAGAGTAACCGCATGTCTCGGAGGCCTCAGAGGAAATTCTGAGCTTCTTGAGGATTCTTCGAAGCGATATCACTTTCGTAGTAGCTCATCAGGCGCGCGTACATGGTAGGAACGCCGGTAAGTGCTGTAAAACCACCATCATGCCACCTGAACCATACCAATGACTCTTTGAAAGAGCCCTCGGAAATTTCCACAGAGGCTCCCACCACGATGAAAGGGAGAAAGCTGATCAGGATACCTGCAGCGTGGTGGACTGGCAGGCAATGTAGTACAGAATCTCTGCTGGTGACCTGATAATAGTCTGCAATACTTTGAGACCCCGAGCATAGAATCTCTCTGGGAAGAAGGCAAGCCTTTGGTAGACCCGTTGTTCCTGAGGTGAACACAGCTAGAACCCGGTGCTCTGCAATCAAGCGAGTCTACGCAGGATAGCACGATCGACTCCAAAGGTACCTCGGACTGGATTTGATAGTCTAGCAGAGCAACAGAGATAACCCCATCCACAAGAGCGATGTTGGCCTTGTTGGTCAAGATCAATTTGATGCCACAAGTGTCAGCTCAATGTCGAATTTCCTTTGCAGCAGCATGAGGGGAGATAGGGACGACGACGGCACCTTCTGCAAGAATGGCAAAGAATGCGACAGCAATTTCGTAAGATCCATAACTTTGTAGGCCGATGAAAAAGGGGTCTTTGGATGCCGACAGCTGGGTGTCTGGAACGTTGTGGTTCGCCGATATCAGCCGCCTCATCCGCGATATACCCTGGCACATTCGTCCATAGGTAAAGGACGTCTGCCCAACTCTGACAGCCGTACGCTCAGGGCTTTGGTGAGCATGACTGATGATTCTGGAAAACAACGGGAAATTTGGTAGGACGTTAAAACCAGTATGGAATCGGAAGAGATGTCGCGCGTTCTGGAGCCTTCCCCAGATATTTTTACAAGAGAATCCCGCGAGACTTGCTAAACCAAGACTGAACGAACGAGAAAAATCCCCAAACTTGCCTTTAAGAGATAGCCACTGACAGACTCAGGGTCTGAGGCCAACGACTCCTTTGTGCGAGACGTTCCCTTCCCTTCAACCATGGACCGTCGACGGGCTTCCATAACGGAGATTTTCGGAGATTTCGGTAACTTCAAACATATGGGGTCATCTACCCCGGGCACTAGGCCAGGATAGAATTATGACTCGCCGACTATTGGGTCGTTTTTGGCACTATCGGCCCAACTTCTCCGCACAAAGTAGTGGCCTGTAGAGTGGCAAATTGGTGGGCCCTCTGGCCCTCCCACGCCCTCCCTGAGTCCGTCCTAAGATAGGAGCTGCCTGTAGGTGCGTAGGATCAAGATAAAACGGGAACCGAGGTCATAAGTTAATGCGCTGCGGGGATCTTGAGGAGCTTTGCGACCAACGAGGCAGGTCGTTTCGGACTCTTAAGATCTCAAGACGGTGATACATACCGACTCAACGAAAACTCCGCCATTTTGCCGCTGCCTTGCAGTCATGGAACCGAGACCATCGGTCGGGGCAATAGCCTGTGTGATATGTCATCGCCGAAAGGTATGGTGGCGCTGTTTTTCATGGTCCAACCTGAACCTCGTTCTCCAGACTGACCAACCCCAAAGATTAGATGTGACCGGCTAAAAACATATCCTTGTAGCAACTGTGTCACCTATGGATACGAATGCAAGTATGTCACGGCCTTCTGATAGTAGAGTAAGATTGTCACTCATACTATATTGTCACAGATCACGCGAGCGAAAACGAAAACGACACGATTCCCCTCCGGAACAGAATGCTGTAGGAACTCCAAAGGCACAAAGCAATGGCGTTGATAGCATTTCGGAGAACCCTAGAACCATCACGAGCCCTACCTCAAGCTCAAGATTCAAACAACCTCACCAGCAATCCTTGAGCACTACCTCCGTCCCTTCAGTGGGATTCCGTGGTCGATCTGAATATCTCGGAGATGCAAGAACATTCGACGAGTCGGTGGTAGAAGACTCGAACGAAGTCCTACCTCATTCAATCCTATCTGAAGAGGATCGGAAGGTGCTTGAGCTTCGCCGATCGTTTGACTTGCCACCTCGTGCCATTGCCGAATCGCTCATCGCGACCTTTCTAGACTGTTGCTACCCATGGATGCCTCTGGTGGAGGAGTCAGAATTAAAAAACTGGCCAAATGGGCACAAATTGTCCATTGTCCTTCTCCAGGCCATCTTCCTGGCTGGCAGTCGTGTCCATCCTCGAATGTTCAACTCAAGCGAAACTTACTATAATCGTGCAAAGGCGCTCTTCTTCACAGGATACGAGAAAGATCCAATGACTCTGGTTATCGTGACATGTTATCTACAGTGGTGGAATCCCAGTGGACCTGAGAAAGTGTCCATCCATAACAGCGGCTACTGGTTACGTGTCGGTGTAGGCCTGGCTCAGCAGATTGGGCTGCATCAAGACCCAGATCCTAAAATGTACTTGCCATCAGAAAGCGGCCGGAGAAGACGCGTGTGGTGGACCTTGTTTGTAAGTCTGGATAGTCTTCCTGCGTTCCAAAGCATTTAGCTGAAACGTCCTGAAGGCCCGTGACTGTCTGTTGAGTACAGGTCAAGGCCGTCCTCGAGCTATCAATCCAGACGACTGTTTCGTGCGGCCAGTCAGTATTTCTGATTTTCCCCAGCCAGGGAAGCACGCTCACCTCTTTGTTGCATATGTGGAAATAAGCAGCATCTTGGGGAGAATTACCGACTGGTATCTGCGTGGAGCTAGGTCCCCTGCTGAATATCGGCGGATCGAGCTCAGCCTACGGAGATGGATCAAAGCCTTGCCTGACATTTTACAACCCAAACAACCAAATGGACAGCCGCAATTATACGACTTCGATCTAAGCCAATTATATCTACCATATTTCGCCGCATTGTGTATAATATATCGTACCAGCCGCATGTACGACAACCTCCATCTCACAGCTCTTCTGGCTGCGTCTTGCTTTACTCGAGTTGTGGAAGATCTCATGGTCCGCAACGAACACCGGCAGCTGAACGCAATGTTGGCAATATACCTTCTGGTCGCGGGACTGGCCCTTCTTAGCTTTCACGACCATCCCATTCTTTGGCCAGCTTCAAAAGTAGAGCTGGAGGTCGTTGTTCGAGCGTTAGATGAACTATCGGAAATATGGCATACCGCGAAAGGGTCACTGAAAATCCTCCGGCGGGCGCAGGAATTGATGCTCAGCAGGCCCAGCTGTGGTCCACCCCGGCTCGAAGCCGATGAAGAGCACGCCGAATATTTCGAGCCGTTTGGGAACGAATTTTGCACCCAGTGGAATATGATTATGCCTTTGATTAAATCAAGGGCCTCGATAACAACTTTCAACGCCACCATTCTGGACTCTTCTAGAAACGGACCGGTGAACCTGGTTGAGAGGATCCAAGCTGATGCTGTCATTCCCGCTCCTGTGATGGAGGACCTTCCCGGTGTCAGGAATGACTTCAGATCCGGCGATTTTGATAATTTGGATATGGAATTCAACATGATAACTCCTGGGTCCATGGATTCATATATGGGACAATACAGCAATTGGTTCTTGCAGGGTTGGGAGCACAATTGAATGCAGCAATCTGTAATCCTTTTCATTGACTACTATGTAGTTCTGGCAAATTCCTTTCTCTCTAAATAGCAATCTTGGCGCACTAAACTCCGGCCGTACGCTCTCCTTGCCCTTAAAATATATATCTATAGTCGTAGCCAGCATGGAAATGCTTGTCCTCCGGTAGCATGCGAGCTCATAGCGTGTACCTAAATCCTTCAATCCCTTCGATCACAGTCCGATGCTGAGCTTGTTTCTTGTTTTGCACAAACATGTAGATGGAAGTTATAGCGACGGAAACAACGGTGAGTGCCGCTGCAGTAAAGCATGTGTACAAGCCAGGGTGATATTCTGGAGAATCCTGGCTTCTAAAGACCAAGGAGCCAACAATACCGCCGATTCCACCCATAGCAACAATAGTTGCCGAAGTGAAAGCTCGTTTCCATTGGCCCACGATGTTGTTGGCCTGATATGTGAGAGATGCAGGGACATTCGCATTCGAGCCCCCTGTGATCAGGAATGCTCCGAAATACCGCACATACGGGCCATGGGCGAAGCCGAGCACTGCAACGCCAATGATCTCAAGGATACTGTTGAAAACCAAGAAGTGGCCACGTATTTGGTACTTGTCTGAAATCCAAGCCTCGATGAGCCCTAGAATACCACTGAAGGCGTAGCACTGTGTCGGCAATTAGTTAAGAGTTGGTCCGGAGTGAAGATAGCACTTACAGGAGCACTCAAACATTGTGACTGGATGACCGAAAATCCGAGATCCTCTCGTAGGATAATAGGCAGGAAGTAGGCAACTGCGTAGGTGACAACAGCAGAGAGGCCAAAGTTGGAGGCGAAAAACCAGATCTTCCAGTCCTTTGCCTGGGCGAGGTACTTTCCGAGATGGAACGGCGTAACATGAGCGTCTCCTCGATCTCGGTCGACTCTGTCAACCATGATCTTCAACTCCGATGGGGATAGAAATTTCCATGAATTCTGAGCATCTTCGGGAAAATCGACGAGAAGGATGTAGCCCAGCCCTGCCACGATGACCGTCATAATGCCCTCCCAGATGAAAATCCATCGCCATCCTGCTTTTCCCCCAACGCCATCCATCTGCTGAAGGCCGTAGGCAAGCACTCCACCAAAGCCACCACAGCTGTTTCCAAGCAAGTAGAAAAAGGCGAGACGCTTTGCCACTTCACGTCGAACATACCACATACTGACCAGGAATACACTGCTCGGAAAGAAACCTGCTTCCAGGATTCCGAGCACTGCACGCAGGGCGACTTGGGACGTCCAGTTGTTGACCAGACCAAACCCAACCACGACAAGTCCCCACGCAAGCGTGATTCCTGCAAGGAATGGACGTGGACCAAGCTTTCGAGCACACACCGTAGCCACCGGGTTGAAGATAACATAGGTTGGGAAGAACATGAGGACAATGATCGAGTATCGCGTCCCAATAAGATTCAAGTCCTTCTTCATACCCGCGATCGACCTGGTAACCGTCCGGTGTCAGTCTCAAGGCGCGACAACGAGGCTTGTTCTGAGAAGAGCCATAACTTACGCATTGGGCAAATTTGCGCGGTCGATTTGGTTGACGATGTACATCATTGCCAGGATGGCTGACAGCCTGAGATCAACTCTCCATTTGATTTTCTTGACTACTTCCGGGTCTGGCTCTTCGTTTTCTTGGACATCTTTGCCCTCAGTCCTCTTTGACGATTCGAGGGTCGAGCCGTCCACCCGCTTTTCCAAGTGAACTGCCCTCGCCATAGTTTTGGCCTGAGGTATCTCTGAGGAGTCGAGGTCCATGTTCATAGGCGTAAAACGTGGTTCGCCTTTCAAAGCTGGTCTGATGTTTGAGGTTTCTCAGACTGCACTTGAAGAAGGCCATGATGGGTTTTGGTCCTTTCCACCAGCTCGTGCGGAGGTATCCAAAGTGGATTCAATACAAGACCCGAGGTTCTTATTTAATCTCGTCCTTGATACAGCCTGAATACGTGACGGCGTTTCTCGGCGGTGCAAAACGCGTGATATGGTAGATCATTTGCCGGTAAAGGCCGAGGCGCCCCCGCATCTGTGGAGCAGAGGAACCAGGGCATCGGAACTAGAGACTTGAGGACATCGTCCATTATCTCTCCCCACAGGGTCCTCTACAAAGAACCGCTTCATAGCTTGACTCAGTCTTGCATCAAGACCACGATCTGAAATATTGCCGAAAGCATTGATCAGAAACGTCTGTCCACCTTCGCCAATATCTCTTTCCTTCACAAGGAATGGGTTCGCTCCCATCATACTCGCCGGTCTCACAGGCCGGCAACTTCTTCCACCTTCTAGCCCGTCAATCTCCTCTGTCTCCCGGCTTGGCTGACCCTCTCTTTCAAGAGCATGCTAAGGATGTGAGTTTTGAGGCCATCGAGGACCAGATAGTATTTCCATGTCCTCTCCCACAAACAGAAGCAGTCTCGGTACTCAAGGCAATCGAGGCCTGTTGGGCTGCATGCATTGCCGATGTTCGCTGGGGAAAGCAGCGCCGTTCCATCAAGGTACAGCTGGAGCACTCGGCCAGATTCCTCCTTGGGAGTTATCTCTTGTCGATCGATGGGCTCACCAAAGTTGAACCGGACGTCAAAAGCAAGTTGAAAGGCGAGTTCTCCATTTCCAGGTCCCTGAAGAGAGCGCGGCTGACTCAAGCACCAGACACGGATTTGAAAAAGGCCCAATCAATATTGTATCGGCGATTCTCAACGAACTTGTATGCCACCAAGAGACCTGGAGAGTTTTTTCACCTCCATGGATCTCTTGAGGCTTCGACTGCACTATCTATGATTGGTCTTGAACCATACCGTCCTGACGTCACTGAGTATCAACAATGCATTGATATCATTGAGGTTGAGATGAAGAAATTCACCGTCGAGCAACTAGAGACTCTCAATGCCCAGAACAAGCAAGCTGGCGTCACTGCTTACAAGCGAGAGGAATTCTCTAAACTACGCTACGTGAGCAAGATCCTTGCCATTGTTATGTTTGACTAAACATAAATTCAGGGTCAACAAATCATTTCAGAGCCTTACTGGAGCGTAACTAAGACAAATAATGACACTCCACCAGCTTCGTTCGCGACAACGGACAGTAAGAAGATACTGAGCGGCATCAAAGTTCTCGAACTGTGCCGAGTCATTGCCGGACCTTCCATTTGCCGGATCTTGACCGAATATGGAGCAGATGTGCTCAAGGTCACCTCTCCATATCTCAGCGACGTACCATTCTTCCAAGTCGAAGGGTGAGTTCTATTCCGTTCCAGAACACAACAGGCGGGGTTTCTGACAAACTCTGTAGCAACATGGGCAAGCATACCACTGATCTGGACCTCAAAGCTCCAGAGGGGCGAGCAATATTTGAGAAGCTGTTGTTCGAGGCAGATATCTTGGTTGATGGCTACCGAACTGGGGCTGTTCAACGCTTAGGATACGGTCAAGACAAGCTGAGTGAAATTGCCAAGTCCAGAGGGCGAGGTTTCATCTATGTCTCTGAAAATTGCTTTGGATATGGAGAACATGTCGACCGACCTGGCTGGCAGCAGATCGCTGACTCGGTATGTACCAAGGCTTATGTCCGAATTTGATTCCGCGCTTACTAGTTACAGGTCTCTGGCGTGGCATGGGCACAGGGCAGATTCATGGGACTCGAAGAGCCATGTATCCCACCGTTCCCAATGTCGGATTATGGAACAGGTCTTATGGGAGCCATAGCCACGCTTGAAGCCATTTTCCTTCGCGCTCGAGATGGCGGTTCGTATCATGCTAAATGCTGTCTTGTTCAATACGACAATCTCCTCTTTCGGCTGGGCGAGTACCCCGAGGATGTTCAAGGGCACCTGAGGGAGCGGTTTGCTGGACCGTTCTTTGACCTTCGCCATGCTGACAACACCGACAAATTCTCAGCTGAGGCTTTGATGACGATGAAGACACAGTTCCCTCATCTCTTTGCTTACAAGGACCAATGGTCAGAGACGTGGTTCAGTGAGGGGTTCAAGAGCGTCAAGGTAGAGTGTGTTAAACCGTTAAGTAACATCGAGGGGATTGAGGTAGGCTATGATCGTGCTACAAGACCTAATGGCACTGATAAGCCGTCTTGGGATGGATGGGAGGTCGAGAAACCAGTCTCTTAGTTTACATGTATGCTACTTTTGTGATTGCCATTGGGTGCCAGGCCGTGCACTCGTGAGCACTGAATCATGTTCTTTCTAGAATTTATTAGAGCAAGTAAATGTTACTTTGCAGAAGCCGAGCGGCTTGACATTGAGACTAGATGATCTCAGACAACGTTGTAGCCTGGTAAAGACTGCGGAGCCTTAACTTATACTGTTGCTCTGATGGGTTGTTGAAAAGACATTTCGAAATCATACATATACACGAGTCTGAGATCAAACACGGATACGCTTCAACCACTATTGCCATTCCTCCCCATTTCACCTTTCTCCACCTTTCCTCTAAAAGAGCCAAATCTAAAGTTCAGGACCTTTTTGATCTTGAACACTTACCTATCTGCCTTCACTTGTGCTCAATAAATTCTGTTGTGCCGACATCTCCAGCTTCTTTGCTCTTCAAATCTTCCACAATTCCGTGCCCATCGGCCGTTAAGTGAACAATAACGTCATCACCATAGAAATCGCCCATCTCCTCGACTGATTTATTTGCGGTTTCAGGCAGATAAAGGTAGACTATAACAGCTGATACAATGTTGCATACCACCCAGACCAAAAAGTAGCGCCATCCAATATTTCTGAAAGCTGTGGCGGCTGGGGTCGTGTAGGTGATTGCGCCGACAAAGTAGGAGAAGAAGGAAAGAGCAATGCCCTTTGATCGGATACTCGTTGGCCAGATCTCTGCGCAGTAGACGAATGCAGGAGCGTCAATCCAGAAGGCGTAATTGACAATATAGAGGAAGAGGAAGAACACCGCTGCCGCATTCCCACTTTTGTTATTAGTCGCGACGTATGACCTTTGAAGTAAAGCTTCGATGAGAAGACACGCAGCCGTAACAGAAAAGCCGATAACTATTGAGTGATCAGCAAGGATTGAGGGATCAGGATCAGTAAGAGGGAAACTCACTGAACATCTTCCTGCGGCCAATCCGATCCATGAAAGCTGCACTGAAGTAATTTCCGAAGCTTGCAACGATGCAGTAGACCGTGTAGATCAACAGAGGCATGGAGCCTGAGAGACCAAGATTCTTATATATGACGACGGCGTAATTGTTGATTCCCAACACACCTGTCGACTGGCTAGCAAATTGGAGAAAGAGCACCGTCAACGATCTCTTTCTCCAGCTTGGCTTCTTGAACATCTGCCAGTATGAAGTCTTGAATGTCTTGTCATGCTCGACCTGCTTGATGATTTGAATATACTCTACTCGAGCGGCGAGATCCTCATGATCTTCGGGGTCATGGTGGATCTTTTGGATCACATCCCACGCATCGTCGTGACGGTCAGCCAGCACAAGCCATCTTGGAGACTCAGGTACCATCCAAATGCCGCAAACAACGAACAAAGGGGCCAAACAAGCAAGTGCCAAAGGTAGGCGCCATTGAATTGTAAGATTCTGAGCGTAATAAGCGCCAAAGCCGACAAAGCCACAGATGGCATATCCAGTGCAGAGGGAGCTTCCAATCAAGCCACTTAGCAATCCTCTCTTGTGTGCAGGTGCGACTTCAGTGACATAGACGGAGACCAGGGCCACTATCTGGCCGAGTCCAATGCCCTGAATCAAGCGAACTGTAATAAGCATTGGGATGTTCGCCGCGCCGGCGGTGAGAGCGCCACCGATGAGAGACAGTGCGGCAGCAAGTGCGATGGCCTTCTTACGGCCGATGCGGTCGGCGAACCATCCTTGAGATATGGCACCTGCAGCAGCGCCTGCCGCGAAGAGGGCGTTGACAGCACCGATGATGCTAGCTGTGTAGCTGCCATTGGCTTTGGACCCGGTGTCAGCATTTTGTACGTCACGAAGGATTCAGACTCAACGCTCACGATCGAGGTCAAAGTAGGCATAGAAGCCGGGCTGGCCAATGCTGGTAGAGAAGACAGAAAAGGCGAATCCGTACGTGAAGGCGCCCACGCAGACGAAAGCCACTATGGCAAGATTGTAATTGGTGAGCTTGGCTCCGTTCGCCATTTTGATTCTAGGAAATCTGAGAATGCAGTTGCGATCGAGGAACCATCGACAAGGATGCTCCAGGCAAGTTTACTCATCTTTATTTCAATCAGTCCGAGACTGACCCCCGCATCCCCAGAGTTCGGCTCCACGTGGTATTATGGGTGTTTGGAAATGTCTCTTGACGTCGGACGATATGATCCCCTCGCTGGCGAGAGGCCCAAACACCGAAAAGCTCCGCTGCCAGGAGAAATCCTTAGTCTGGTCTAGGCCTTTGTTCTCCCCTGAAAAACTAAAAGCTGGACTTGTTTTGAATCATGAAGCTTGTGGGGGGAAAGCTCAGCCCCACTAATGCTTCAGACGGCTCGTTTGCTTCTGTACGAGGTAACAGGCTCAAGGCCATCTACGTGTGTGTGTGTGTGTGTGTTTTAGTGTGTTTTAGTGTGTTTTGGGTGCTTAAATCTGCTGAAGAGATTGTGCTCATAGGATACCTTACCTGGTATTGTTGAATAGATGCTGAAGAGCAGTAACTCCACACCAGTAGTAATATAATTCATATCACTGCATACATTGTATCTTATCAAGTAGGCTTATTTAGATCGAGCTCGAGTGACTTATTCAACCTTAAGGTAAAATCAACCACACCGCGCCCTGCTACCTTTCCCGTGCTCGGCTTCAATATAGCTAGCCTCTTGAATTCTGCTCAGAGGAAAGATCTCAAACATTGGCTTTAGCATGCCCTAAGTAGTGGTGTCAACTCTCAATTCTAGGGAAAATCTAAGCATTATACTTACTCTTGCAGCGGAGTCCAATGCTCTTTCGGCATCGAGCAAACTACCGGTGAGAGAGTCCATGATCGTCAGGCCTCGTCCGACATACATACATCGAAGGCGACACACCTACAACGACATTCCGAACGGCCGGCGTGAGTCTAATGCACATGGCTTTGCCACCAATGTGAGTGATTTTAGGAGCAGTCTCGTAAGCTGATTTAATTCCTGCAGTGACAAAGACGCTATGAACCCCTTTGCCGACACTAAGCTTCAACACCCTCTGCGGCTCTGCCTCGACACTTTCAACTTAGTGAATTGTTTTTCGAAGGCCGTCATGACCATGTCATGACGAGACAGAGTCGTCAGACGTTTCACACTTTCCACATATGCTTCCCAATATTTAAGATTTCGGAGAAACGTGTTCAAGGATGGGATGAGCGAATCGTATTGACATAGACGACGAAAGATCTGTATTCGCTCTTCGCCACCCAGCGGATAGTTGTGCAGTATCCTCTCTCGCGCCTGTGCGTAAGATCTTGTTGCTTCGTGTATTATCCAGTCCGCCCAAATCTCAGTTTTTACTTTCTCCTCCGGCGACTACTTTACATCGTATTCTATTACCACTCGATCTCACTTTTCTCCTGTTTCTCAAGGACCGGAAAGTCTTCCAGACGACACCCAGTCACGTCCTGTCGAAATCCGGCTTTTGGCAGACTTGCGCCAATGTTATTCCATATGTCTCGACCGAACTTTTGGTAAGAAGCCTGCAAGCCCTTGTTCACTGTCAGTCGGTATTCCATTTCGGCAAGTTGGAAGTCGAATTTCTTTCCTGCCACTTGAATAACTCGACTCGGAATGTCGATCTCAATTCCCGACCCATCAATTGCAAGCCCATAAAATTCGTCATCGCTAAGCTGGATTCCAAGCAAACCTAACGAAGGCTGATTCCGTCCGTATATAAAACTGAAGGACCGGGCGATGACTGCTTCAATCCCAAGACCTGCGGAAGTAAAACGTGAGTTTCCACATCTAGGAGTGGATGACGAATCAAAATGGCTTACCTTTTAGAGCGCTGACGGCCTGTTCCCTGGAGGATCCGCAGCCGAAGGCTTTTCCGCCAACAACGACTCGTTGGCCGCCCCTGACCAGAGATCTGAATTCGGGATACACATGCTCCATGCAGTGTCTACCGAGCTCTTCGTCATCCTTTGCCGCCATTAGATATTCAGCTGGAGCCAACTATTTCCGGGGTCAGCCTTTTCGGACCACCAGGGTCAGTCAGGGGGTGGCTTACTGCATCGGTATCGACAAAGTCTCCGAGGATGATGACCTTACTCTTGATGTGGCCATCTCCCTTCGCAGGCTGGGGTGGATCAGGGTTCACCTCTGGTTGAGTTAACTCTGATCGACCAGCTTTGACTTTCCCTCCACGCCCACTTAGACAAGGTTCCACATATTCCGGTTTCGGCAAGTCGCCTTTCGGATGATCTCGAAGGTATAGATCGAGAGACGCAACCTCGATTTCTTGGATCCATGGACGCGAGTCCGTCAATGTCATGCTGAAAGAAGAAGCCGCCACAACGGTAGCCGATGTAATATTCCCCAAAGATCCTGTTGCAAGGTCAGTAAGTTGGTCATGTTGGTCTTGCAAAATCCCAGGCACAGTTGACTCACCAGGACCCATGCGATTCTGAAAGTTCCGGTTTTGAGAGCTGAGCCACCGTTCGCCTCTACCAGCTTTGTCCGCACCCATTCCAACGCAATAACTGCATCCTGGAACTCCGATCGTAAAGCCTGCAGCTTGGTATATGTCAATAAGACCCATCTGTCGGAGGTGTTTGACGATAGGCAGCGAGCCGGGCACAACGTGCCGTTTCCCACTTTTCACAGGTGTGAGGCCCTTTGCCAAACCGACTTTGAGGGTGAGAGCTGCCAGGATCAAGTCTTCTTCTGTGGTGGTACATGCGCCAATAAAGACACCGTCAAAGGTCATCCCGACTTGCTCGCCAATAGGTACCACATTGTCAGGAGACGGGTAGAGCGCGATTGTGGGCTGCACTTGGTAAAGATCAATGGTGTATTCCTCTGAGTATTCAGCGTGGTTGTCTGGTTGAAAATAGACAGAGGCGGCTTTGTATCGGCGCCCTTTCCGGCCCTGGATGTAGGCGTGGGTGATCTCGTCGGGAACAAATACCCCTGTGATAGCGCCAAATTCCTGTCCCAATGTTGTCAGCGACTCAGCCCGACCCTCAGAGCAACCAAGGGGTAAATTCATTTTTCAAGATATCATGCTATTGCTTTCGTAGAAAAGCATATTGATCGCACGTACCGTACACATGTTTGATATAGCGAATCTGGCATCAATCGAGAGGTTAATGGCGCCTGGGCCGGAAAATTCGACCACTTTGCCGGCAGCAACCGTGTTTCGTTTCAGTAGTCCCAGGATATGAAGAATGACATCTTTGCCAGATATCCCGAAGGCAGGTTTGCCCACGAAATTGATTCGAATTGACTCTGGCACCTTGAACCATGTCTGGCCTGTTGCTAAGGGTATCACTACATCAGCGGCCCCGAGTCCAACAGCAAGGCATCCCACAGCGCCCGATGAGCAGGTGTGTGAATCCGCCCCGACCACAATCATTCCGGGCTGAGCTCTCTGCCGCACAAATTCCGTGTGCATGATCGTAAACTGTGCAAGTCAGCCCTTTTCAAGGCTTGGCATAACAGATTCGTTGTATCTTACATTCATGCCTTGGTATTCGGTCAGTTTAAAGTCGACTTTGGCCTGCTCTGAAGCCTGAACAAGAGCTTGTACCTGCGGATCGTCCATGATTCTTGGATCCACCACATGGTCGCCCGCAATCCAGAGTCGATCATTGCGCCAGATCCGTGTTTCTCCCATCTCTGTGAAAATCTTGTTCATAGCCTTTTCATACAATGTGAGCGCATGGCAGAGGAGTGGAAAGACCAAGGAAGTAAAACATACAAACCAACCCGCCTCGGACGTGATGACCCAATCCACAGATATCATCAATACGTCCCCGGCCTTCACACCTTCAAGCCCAGTCTCGTACACTGAATGATGTGCTAAGATCTTCTCGGTCAATGTCATTGGCTTTGACTTAGGAAATGGTTTGCCAGTCGGTGATTGCGGTGCCTGGGCGAATTTATCTTGCGAGTTGAGAGACTCAAGCCAAGCATGGAGTAGAAACAGGACCTCCTCTTGGTCCTCAGAACCTATATGTGAGCCTTTGCACAGGCCGAGTCCACCATCCTCTTTGTCTCCTAAGGCTTTCTCGAGAACAATCTCAACCATTTCTGCCTCGGGTCGGTAGTCATGTGCCTTCAATTCCAGGGAAAGGGTCTCCAAGTCGTCGGCAAAAGTTGCAGAATGCTGCCTGCAATTGAGAGAATCCTTAACTTCGAGTCTGACATTGCGAACCTCCTGTAAGATACTACATGCCTGGTCAAAAAGTGTTTTCTCCTTTTGTTGTGTTCGTGACGACCGATCCACTGAGGGTGAAAGTGGCATGCCTTCCATTATTGAGATCGATGCCTTTGAAGAGGCTCTAGGAGGAAGATAAGAGACTTAAGATAAAGAATAGGAGAAGCTTGAACTGTCACTGATTGTAACCGAGGGTGCATCCCTGTATTCTACCACTAACTGTAAGGGTCCCATGGTGAGTGGTGGATACATTTAGCCGATTTCGGCTTTCAAGGTGCAATGGGGATTCAAAATCCGCTTTCGGCGAAATGGTAGTGACACTTCTCGGTGTCCCACTGCAGAGGACCCATGACAGAAATTCTTTTGTGATTTATTTATCACGCTTGCTACGATTTTATCGACCCGACTGGAGGTCGCTGTGCTTGATATACGACTCTAGCGAAACAGGTCAGCAAATCCATCGACACAGCAGGTGCTCAACATGGCAGATGTCAGTCCCAAACAAGAAAACATCACACGAATGACGGAAGCTAGAGATGTCAATGCTTCGGCAACTGCACGACTCAGACATTTGCTAGCAAAGAGAGAGATCATCGTGTGCCCGGGAGTCTACGATGGCTTGACCGCTCGAATCGCTTTGGCATCTGGATTTGAATGTCTTTATATGGTACAGTTGCCTGAGAATACGTGGTTGTGACTTGGGACACTGGCAAGCGGCTGATGTTGTAGACTGGAGCAGGAACTACGATGTCACGACTCGGCTGGCCAGACCTTGGTCTCGCGACTCTGAATGACATGCGAGACAATGCCTCGATGATTGCGGGCTTGAACAGAACCGTACCCCTAATAGCGGATGCGGACACTGGATTTGGAGGTAGGCCGTCCGTTGAAATGGAAAGCTCTGAGTCCAGCGTCTGATTCAATAAAAAGGCCCTCTTATGGTTGGTAGAACAGTGGCGCAGTATATGTCCGCAGGAGTAGCCGCGCTGCATCTCGAAGACCAGGAAATGACCAAACGTTGCGGCCATCTTCGAAACAAAACCGTCGTTTCGGAGGAAGTGTTCCTCACCCGCATTCGGGCCGCAGTGAAAATGAGAGCACAAACTCCAGGGGATATCGTTATCATAGCACGAACCGATGCTGCTCAATCTCTTGGGTACGAGGCTGCCGTGAACCGCCTCAGGCGAGCAGTTGCGGAAGGGGCAGATGTTGCTTTCCTCGAAGGCATTGCTTCTAAGGAGCAGGGCAAATGTCTATGTCAAGAGCTGGCGCCGACGCCTGTCCTATTGAATATGGCCCACGGAGGACTAACTCCTCGAATAACGGCTTCAGAGGCACAGGAGTTGGGTTTCAAGATTGTAATATTTCCAGGCCAATCTGTCCTTCCTGTGTACCGGGCGGTTAACAAGGCTATGAAGACGCTGAAGGAAACTGGAGACATTGACGACGAACCAGTTCCCACTCCACACGAAATATTCGGGATGTGTGCTTTGCAAGACGCCATCGAGTTCGACACTGCCGTTGGCGGGACCAGCTATGCAACCGGGGTGTAACATCTTCTCATGTTTGGAGATCTGGACCCACTGACGCCCCAGTAAATTAGATAAATAAACACAATGTGACACCGCTCTCTCCTGATCCCAGGATGGGGTTGTCTTGTTTGCGTTGATGATTTCTTAGTTCTCTATCTACCCGGCTGCGGCTTGGCCAATCGTCATTGCTGACATAGCCAGCGCCGAAAGCGCTCGACTTGTCTCCGTTCTCGGCCTAGGATTCCATTCCGCCGATAGATGGCTCTTGCCGGTCCAAGCCAATCGGCCTTTATGGAATCACTTATCAAAGTTGTGTTGTGCAGCTCGATCTGTTTTGCTTGCCACAATCTCTCGAACACTGGCCTGCTATGGAAACTACCCGCCCGTTTTCAAATCCACCGGAAGCAGCTAACAGTATACTTAGACCATTTGAGGTGCAAATGCCAGAAAATGCTCTGAGCCAACTGCAAGATCTCATTAGACGCTCCCGGATTACGAGCCCGACGTACGAAAATCAGCAAAGTGATCGCAGATATGGTATCACAAGGCAATGGCTTCTCGAAGCTCAAACGCAATGGAAGCACTTTAATTGGTAGGTCGATCCGAAGATGGGCGTTGTATTATAGCATACTGAATCACGCAACTAAGGAGGGAGAAAGAGGCGCAAATAAATTCTTTCCCACATTTCATTGCTCTTGTTGGGCCGAAGACGCAGAAGCAATCGATTCACGTTTGCGGGCTCTTTTCTGAAAATCCGGCTGCCATCCCGATTCTCTTCCTTCACGGCTGGCCAGGCAGCTTTCTAGAATTCCTCCCTATACTGGATATCCTCAGAAGCAAACATACCCCTCAGTCGCTTCCATACCATCTCATCGTACCATCGCTTCCAGGCTACGGTTTCTCGTCTGGTCCATCAATCGACTGCGACTTTGGGTTATTAGAAGCCGCAGACATTCTCAACGACCTGATGCATCAATTAGGCTTTGAGACTGGTTATATTGCTCAAGGAGGAGATGTGGGTAGCAAGCTCGCTAGAATTTTGGCCAAAAGATATGATGCATGTAAAGGCAGGTCGGCAACAGCCCATCCATAATCGATCAGTGTCGATATTATTATTGCTAGTCACCAATGCTAACTTCGGGATGCAGCGGTTCATTGTTAGTGGTCAACAATTCGCGTACATCCAAATGAGGATGACACAGCTCTAATGTTTTCGATTCAGTGAACTTTTGTTCGATGCAGCCGCCTCTTGAAGAAGAGGGACTGACAGTCACGGAAAAAGAGCGCAGGGGTGTAGATCGCGCCAGGGAGTTTGAAGCCACTGGTCGGGGATATGCGATTGAGCACGCCACGAGGCCAAGCACCATCTCCTTCGTCCTCGGTAGCAACCCAGTCGCCCTTCTTGCCTGGTAAAAGCTTCTTTGAGCGATGAAATTCCGCCGCTGATATTCTAACAAGATTGATTTAGGATTGGGGAGAAATTCTTGGAGTGGTCGGGAGAGGAGATTGCCACAGAAACCATATTGGAAGCGGTGACGCTGTATTGGCTCACTGATACAATCTCGACCTCGATCTATACCTATCGTGCGGTACGGAGAGACTTCGTCCGCCCTAAAGTCTCCTCACCCATGGCCAAGCGCTTACTGCCCAACAGAAGATCCAGCCCGAGAATGCCGGAGCCCATGGTGATCCTCGGTGGCACATCACGAAGCCATTAGGATATTCGTATTTTCCACACGAGGTTGCTCCGATGCCCGTCAGCTGGGTGGCTACTACCGGAAATCTCGTGTTTTCGAGATCCCATACAAGCGTGAGTCCCTCGCTCCCGAGTCCTAGCCTGCATATGGATGGCTAATTCTTTTCTTTAGGGAGGGCACTTTGCAGCCTTGGAAGTTCCAGAGCTTCTTTTGCAAGATATCGAAGAATTTGTAGACATGGCATGGCTTCAGTCTAACAATTGAGACCTGGGCTTCTGGTTTAGGGCATTTAGCTAGCAATTCAATGCCGCATGCTACTAGCTAGCGTACGGTAGAATCTCTAGAACTCCGACGGGTGATAGAGTATATCGAACATCACGCTTGAACCTTTTAATTAATTCAATAAGGTCTAAAAGCAAAGGTTGTGAATAGTTCCGTTGTTAACCATGTGCTCGATGTCCTGCGACAAAGTCTCGACCTACTCAATCGTTCACTGGGTGGACCCCTCAACCTGGTGTTGCTAAAGCGTGATTTTGGGTCGATTACGTCCAAAATCTCTGCGTTTCTTGAAGCACAAAACATGTCGAGGCCGGTGTAATGTGTAAAGGACATTCATCTGTACCGAAAGATTTGAAATCCGAGAGCTAGAAATTTCCGGGCCGATGCTATCCAATACCCTGTTTGCGTTACAATTCTCACCCAAACAAGGCCTTTGAGGACTGTGTCTTGGGTTTATGGCTAGACCGCAATATTTCCCTCTCCCCAGGTCGACGAAGAAGACCGGATAATTTCGAAATGGTGTAAACGTTTGTCCGTCTACGGTTTCCGGCCTTCCGTCTACGATTTCCGACCTCGGCGATAGTCTGGTTACAGAGTACTGTGCAGATCCGCCAGTATTCCTGAGGCGGCCCATGAGCAGACACAAATAGGACGGACACCAATTTAAAACACAAGACGCGCAGATGTATAAGATAACAGGTAAATCAAGTAAGAGACCGATTGCGCATTACCAATTCCCACCAAACCCCTGCCAGCTCCTATTGAATTGCTCCATCGCTTTGGGCGTACTCCCAAATTGCTCTCCCCCTTGCTTACATGTATACTACGTGTTGACCTTGAACAAAATGGGTGAGATATTAGAGTCTGGCCAGAGTACTTCGGAGACCCCATTGGGTAAGCCTCGCCACATTAGGGTGGTTGGAATCGGCGCTGGAGCTAGTGGTATCAACCTTGCCCGGCAAATCGACCTACAGATGCAGAATGTCGAGTATGTGATGTATGAGAAAAACGCGGAGGTGGGCGGCACATGGTTTGAAAATCGGTAAGGGTGTATCAGGGATCACGATTATGAATTTATGGGCTGGCCCCTTTCACCTCTCTCCGTAGCACCTAAGCTGACGAGCACACCCAAGGTATCCTGGATGTACCTGTGATTTGCCCTCACACAACTATCAATACACCTGGGAGGCCAATCCGGACTGGACGAAGTTGTGAGTACTAGGGCCAATGTCGGCATCTTTCTGTGGAATACGTGCAGTCGCATATGCTGATACCCTGTTTTCCTGTCGCGTTTCTTTAGCTACTCTCCCCAATCCGAAATTCTCGGCTATTTCAAGGATATTGCGGCCAAGTATAAGCTCTATAAGAACATCAAACTCAACAAGGAATTGGTAAAGGCGACGTGGTATGAGGATGATGGCGTATGGAAAATAGAGGTCTTAGATAGAATAACTGGCGAGTTGTTCACCGACAGGGCAGATTTTCTCATCAACGCCAGTGGCATTCTAAAGTAAGTGGAACGTCATGCATCTTGAGCGGAAAAATACATCTGAAAGCTGACTGGTCGTTTCGATAGCCACTGGAAATGGCCTTCCATCGACGGTCTACACGAATTCCAAGGATCCCTCGTGCACACAGCGGATTGGGGCAGTGATTGTGACGTGAAAGGAAAACAAGTTGCGGTTGTGGGATCTGGCTCGTCAGGTGTCCAGGTCGTTCCAGCGATTCGGCCTTGTCTGACTCATCCCATCCCCTTTCCCGAATTCAGAGACTGATTGTTGACCCATAGATGTTAAAGAACTGGTCACATTCATCAGGAGCCCAACTTGGATCACTGCTGGCTATGCGCAGGCGTATGCTGGCCCAAACGGATCAAATTTTGATTGTGAGTCAACTTCCAGCCCTGGGCAAATCCCACTCTCTCTGTCTCTCTCTCTTAACATGACGAAAAACTTGGCTTTGGCTGACCTTGCCCAGATAGTGAGGAGCAGAAGAAAGAGTTTCGCGAAGACAGTCAAAAGTCCATGACTTATCGCAAGGAAATCGAGTCTGAGTTGAATAATAGATTCAATATTGTACGTATGCCTGCATGAGTCTTATCTAAACTTTTTTTCTACCGCGCGTCGCTAATATCCGAGCGTGAAGCTCTTGAAAAACACCGCTGAGCAGATTGCTGCCCGAGATTATTCCAGTCAGGAAATGAAGACGCGCCTACAGGGGGATGAGAGGTTGATTGCGAGTCTGGTGCCAGATTTCCCCGTGGGATGTCGCCGATCTACACCAGGAAACGGATACTTGGAAGCTCTCAAGGCAAAGAACGTGCGGGTGGTCACGGATGAGATCGCGAGCGTCACCACGCATGGGATGCTTCTCGCGACGGGCGAGCACATGGATTTTGATGTCATCGTCTGCGCCACCGGCTTCGATCTGTCCTTTCGCCCTCGGTTCCCAATCGTTGGGCGGAACGGAGCTTCGCTGCAAGACCAGTGGACCTCGAATACACCGGAAGCGTACATGTCGCTCGCAGTTGAAAATATGCCGAATTACTTTGGTAAGTGGCATTTCTCTGATAGCTATCTATTCCCATCTCCATCCCTAACAAGAACATATTCAAATTCAAGAGCTCCCGAGTCCGTTCTCGAAGGTGCAGCAAAAGAATGAAAAGCTGACTAAAGTGCCTCCTCGGCTCTCTCATCTTAGTTTTTCTTGGTCCAAATGCCCCAATTGGTCATGGTTCTGTCCTGCCCATCGTTGAACATGCCACCAAGTATATGATCAACATGATGAAGAAGATGCAAACACAAGGCATTAAGTCGTTTGCACCGCGGCCGGATGCCATCCGAGACTTCAACAGACATATTCCTACATTCATGGACCGGAGTGTGTGGTCAGCTAGGTGCAGAAGCTGGTACAAGAACGGCAAGGTCGATGGGCCTGTGGTCGGCTTACATCCAGGGAGTCGGATCCATTGGTTCCACATGCTGGAGGATCCAAGATACGAAGACTACGATTACACCTATTGGACTTCAAATCGCTTTCATTACCTAGGGAACGGGGTTTCAACGAGAGAAGAGAAGGGGAAAGACACAGCATGGTACCTTGAAAGGCCTGAGGCTGGGTTCCGAGATTACTAGTATTAGAAAGAAACTTTTCTGTTCAATTTCTGTCTCGAAACCAATCAATACCAGGACCGCATAAACACTGTACGGCGCACTCGCTATGGCAGACAAACTACCGTGACACCTAGCCGAGCCTAGCCGCCTCTGTTTGGGGATCAAATCCCCATGTCCAGGAATAGTTATCAAACAAGTCAATCTCAATAGCATCCATGGGCTGGAGACTACTCGCCTGACTGGACCTGAAGGCACTTGTTCGAAGGGGATAAGCACCATGCTGACCAGCAAACTCTTCTCGGTATCTCCAAACCTCATCGTGGAGTACGCTGGCGCTGCATCGGCTTCGGAGACGCAAAGCCGGTTCACATCGTGATGTACTAGAGTGACCTACTCCCCGCCACAGCCTCGCCAAGATCTCGGTTGATCTTCCTGGCACGTCATTATTTACCACGGAGGCCACTCGGAGGAGTGCGATGGCTCGGTTGAAGCAGGCTTTACCTTTCTCGCAGTCCAGGTCTTCCGAAAAACTCGAGTTCAATAGCCTCATGATGGTAAAGCACGATAGAATCAAAAGGTGGTACATGAGAGCCGGGGCGCAAAGAAGTATCTGGGAGGCCTCATTCTCCACGTCAACCTGAGATATGAGATCTGATGCGGCAATATAAGCCTTTAAAAGGCCTTCTTTCCGGCTCTGCAGACCCAAGGCTAGGAAGAAGGCATGTAGAAACAAATTCAGTTTCGCCCCGGAGAGGTATATTTTGTTTGATCCTGTCTGGTGAGCATCCGTCATCCCAAAATCGCGTTTGACTCAGAACAGCTTACCATTCATCTCATAATGCAATCGTGCACTTATTTCTTCCAGATCTTGTTCCAACATGCGGATCATTGGATAGAAGTCGGACTGATTCGTCGAGGCGAGCTCCTGGAACTGACCACCGCCCAGGATCGACTCGACTCTATGAGTGAATCTCTCCACAATCAAGCGGTGACGAAGACTGATCGGTGGGGTGTAGATACTCCCTGGCTCACAACAGCGATGCACAGTCCAGTGAAAAGGGCCGATGGGCGGATAGCCCAGGGTGGTGGTAGTACTTGAGGTCATCAGATATCATTGCATTGAATTGAAGACGAACACTTACCTTTGGGAGGCCACATTACAGGCGGCCCATATACGACTCTGCCGATGGAGATCTTGGGCTGAAAAATTGGCCTTCGTCCTAGAAAAATCTTGGATGCTTTCAGGCTGATGAAGGCCTAGCTGTATCGACGCCTGGACTGCTATGCCACTGAGAATGTACGAGTTTTCCACAAAAGGCGTTGAGGCAGGTAAGGGCCAAGTGACCTGGAGAACTATGGCTGCGACCGTCTGCCAGGAATGTGGCCGGACCGAGATTGTCGACCAGAGAAGAGTCGTGAGAACAGTAGATAGAGAAGGGAGGAGACTGGCATCATCGTGAAAGCGACGGGCAGATATGGAAATGATGGTCCAGAATAGTAGAGGAGACTCATCATAACACTGATCTGGAGACATTTCGTCGCCTAAAATGTCCATGTGAGGGTGAAACCCCAAAAAATACCTGGAGACCCATGAGCACATGGATACAAAAAGCAGCATCAGCCACCTACTGCTCGAACAAGTGGTCTATCTGTTCCTTGGGCAATTGAACTGCTCCGATAGTGCGAGAGACAGTTGCAGCGAGCCTGGGGCCTGATAGACTTGGTCCGGGATTTCCAAGTTGAGACAAGCTCAGCGACTCATCATGCGGGTTCAAGTCAAGGTCCTCCTCCTGCAGTCTTGCATCAATTTCGATCTCATCAGCAACGAGTGGTCTCTGCGGTGTAGGCACCGAAGGATCGAATCCAGCCCATCCCGGGGAGGTCATTATAGGGCCTAATGAGGTGTTCGCGTCCAAATGGGAGTTTGAGAGACTAGTGTCGCTTGCAACAGTCTCGGCGGGTTGGCCATTGTTCGAGCGGACTCGGAGTTCGTTGATCTCTTGCTCCAGGTTCTGTATTTTTCTAGCGACGAGTAAGCTTATGAAGTCGTCCCCAGTAGTTGGGCGGGAGAGGTAACGTCTGTACTCATTTTTGCTCATTCTCTTATAGTCCTGATCAACGCGACATGAAAGACCCATGCGTCTGCACCGTGTGCATGGCAGTGTTGCCGCGTCACACCGAAGCTAAGGAGACATCAATGCTGGCCACCCTTGACCGATCAAACAGGCAAAACCATACCTTGGCTTGGTGACACCCGATGCAAGCGCGCCGCTGGCGCTTAGCACGCGTCTTGATCATCACAGGCTAGTCGGCAGATACAGCGAAAGCGCTGCTACTACTCCGTGGAAACCATTGTCAGCCGTCATTGTTGAAATGCGAGAAAAGGAAAAAAGAGAGGTGTCTGTGATGTCATGAAACGCAATGAAATAAGCAAAATGTCCGAAATCGGGCTGTGGGGATGGGGCGATCGAGAGAACGCCGAGAGCGGCGGAAACTGTCATTGCCCCAGACGGATCACCACAGTTGAATTCCTTCCCCGGAATTCGAACCCCAGGGACATGGTGTTGTGGGGAACAATTCAAAAAGAGTCGATGCTCCAGCAATGGCAGACCTCGACTGAGCTCTCTCGCCATCCTCGCTATATTTTTGATATAACTCTTTTTTTCTACGGAGACGGCCAAAGTCCTGTAGGGTAAATCATGAACTCTAGCAAGGAGATCGAGGTGCGAGGAGGCAGTACTCATGTCGAAACAACACCTGCAGGGGTCTCACACTCTGCTGATCCTACCGAAGTTCTGGATGCCGCAGCTGTCATCGACAGCAAGGCGGAACGTGCGTTGAAGCTCAAGGCGGATTTTCTCCTTCTGCCCATCATGTCGTTGACGTACCTGGTTGCATATCTTGTAAGCCTCCGTGACTGCTTTTTATCTGACCTAGCAGTGTTGCTAACGAAACGAGGATCGAAATAACCTGGGCAACGCGAAAATTATGAGTTTTGCTCAGGACACCCAGCTGAGTGCCCAGCAGTTCTACAATTGCCTGACTATCTTCTGTTAGCTTATCGCTATCTTCCAATGCCGATTTCGAGCACTGATCATCCATTAGATGTCGGCTACATGACTTGCATGCTTCCAGGAAATCTTGCTGTGAAGGCCCTGGGCCCCAACAAGACCATTGCCGGGGCTTGCGTCTTCTTTGGCGTGGTCGTCTGTGGCCTATCGCAAGCTACAAACTACGCAACTGTGATGGGGCTTCGTGTATTAATCGGCATTGGCGAAGCGTTCATCCAAGGCGGCGGTCTGTATCTGAGCGCTTGGTACGGCCGCCACGAGCTGGCCACACGAGCATGTATGTCTATGCCACCAACTTCCTCTCGCGCACTAACAAGTCACGCAGCAATTTACTACTCTACTTCCACCATTAGCGGCTGCTTTAGCGGTATCATTGCGTATGGAGTCCAGAAAAACCTGGACGGCCATCGTGGAATGGCCGCATGGCAATGGCTCTTTCTCCTCGAAGGTGTATCAGCCGTTGTTGTAGGCATTGCAGTGTGGCTTCTATTGCCCCCGTTTCCAGATAAGGTCAAGAACCACTGGCTTTTCCAAGAAAATGAGATTGCGCTCGCGGTACACAGATCGAAAGGTGAGATGGCTTTCTCTCAGTCAAAGCTGCACGGGTGCTGAAAATGTCTAGCCTACAATGTTGCTGGGTCCAAAATTCGATGGTTAGATGTGCTACAGGCATTCAAAGAACCCAAAACGTAGGTCGTCATCGTCAGGGTGAGTTGGTGTCTTTCTAATTGATGGGTTTTAGGTATATGATGGCTTTCATCTACGGAGGTGTTGGAATGGGCTCTGCCGCTGTCGGCAATTTCTTGCCCTCCATTATCCATTCCTTTGGATACTCGTCTCGTAAGTTCAAGCTCGCCAGTGCTGAAAGCTCTCACTCACCATAAAATATGAAGTGCGGTCTCAGCTCTTTACGATCATACCCTATGCATGCGCCACGGTGATGCTGGTCCTAGTCAACTACATCTCCGACCGGGTTCAGCAAAAGTCAGGCTTCATCGCGGGATGTCTCTCTGCAGCTATTGCCGGCTATATCATCTTAATGGCAGTGCAGAATAATACGGCACGTATGGTAGCTGTGTGCTTGGTGTTGATGGGGATCTTTCCTGCCATCATTCTTGTCTTTGCCTGGGCAAATACAAATAGCTGTGGCTATGCAAAGCGAGCTACCTCTTGGGCCGTGGCAGGTATCTTTGCTCAGGCTTTCTCAATCGCGGCATCGCAGGTCTACACTGATCCACCCCAATACCTCAAAGGCCATGGAGTTATGATTGCGTTTCTTTCCTGGAGCTTGATCAATACTGTGGCGGTCCATTTCTGGATGCGGGCCGAGAATTCGAGAAAAGATCGTGTTGAGCAGGAATACCAGCAAAGAGGAGAAACGCATCCTCATTATAGCAAGACTTTGGAGGACGAAGGTGATGGACATATCAGATTCCGGTATGTTCTTTGAGAGGTGGCATGTGGAATTGGGAGCAGGGTAGTCTAGTCGAAAATCTCAGATGGGCGTCTTCATCTAGCTCTGCGACACCGGTACTAAAATACTAGTTTTCAAACCTGTCAATGCTATTGGTGCGCAAATTCTACGTGACAACTTCGTTTCCTCTTCGACGACAGATTTAATCCTCAGAGTTTTCATGGAGAGAAATTCTTGTCACACCTGGTTGAAAGCAGGCTGCAAAATTACCTAGAGGGACTGATCAAACCCAGAAATGAGGTGTGTATCCACGGCAATTTTGCGGCAGCTGAATTAGGTGCTGGTGGCAGCAATCTACAGTAATTGGCAAGTTTATAAAAATCGCTTTGAGATTTCTCCCCTGCCATTTTTCAAACCCCTTCCAGAGGAATTCCGACTTCTGCAAAAGCTGTGGCAAGTGGCAAGGGAGCCTTCGAAGCCGAATTCGGCAGCGAACTTTCCTTCAAGTGATTCCGGCAACCTTAACTCCTGAAAGGCCCAATGGAATGCCACTGCCTCATCTCCACCACATGACACTCAATGCGAGCTCGGCTTCCAAGTCGATCCAAAGCCGACTCCTAGGTGCTTAAGCCAAGTCGTTGATGGATTTACCAGCAACGGACAGAGGACAAAATACCGGGAACTGATTCTGCGACGAGCGCTAGGCGAAACGCAATATCCAATGACCCAATTTCCAGGTATTTTACGTGATTTCAGCATCCATTGTCAGATGAAGATCCAAAACAGACGCAGAGGAATCCCTGCTGCTGCCTTGAGATTCAGGTATCGCGGACGGAGACTGGCCTTCTAGCCAACTTGGAAAAAGGAACATGGACATAATATACGAGAAATTCGGCCTCGCTGGTAAGACAGCTGTGGTCACTGGCGCGACGCGAGGCATCGGTGCAGCCATGGCGATCGCATTGGCAGAAGCTGGTGCAGATGTGATTTCAGTTCAGGTTGACCATCCATGTTCCTTGATCCCCCTCTTTCCCTCTACCCTGGGCTTACTTTATCTCCCGGTAGCGAGATCACAGCAATCAGCACACTGTGTCTCAAATCCGCCTCCTAGGCCGCACTGCTACGATCGTGAGCGCAGACCTGGCCGATCAATCGTCGGTGGCCAAGGTCATCCCGGATCTTGTCGCTGCCGGACTCGAAATGCACATCCTGGTCAACTGCGCCGGAATCCAGCGCCGACATGACGCTGAGGCCTTCCCAGACTCGGACTGGAGTGACGTGCTCCAGGTTAATCTCACCAGTGTATTTACACTGTGCCGCGATTTTGGCGCCTATCTGTTGTCCAAACCTGCACCGCCAGATGGACAGTCACGAGGGAGCATCATCAACATTGCAAGCCTCATGATGTTCCAGGGCGGCGCTCGGGTGCCCGCGTATGCGGCTGCGAAAGGCGGTATTGGTCAGATCACCAAGGCCCTGAGCAATGAATGGGCTGGTAAAGGAATCAAGGTCAATTCCATTGCACCAGGCTATATCAAGACGGACTTGGTTGAAGGCCTGATCAGCAATGAGCAAAGGTACAAGGCCATCTTGGAGCGGATCCCGGCTGGCCGCTGGGGCATGCCAGAGGATCTGAAGGGGCCGGTGGTGTTCCTGGCGAGTGATGCGAGTGCCTACATGTCTGGAACGAATTTGACGGTGGATGGGGGCTGGATGGGGTTGTAAATCACCTTCACAAGACATACGAGAACGTCATGATCCCCAAAGAAGATATTTCCTAAATCTGATCATCCTTGGGGTTCTTGGATATGGATGGGCCTGGAACTTGGCACCACAATATTTTTTAGAGTATTTCTTAATGAGTAAATTACCACGACAGATCATGCCACAATTGACTATACACTCACTGTCCAGGAACACGGAGGGATTGATACATTTGCGATAGAAAATTAAGCAGCCGAGAAGCAGTCAGACAGATAGATTAGCGTTTCGGTTCTTGAACAGAGGAGGAAGAAAAAGAAGGGTACGGTGGCCGAGGAGAGCGAATGAAGTCCGTCGACGATTCGGGTGTTCTTTGATTCACGTTCCAAAGACAATAGTTGGCGGCGTATTAAAAAATCCCAACCCGAATTCGGAATTATTTTGATGGCCTCGAAGTAGTTAAAAGTGGGTTGAGTCGCTGTGTCCGCGACTTAAGCAACATTGATGGTTATTATGGAAAATAACGTCTGTTTCACTTCAAGACCCCTATCAACTTGACCAAATTTTCAATCCCACGTGCAGAACAATGTCCTACCAAGATTTGAGGGATAAGACAATCATCATCACCGGGGCGGCTTCGGGAATTGGACGGGCAACGGCGGTCGAGCTCGCCAAACAAGGAGCAAAGCTCGGGCTATTAGATTTGAGGGAATGCGACCAGGTCCAGCGTGAGGTCGAAAATGCTGGAGGCAAATCAATCGTCTTCTTAGTGGATGTCTCGGATTCGGAAGCCGTTCATGATGCGGTCCAGCAGACAAGCAAGCATTTTGGCAAGATATCTGGCGCCGCCAATCTTGCTGGATGGGTCGGCGGACGTGCATGGTCCGACAATGGCTTCGCCTTGACCAATCTTGAAGATGCGGACTGGGAGGCCATGATCGCCACGAACCTCACTGGCGTCAAGAACTGCCTTCAAGCCGAGCTGAAGCACTTTCACCAAAAGGGAGGGTCGATCGTCAATGCCTCGAGCATCGCGGGTCAGCGCGGGACCAGAAATAACTCTCCATATGGCGCTTCTAAAGCTGCGGTTGTGGCTTTGACCAAGGCTGCGGCACAGGAGACGGGTGCATTGAACATTCGTGTCAATGCTGTTGTACCGTAAGCCTCCCCAGCGTCTGGACTTTGTACCGCCACAGGGACTGCATCCACGATCTGGCTGGAGATCATTGACTGACAGCGCAGCATGGCATTAGTGGTGGTATATACACGCCCATGACCATAGGGTTAGGAAGTTCTGAGCAGCTGCAAGATCGGCTGATATCAAGGACCGCTCTGCAGCGGCTTGGAACGCCTGACGAGGTTGCGAAGACTATCGCCTTTCTCATTAGTGAGACCTCATCATACATCACTGGTACAGTGAGTTGTCTCCCCCCCCTCCCCCCCGATCTGTTGGGATGCCATTTTTACAACTAACAAATGCGTGATTCCACGACAGACGGTGAACATAGACGGAGGATACCAGTAGGTCGAAGAGAGACCTGCGCAAAGAGCCAGAATAGGTGTTGTCTTTATCAGACAATGTTAGACTGGCATTGATGCTTGGCTGAGGTTGGTCTTACGGTTTCAGCCCTCTTGGCCGTTGGGGGAGAGGTGATGTTATCGTTTAGCTTTCAAGAGAGTATCACTGCCCTATATCAAGCGCTCGCTATAACAATGCGGTGCGGGAGAGGGAAGACCGCCATGACGACTAATTCCAGTACTTTGGACGGGTCTAGATGCGAATGGGCTGGCCTAGTCGAGTTTTCGGCCATCCTATCGGATCATTGAAATTTGGTAGAGATGTCTCAGTTATACGAAAATCTTAAGCTATCGATGGCGGTCCTCAGCCCGAAGGGTATGTCGAAAGGTGTTGACATGCGGCTTACAAGTCAAGTGCAACCCGATGTTCAAGATAACCGGCATCCAGACGGAGCGCCAGCAGTCCAAACCAGTTTTTCGTTTTCATCGCCGGGCATACCATCGCCGGCAACTCCAGAGCGAGGATCCCGAAAGGCATCGAGGCGGAAGGGAAGCCGATGAGTATAGAAAGACGACGTCCTGTCGGATTTGGATAGTATTTCTACTTGGGGTCGTGCGAAATATTCAAGGTGCAGAACCAGGTAAGGCGCAGCACTAATCAAAAGATTTGGTAATCTATGGACGACCACCTACCCGATGATCCACTGCTGCTGTAACAGGGTCCGTCTGCCCACCAGGCAGCCTAAAACAGATAGGCCATGGATATCTCGTCGTACGTAACCGCGAAGAAAGGCCATATTTGCTTGTCTTTTCAACGTGTTGAGGTGCTCGACCTGGGCCTTGTCGTGGTCGGGAACCCTGTGCATCTGTGCTGAGCAGATTCTCCGGGCAAATATGATGCCATGCCTGGTTGATTCGATGGCGACAAGGCAGCCACTCTCCACACCAGATTTCGTGGGACTCTCATCGAACTGGTCCTCGCCCACAAGCTCGTTACGGACGAACGCAACCGTTTCTGCGCCGTATCGTTGATATGGATTGATCGAGTATGCCCTTGGTGTGCCATAGCCATCTTTGTCATATCCATCAGCGTCGTTGCTGATGCGATGGGAGATGTCCAGAATGTGCCATGCGTTCTCGTCGAAGATGAAAACTGTCTTGGACAAAGGTGAATCCGCTACGGGAAATATCAGACCGCGAGCTCGCAGATGCACACCGATGGACAGAACGGACATCCCGCGGGGTTCGTTCAAGATGCCGATCTTGCTCGTGTCTGGTGTGCCGTCTTTGGCCACAGCCCAGTTCCACGTTGAACGGAGGAACGACTTGGGCGCCCAATGAAGCCCCTCATCATCTAGTGTTTCAAGGTCGCAGTGGAGGATATCGTCGGGAACCGTTGGCGTCATTCGCCACAGCTTTGCCATTCTCGACTCTGCAGGCGTATTGGCCACTTCCTCGACGTTCAGCCCCAGAAGGACGGCGATGCAGAGCGCCTCGTCCTGAAGCTTGCTTGTTGTCCGATCGCCCAGGACGCCCGATATCGCCATGATTCGGTCGTTCAGGCCGAAAGAGCGAAATTTGCGGGTCGCGAAATGGTACTCCTCGAGGACTGGCAGGAGGGTGATGGACGTTGGGAAGTCCTTCTTCTCGCTGATACGTTTCATGCCATCGTCCAGACTATAGGCTCGATGGCATAGCTGGAAATGAGGCTCATTTGCCAGAGCCACTTCCTGGAACGTCCAGAGTCTGCTGTTCCAAGTGCTTGAAAGGATCCGGAGGTAAATTTCCTCGTTGGCCATGTCGGGAGACGCGTCCGAATACAGCCAGGAATCAAGAACGAGCACCGTAGAAGCATCTTCGTAAACATTGCGCATTTTTGCTATGGCTTTGTTCTTACAGGCTTTCTGCTTGAGCCTACTAGCAGGTACACAGATGGTGTCGAGCCAGAAGAGATCAATACCCTCGTACTTTCCAGGTAGGTTGCGTATCCACTTGCTCAATCGCACAAGTTGGCAGCGAGGAATGGCGTTCTTGTTAACGTTGCCCAATCCATCTGACCACACGTGAGATATTGCGACGTACTTGGAGCTTTGCTCCGCTTCGACAAGGCTAATCCGCGTTCCGGTAAAGCCTTCGTCGACAGCCTTGATAAGTGGGATGCCATCGCGTCCAAGAATCGAATAGAGCTCCTCGGGATTGACTTCGGTCTCGGTGCATTCACAATGATCCGTCGTGTGCTTGGTCTTGTAGGCATTCTCATCGAGCACTAATTTCGAACATCTAAACTGGGAGCAAAGCGGCCCGTTTTGCTCCAGGTCATTTGCAGTCCGGATTTGTGCCTCGGGATGCGATTCACCAGAGCCAGGCCGTCGGATGCCGTGAAGGAAGTACAGACAAGATGTATTCAGTCTATTGAACAGACCTGCAAGGTCTCGGGGACACCAGCCATCCTCTCGAAGCAGATTCCACGCCTTGCTTTTCCACTTCTCTGATCCGCGTAATCCGCCGACCAGCCATGGGGCCGACCTGGCGAGCAGACCTTGGGTGATGGAAGCGCCGAGAGATTCTACTAGAACGGCCACTGCCATGGCAAATTCTGGCGATCGAACATCTGTTGGTATCCGCGTGTTATGCATGTACTGAAACAAAGACTCCTCCTGGCCCAGCTCAGAGAGTCGGTCTGGATTGCCTGCGTTGGCGCCCATAAATGCTCGGTGAAGCTCAATGCCGTAGTTCATGTTGCGTGTCAACTCGGCTATCTCGGCGGGAAGATCGTATTTCTTGGTCCAGCCTTTGAGATAGGTTGGGAGGCATTTTGTCGTCAGCACCAAGTTGGACGGGTGGCCCGGAATCTCCAGACGACGGATGAAATCGCGTGTCCGAATAGTTTGGCGGGTCACAGTGGACAGGTAGCCAAAATATGACCATGTCTCAAGGACTTGGAGGAATGGTGTGGGTTTCGCTGCAAAAAGGCGGTTCCATTCACGGACTGTCTTGATTCCCAGCTCTCGATCAGGGTATTCGACGAAGTCACTGCCTTTGTAGTCCTTGTTGCTGAGGAGATGGACAACGATATTGCCCGTTGCCACTTTCGGTCGTGGGATGTGATCCATGGTTAGTGGAGAGCAAACCAATGTGCCAACACGCTCTAGCCATAGAAACTATACGAGTGTGAGGAAGCCGGAAGACGGGTCGAGATTGCGGTTATCCGATCCTATTTGGCATTTGACGCTCATCAGGATAAGGCACCCTCTTTCTTGCTTTCATTGCAGGTGAGACCTTGGGCGCATCCTCAAGCGGGGCCTGATTGTCTCTAGCAAGGTCTACAGGCGGACAATGCATGGTGCTGGAAATAGAGTCTTGAGGGGAGACAAACTGCGCCTCTAGGCCCATGCCACGTGGTTGCCTACAAGGGTCCAAAGTACTATTGAGACTTCCCAGTCGGCTCTGCCCACGTCAACAGATCTCTTGAGAGTCGTTAAGTGCTCTTACCTCAGAAAGGACTTCAGTGCTGCTTCAGCCTTCTGGATTGATGCGTGGTCTCATCCCTCATCTCTCATCCCTCGCAATCCCCTATGCTGGGGTCTAAATAGTGGGTCTAAAGCGTCTGAAAGAGCCAAGGCTCTCTCTGATTGGTTTAAATGGCAACCAGTCACGTGCGAAGGCCCGGCTCCGCTCGGAACAAGCTCAGGATTGGCCGCCCCGCTTGTGGGGCCATCCATCGACAGTCATTGGCTGCTCCTTGAAATCAAATGATTTTCGCCTTCTCGAAATCTTTCCTTTGGGATTCAACCTTCAAGCCTCATCACCAATCACCACGACGTCTCTCCTTCTCCTTTCATTCTCTGTTTGTTGTTCAGGGCTCTGCGTTGAGGGCCATTTCATGTCCATGTATTATTGCAGCTTGTAATTCCTTGGCTTGTCTTTGGTCGTCTGGGTGCCTGGATTTCCGAGCGCAATGCTCACGCGAGCTGCCCGTCAAAGGCATGCTCTTCGTTATTTCCAACAAGCAGCAGAAACAATCCAATTGCCATGGCTGTGCCCCGTCCTCGCAAAGCCACATGCCAGACACCATCAGAGAAGAGTCATAACCTCTCGTCCCTCAATATCGCGCTCAAAGACTGCACCTGCGCCTCTCACCCAGGCACGACACCTCGCCTCCCCAGCCGCCATCCCCGAGAGCTTCGATCGCAGCGATGACTACGTTCCTTTTGCCTACGGAAACGGAGACTACCCTATCTCCCAACGGCCGCGGCGAGGCCTCATCGGCGAATTGTCCCCTTTCGACCTCTCCCAGATCCTGATGCTCGACCATAGTTCAGACATTTCACAAGAGTACGACGAAAACACACGGGCAGGAATCAATGCGCGGGGAAATCCGGACGACGTTGAGGCAACATTAGATGCATGTTTACATGTGCATCGATGGGACCGAGCGGATGCTCTCCTTGCACAATTGGGTCTGCATTGGCAACACAATTCCGACAAACTGCGGAGCGCCTACAACAAGGTGTTTTCGGCCATGGTCGATGACCTCCTTCGCAATCGGAATCACCACCAATGGGTCCGGATCAATGAATGGATCGAAGTGAAAATGAGGAAAGCAGGGTTAGAGCCAGATGCACAGACCTTTGCATTGAGAATAAAAGCCGCATTGGACTCGTTAGAGGGTTTACAGCGAGAACGAACAGTACTACGCTACTGGGAAATGACAAAGCTATACGAGATGGAGAGTGAGGTTTTCGGCTTACGCGACATTCTAGACGACCGTGATCTTGGGAAACTTTCCCAGATTTGTCCACTTGAAGCCGATCTTGTTCAACTTAAGCACGACAATGCCATGGAAGAGTCGTCACTTGGACTAGAGCAAAAACAGAATCTTCAGGTTTTGGAGACAGAGCAGAAAGGGCTAGGTTTGGCTTCCTTACGACGGTCCCTCTCTCTATTCTCCGGAGAGCCAGGGTCAACATTTAATGCAGATCCACGTCACGAATTTCTCGTTGCAAGGCAAGAGAGGTTGGAAAAAGACGCTATCCAGTCTGCACTGGATCGATGGAAAATCGAACACCAAAAGAGAGAAAAGTCGGGGATCGGCCGCGACCTGGCCCATGGAAAGATTGGAGCTCTCCTTTGGCAATGGCAGGAAATCCTGGCAGATAAAATCGCGACAGAGGTCGAATTGGCCAGAGAAGCGGATGCAATCACCGGGAAGAAAACCCCACAACAGAAGCTTCGGGCCGAATACGCACCGTTTCTGGAGCTTCTTCCTGCCGACAAACTCGCCGCAGTCACATCCATTGCCATGATGCAAGTCATGAGCAAGGCTGGCGCTTCGAAACAAGTGAAGCTGGTTCGAATGGTGACCGAAATTGGACAGGCCGTGGAAGCCGAATATGATGCTGCTGAGGTCTTCCGGAAGAAAGCCGCCCTGGCCAAGGAGAGAGAGAAACTGACCGAAACCAATCCCGGGGCCCTAATGGAGTGGAAGACCGATTTAGGCCGTCACGTACACCGACGCTCACACCATCATGCAGCTACACCCTTCACCTACAAAAAAGTCTGGTCCACCGAAGTTCACGCAAAACTGGGTGCAATTCTCTGCGAGCTCATGTTAGACACGGCCAAGATCACAATTTCCAGACTCAATCCCAAGACTGGCCAGTTGCTTCTGATGCCTCAACCCATCTTCATTCGCTCTACAACTTACCAAAACGGAAGGAGAATTGGGATGATCTCCTTGCATGCAGAATTCATGCCTATTTTCATTGCACAACCAGCCGAGCATCTAATTACAAAGCAGCTACCGATGATTTGTAAACCTCGCGCATGGACGGGATTCTACACTGGAGGGTTCCTGGCATCAGTTCAACCATTTCTCCGTGTCAAACACAATGAGACAGCGCAAAAGGATTACGGACTAGCCGCCGCGCAACGGGGCGACCTCGATCAGCTTTTTGCCGGCATTGATGTCCTTAGTCGAACTGGCTGGCGGATTAACAAGAGTGTTTTCAACGTCATGTTAGAGGCTTGGAACAGTGGAGAGGCGGTCGCCAATCTACCGCCATTAAACAAGGCCTTCCCGGAAATTGAACGACCCGGAGAGAATGCGAAGCAGAGAGATCGGTGGGAATGGTTCGTCAAAATGCGTTCGATCGACAACGAAAGAAACGGGATCCATTCCAACCGATGTTTCCAAAATTTCCAGATGGAAATCGCGAAGGCTTATTTGGACGAAACATTCTACCTTCCTCACAATGTCGATTTTCGTGGGCGGGCGTACCCCATTCCTCCCTACCTCAATCAAATGGGCGCCGATAACTGTCGAGGACTTTTGTTGTTTGACAAAGGCCGTGAACTGGGCGATGATGGGTTGCGCTGGCTGAAGATCCACCTATCTAATGTCTATGGCTACGACAAGGCGAGCCTGTCGGATCGGGCTCAGTTCCCCATGGATCACATTGACCAAATCTACGATTCAGTCAAGAATCCCCTGACTGGAAGCCGATGGTGGCTCAGTGCAGAGGATCCTTGGCAGTGTCTCGCGACTTGCTATGAACTCACCCACGCTCTCGACTCGCCCGATCCAACCAAGTTTGTCTCAAGACTACCGATCCACCAGGATGGCTCTTGCAACGGCTTACAGCATTATGCTGCGCTTGGTGGAGACGTTGCCGGTGCCAGGCAAGTCAACCTGGAGCCTGGTGACAAACCTGCCGACGTGTATTCTGGGGTCTTGGAGCTGGTCAAGGAAGAGATCAGAAAGGATGCCGCCGGTGGTGATGCTCTGGCCGCTATGCTCGATGGCAAATTAACGAGGAAGGTTGTCAAGCAAACTGTCATGACCAATGTCTACGGCGTCACTTTCCTGGGTGCAATTCGGCAGGTCCGAAGACAAGTCGAGGCCCTCATGCCAGAATTAGAGGCGGCCAATCTGTCCGGAAAGGCTTCATCCTACATTGCAAGGAAGATCTTCAAAGGACTCGGGACTTTGTTCACCGGTGCCCATGAAATTCAATATTGGCTGGGTGACTGTGCCAATCGGATCAGCTCGTCGATATCCACCGCTCAACAAGAGAAGATCTTCCAAAAAGCATATGGGACGAAAATCGAGGCCCCAGAACCCGCTCGAAAGAAAAATGCCAAATCCAAGGAGACTTTGGAATCACAAGCCTTCCGGTCAACCGTGATCTGGACGACACCTCTCAAGCTTCCAGTTGTTCAACCCTACCGTATGAGCAAAGGCCAGGTGATCAAAACGAACTTGCAAAACATCACCCTCGCGCAACCCTCACTGGGAGATGTTGTCCACAGACGCAAGCAATTGCAAGCATTCCCCCCCAACTTCATCCACTCGCTAGATGCCACACACATGGTGCTATCTGCATTGAAGGCCAACGAACTCGGTCTCAGTTTCTCCGCCGTTCATGACAGTTTCTGGACTCATGCGGCTGACGTTAACACTCTCAGTCAGTTGCTACGAGACGCTTTCATCAGGATGCACAGCGAGGATATTATTGAGCGGCTTGCCGCCGAGTTCAAGATGCGATACGGGGACCATTTTTACCTGGCTCATGTCAACAAGAACACTCCGCTTGGAAAAGCCATTACTGCCTACCGCAATGAGATGAGCGCGGCGGGAGTGCTCAGAGTCGGCAAGTCTTCGAAATTCGTTATGGAACGAAGGGAAGAAGAACTGGCAAGAGAGATCCTGAAAAAGAAGCTGATGGCAAGTGCGGACCCTGAGGAACGGGAAGAGGGCGAGAAAATGGAGACCGCGGCCACGCTATTCACAAAGCTCGATGGAGAGAAATATCTAACCCATCGTGATTCTTTGGGAGAAACGACACTCGGGCAGGTTCCTGATGATGCCGCGGAGCCAGTGGAGGAAGCCATCAACTCCGTGGACACCTGTGACGATATTGATTTGGCGAGCTCGTTGGACCCGCTGAGAGATTCAGTCGCTCACGATGACGAGGACATGCAAGCCAGTGGTTCGAGCACAGACAAGGCCAAGCTTGATGCGCTTGTGGAATTGCACAAAGACCATGCTCGGAATGTGTTTGGGGACAAGATCCGCAAACCAAATCGAACAAAGGGCACGGACCACTTGAACCAGGTCTGGTTGTGGCTGCCCATGCAATTCAGGCCGGTGCCTAAAAAAGGAGAATTCGACGTCAAGCGATTGAAGGATAGCACCTACTTCTTTTCATGATTGTGTATGTATATTACTAGAGGAACATTATGGCGCACGGAGAGGACCTGACATTCTTGGAAGGGGAATGTGAGAGAACAACGCCAAGGAGAAGAAATCTATTGACGGTGGGATGTGTGTATTACTGGCAATCAAGGCATTCCATGGGGCGTGTCTGATCAACGAGCCATCCACTCCGATGTATCTACTTGTACAGAGACGGACCGGAGAGCAAGGGATGGGGTTTTGGAGGAACCAAAAGAACAACTCTCTAGTGTCAGAAGCTAGAGGGTCGACTATGTATGAGAATCTTATAAATTATACCTTTTAAGGCTCTAATGTTGTAACAAGACATGACGGCGACCTCGAAGCTTGTAGACTTGGAGAGGACGCGAGAGGAGTCAGTCACGTGTACCCGGCTGCAAGGCTGAGTGTGTGCTTACTAAGCAAGGCTGAAATATTTCTGTCGCGTGTCTTGCTACTTGCTTACCCCTGGATCCTAGAACCTGGAACCTGAATCTGGAACCTGGAACCCACTACCCCGGGCTCCCTGCACACGACACTACTACTCCAGACAATCCCTTCTTCCACGATGGTTCCTGGTATCTCGGACCATCTTCAGCACCTCACCCACTACTCAGTAGTCCTCTCTTTCAATGCCTAGAATCACCCCATTGAAAGCCATCCTCTTCCTTCCCCTAGCCTGGCTTTCCCTCGTCGCGCTCTGGGTCGTCCTGCCCTCGCCTCCTCACAAATGGACCGATGACCCTTCGGAGCACCTGTGGCGTGGGGGTGCATTGACGAGAGTCTACGAGTAAGAGCAGCCACGGTTTTGAGAGATGGTGTTACCCGAGTTTTCTGACTGACGTTTTCGGGTGTGACAGAATCGACGATTTCTTTCTGTGGCGCGACCAGATCCCGACCATCCAGCGCGCTCGAAGCAGCGGACGCAGATACTTCGCCATCGACTACACCTACAGTTCCACGACGGCCGAGCTGACTCTCGGGGCCGAGCACACAGTCAACCTCACCGCCCTCACGAACGCGCAGCCACTTCCCTTCACCTCGGCGCCCTTCATTGTGCGGGTCAAGACAGCCGACGACGATGGGATCAATCTACCTTGGTTCCCGACGGCGGACGGGGCGCTGCTGTTCTGGGAAATACATCAAGACAGCGCTGAGGTGCCGCTGCGGTTGAGGGTCACTCCCCAAAAGGTAGTGCAGGTTTGGCCCGACTCGGGGATCTGGGTACGTTCAAGATGATGCATCCATCCACAAGCTACAAGAGAATGCATGACCACCGCTGACACAAGGGGCAGGAGACGCAGGAAGACGACGACGAGTCCGACCTGAGCGGCGACATCACCAAGCCCACCGAATTCCCACCTCTCCTGAGCATCTGGAATGCCTCCAAGCCCCGTATCCTCCAGCCCGGCAACCCCGAGCTGCCATTGTCGTTTCGAGTCGCCTTGCCACGGGAGAACGTCAAGGCCAACTCTTCCCCCTCTCAGACCTTCGTCATCCGGCGTGTCATTAGCGCCATGATCGTTCCCGTCGGCTTCTTGTTGCTCCGCTTCTTTGACAATTTTGTCTACTACCCACTTGTTCACGTCGCGGCCGTCTTGAGTGTCCTTCTCTACTTCATCCTGGCTGTCTTGAATGTCCTCCTCCAGGTCTTTGTAGTATATGCCCTCGTTGTTCTGGCTTGCTGGATGTCGAAACGTTGTCCGCCGTTTTGGCCGTGGACGAAAAGCTTCTGGTTGACCAGGGGTTTGGCTACATATTTCAGTTCCAGGCTCGCGGTCGTTGGTCGACAGGCGCGTTCAGACTCTGGATCTGGTGGGAGTAGCAAGGGCAAGAATGAAACGGACAACTTCGACGGGACTGGGATTGACAGTGAGGATCCCGACGGCCGAGATACCTCCTCCGAGTCTGCAAGTCCGATCCCACTGGAAAGCTTCTGGGGCTTCTTCACCAGCCGCTCACCACTTGATGACCTTTTCATGACATTTGAAGTCACCAGGCCTTTCGTACAACCCCTCATCCCGCCGTGGAGACGGCAACGTCCCGAGGATGAGGAAGTACGCGTTCAAACACCCCAGCCACCGGTAGAGGGTCATCTCCAGACTGATGTCAAGCTTACCGCTCCGACCGGGGGGGAACAGCCTCCAACGACACCGAATGACGACAGGACCTGAGGACGTGGACTTCACGCGTCTGCATGGTAACAACACAACGTTGCCAAATTCCTCTCAGGTGGGATGGGAGGGGCCTCTCACGAAGTGTTCCACCCCTTACCCCAAAAGCCAACAACAAACGTTAAGTGAATTATTGACTCGGCCATCCACAGGCGATTCGGAATCATCCGGGCAAGACGTACATACGGTCCATAAACAGCTTGCAACCAACCGTCCTCTCTCCACCTACGCTAAGAACCCACCGACTGCGATATTGAGCCCCGAACGGCCCTCCCTCTCTAGGATCAATGTAAAGAATCCCCAGTGTGGCCATCTGTATGACTGGTTCTTCATCCATCTTGAAGTCCAAAACCCATCACGGCCTTATTTCGGCATTCCTCCACTACAATCAGTACCAACCAGTGCCGACACAACAGTCATGCGATCCTAGACTGGATGTCCGAGACGAATGGAAGGCGTCCAATTTCGCATCACTCCCGAAGGGATATGGAGGGCAGTCTATTCAGTGCGTCGCGTTTCCACAATTCCGCCGGACGACATGGATGGCCAAGGTGATCAACGGAGAAATCGCTCCAAACAAGCTTGCTACTTGCTAATGGTGGCGGTGGGAATGGGACCCAGTTCGGCTCACCAGCGGCAGCTTTGCCACGGACCAGTGCCCACAGGTCTTGGAGGCGAAGAACGCAGGACAGGACGGAGCTAGGTTGGAGGCAAGAGATGAACAGAAAGAACGAAAGAGCCAGATCGGATTCGATTGAGACGCTGGGAACTCGCATGCCTGTGTGGTGTGACACAACAGGATACGGTTCCAGAACGTTTACTCAAATGCCGGTTAACTATCTGGTATATTAGACTCTATAAGCAAGGAGACTTGTCATGCATGCATGCGGGGCTCGAGTACTTGTACTGGATCGCACATGTTATTTTGCTTCCTACAAGTGGCAGCCTTTGTTGTTGGTGGTGATGTTGTAAGAGTATTGAGCGAGTATCTTTCTATTATAAAATTCTACTTTTAAAATGATACTGTTCAAATGGTACATATTGGGTAGTAGGTATCTGGTAAATAATAAGGTGTACACTACATGGTTGCTGGTATACTCAAGATCCTCTTAATCATAAACCTCCAGCGACATATATGATATGTTCAGTAGTTGATTATTTCCAGCAGCCCGAATACAGCGTTGTTCCCTCCAGGTTCAAAGGGAGTCCGGGTATCTTTCATGTCGTTGTTTCTTTGGCCCCCCGATAACTTTGTCCTCTCGCCTCCTCCTCCTCCTCCTCCTCCTCCACCACCAGGCCTTAGGGAGAACTTACAACGGACCCAGTCCAATCAAAGGACCCATCAGCAACGCATCACAAGACTCCCCGGCCTCGACAAACCCGTCGCGCTGCGGCAGAACCAGCAACGCATTCGCCGCAGCCAGACTCGCGACGCGCGAACTCCGCTGCATGCCTGTACTAGAGGCCACCAGGCCCGTCATCCTCGTCGTCGGCCCACCGTCTCCAGTAATAGTAGTATTAGTAGTTCCAGAATCCGCCGCAGACACAAGGACACGATGATACTCAACACGTGCCCCGTCACAGCGGATGCGGGTCTGGACACGCACACGGACGCGCTCGAGGCCGTGGTGGTCCGGTAGGCCGGCCATCTTCTGCACACACGGCAATAAGAAGAGGTTCGCTGTCACGAGGGCGCTGGCCGGGTTGCCGGGGAGGCCGAAGATGAGTCTTGTTTCGCGGGTAGTGCCAACGGCACCTTGGTTCGATGATGATGATGACGACGACGACGACGATGATGACGGATCCGAAAGCGGGACTGAAGGAGAAGGAGAAACAGAAGACGGTTTGAACGGCACGCTGGCAAACGTGGTGGGTTTCCCAGGCTTCATGCTCACCCGGCCAAAATGGACGGTTCCGCCGAGGCGTCGCTCGACGGTGGGCTTGAGCAGGTCGAGCTCGCCCATACTCACGCCGCCCGTGGTGACGACAATGTCGAGGGCATGCAGGCGGAAGGCGGAGCGCAGGGCGTCCTCGAGGGCGCCGGCAGGGGTGTCGCGGGCGACGCCGAGGTCGACGACGTCGGCACACAGATTCCAGCCGCGCACCAGGGCCAGCAGCGACGGGCGGTTCGAGTCGCGGATCATGCCGCCCGTCAACGAGCCCGCGGGCCACGCGGCCAGGTCCGAGGTGACTTCGTCGCCGGTGCTCATGACACCGACGCGCGGGCGGCGGAAGACAGGCACGCGCGACGTGCCCGAGGCGGCGAGCACGCCGATTTCGCCGCCGAGGGCACTGATGCGCGTGCCGGCCCGGAGCACCAGTTCGTCCAGCGCCACGTCGGACCCGGGCTCGCGGATGTTCTCGCCTGGCGTGACGGCGTCGGTCAGGATCGTCACCCTGGCTTCTTCGCCCCCGTCCGCCGTCAGGCTGGCGATCGTCGTGTCTTCGACCATGACGACCGCGTTGGCCTGCGCGGGGACCGGCGCCCCCGTCGTGATCCGGGCGATCGTGCCCGCTTGTAGTGCCGGCGGGAGCGACGCCGCCTGCGCGTGCGACACCGCCGCCACGGGGAATGTGCCTTTGATTCCTTGGTTCGGGGCGGTCCGAGCTGGGTCGGTGGTGCTGGTGGACTGTCGATCCGCCACGATCACCGCGTACCCGTCCACGATGCTCGCCCGGTATGCCGGTACCGCTTCCGCCGCCCGGATGTCTTGGGCTATCACGTACCCCGTCAGCTCCGCGCTGAAGTCGCACTGCTCGGCCGTCGGCGCTGGCGTGTGATGCAGGATCGTCGCCACCGCCTCGGCAACGCTGAGCATCGGGTAAGGCGAGGACCGGGCGCGCCCCGTCGGCCCCAGACGGGGGTCGTTGGATTGTGGTGGTCGTTCCGATGGCGTGGTGTGTGCTTTTGGGATTTTATGTCCACCGTGGCTGTGGTCATGATCGTGGTCGTGGTTATGGTCGTGATGATGATGATGATGATGATCGGATTGGTCTCGCTCTGTGGATGACCCCCCTGCCCCAGTTCCAGCCCATGTTGTTGCCAGAGATGTAGCTGTAGATATACTGGCGTCCGCCGCAGAAACCCCGGCGTCTCTCTCCAGTTTCTTCACTCCGCCTGTATGGGCGGCCCTCGAGTCCTCGCCCGCGGCCTGCATGCATGCATGAGGTAGTAATTTCAGCACAGCCTGCAGATTCTCCCTGGCGCCCTTGGGCGAACCCGGCAGCGTGATGACGACGGATTTGTTCCGGACGCCCGCCACCGGCCGCGACATCATGGCGAACGGCGTGACCTGGAACGAAGCGGCCAACATGCCGTGCACGATCCCGGGAGCATGCCTGTGGATCAGTGGTGATATGGCCTCGGGAGTCACATCTCGCCGGGCAAATCCGGTGCCTCCTGTCGTCACGACGAGGTTGATTGTTGAACCTGAGGGACTAAGACTAGGACTAAGACTTGAAGAAGCTGCTCTTTGTTCACTGTCGGTCCAGGAGCGTACGACACGCTGGATCTCGAGGACATCGTCTTTGACAATCTCGAATATCGGTTCTGCCCATTTGCCTGCCCCGTCTTGCGCGAATGTCTCTTTCAGCACGGGGAAGGCCTTGTCGGTTGATGGGTCCGCCGACGCAGTATCGGAGATGATGAGGATCGCCGGGCGGAGGAGAGGTGGTGAGCTCATGCTTTGGGCCGAATCGTCTTTTCTCCTCGATCTGGGCACTACTAGAGATGTTTCATCGATATTGATGTGTTGCGGATACCCAGGTAGTGAACGATTGGTTACCTCGGTAGTGAATGGTACAAGGTACTTGATCCCCGGGTAGCGAAGGACACAAGGCACTTGGTGGTATTATGTACTCGGTAAGTTGGTACAATCTGAATTACTTAATAGTGAAATGGAGCTGTCTCGCCGTGTCCGCCAGCGGGTCTGCTGTGTCTGCTGAGTCATCCGGATCGGAAAAACTCGAGTCCGAATGTCTGTACGATACGGAGTATGATATATGATATAGAGTTCCGCCTCACTCCAAGGATCTCCTCTTTAGATCTATCGAGATTTCAATATGTCTCTATTCGTATATCGAATTTGAATCCATAGTGGAAACCCGAGGCCCCAAGGCGACCCTCCCATTCGCTCCTCTACGATAGATATCTACATTTTCTCGTCTCCCGACAACCCCCCTCTGTGACCTAGACAGAGCCTTCAATTCTTCCATCAAATGCCTTCCATTTTAGCCCATTGGAAACAATACCGCTTGGTTCCCTATCTCGGGTCCCGTTCCCATGTGCGGGAGTGTGTTCCAATATGGGTCGGTTGTATTGGATATAATCAACTCTTCCTCTTCAGGGCTCTTCTTCTACACCGATGTCAGTTTCCTGTACCGCCAACGGGTAAGAATTCAACTTACTGGTCCCTCCTATCCCACCACCATAACGCAACAGTGGTGGTGGCGAATAGAACAAAATTGACTTGGGAGAATATGTAGCCTTTCTCATATTTGGGAGCACTCTTGGTCGGCCATACCAGTATTGATACCCTAGGATGGGATCAGAATCACATTGCGAAGTAGACAAAAGAGAAAGGATGGACGGCATACCATGCGTTGAAAGAGTTTGAGATGGCTAACATCGAGGCAATGACAAATGCTCTTTCTTCGGCATCTTCGCGACATATTTCGTTGGCCCACGAATAAACCAGCGGCGACACGGCGACTTGGCCGTATCCGGTACTGACTGCAACCCACTTATATGCCGTTGGAGATTTCCATATCACGAAGGCAAGCTGGATGATGAAAGCGAAGATGCATTGCCCGACGATGATTGGCATGCGCACCTGCAAGGCGTCGGACAGGAACGAATAGAACCAGACAAAGAGGATGCCGACGCCGGGATTGACGGTGGAGAGCAGGTTCACTTTGTAGGTGCTGTATTGCTTCAAGCTCTTGATCCACAGCGTGTACGCGCCGTTGGATGACGGTGAAGTGCCGAATCCCCAAGGAAGTTGGAAGAGAACCAGGGCCCAGAAATGCCATCGACCGAAAAACCGTTTGATCGTCTTCCAGCCACTGAATCCCGTGGGGGGCTTGCCTCCGATCCGCGCCATGCGCAAGCGCGCCAGTTTCTTTTCATCCTCGGTGAGGAACCAGGACTTGGTCTTGTCTGGCGTGCTGGGGAAGAAGATGAAGCCGATGATGGCCACGGGGAAGGTAGAGATGGCACAGACAATGAACAGCCATCTCCATCCAGGAAGTCCGTTGACGCCGTCGAGATGTCGAACCACCCCGCTGGCCATGAAACCCGTGCTCATCATCCCCAATCCAGTCGAGATGTAAAAGATGCCGGCACGCCGCCCCAGTTCGTCGGAGCGATACCACGAGCCGAGCGTGTAGTGGATCGAAGTGAAGAAGACGCTCTCAAATGCGCCCACCATGAATCGATAGGCGGCCAACTCGCCGAACGAATTGGCTCGGTATTGTAACAGAGTAAAGACGCCCCACATGAAGTCACACGATGGGATGACGAATCGGTATTTCGCAGACAGGAGGGTGAGCGGGATCATGAAGACCGTGTAGGCGACGGTATAGATGGTCTGTAGTTGAACGAGCTCGTTGCCGTAGAATCCGAGGTCCTCCTTCATGCCACTCACGTAGGCATTCGTCAAGTTGCCGTTGTCGATATACTTTGTCCAGAATCCAAGGAAGGCGTAGGACAGGATCAGAAGATCCATCTTGACCAGGAGCTTCCGCTCGGCAGGAGTGTCTGTGTCCGCATACCACTGGTACCATCGTCGCTTAACGCGGCTTCGGCCAGCCACATAGTCGGCCCGACCTTGATGCTCTTCCAGCCCTTGGTGCTCTTGATCAGAGTCGCTGACTTCGACTGCCGGCGTGTACGCTGCATCTTCCTTGGTGGGAGCTTTCAGAGTGACCCCCACGGGGTCAATTTCAACAGTCGACATATTTCGGCGTCTGCGACATAGTACTCTCGTTTCCAGGATACCGGGACAAGGATGACATGTAAAATATGTACTAAATGGGAAATCGCCAGGCAAGATGTCCACGACGTCTTAAGCGTTGATGCCATATCGTCGACAAATGGCGTACTCCGCGTTTTAGGGGCCAAGATCTATACTTATTCGCTAAACAGTGGTCGCTTATCAAGTAGATTGTGTGTAGCTCGACAAGATCCCATTTTCAACCTGTTGATTGGTTGTGTCTCGCGCTCGCCTTTAGATTCCTCAAGGCGCGAGGTTGTTGAAAAGCACGCCATATTCTCATAGCAAACAAAAGTCTCTCGTACTCTTCTTGGCAAGCATGACCCGGAGACCTCAGGAAAGATATGTTGTCTCGGGGAGAGTAATACAAACATTGATTGAATGGATTGAAGGGCTCAGACCTCCTACAAAGGGCAGAGAAGTGAGAGTGATATATGACTATAGAAATCAAGAGAATGAATGCCAGGGCCAACCCCGGGCACTCTGTTGTCTGGCTGCTGAAACGAGCGCTAACCATGCAAGTTCCAACTGCCTGGTCAGGGCAAGATCGTCCTGTGATGCTAGATTGGTACGAGAGCGGCGGATTTAGCGAAAGATCGAGGTCTTTTACGTAAAGATGAAGGAAGGTTGCAAAGAGGCGCAAATTTTGATGGTGTTAGCGAGAATAACCATCGTGATAGAGCACTGCATGAATCGATCAGTAGAGCAAGGACGGGTATAGCGGCACTATACAACAAGATGAGAGTGCAAAGTCATGGCATTTGTCAGCTGTCTACCGACAGCCCTAGCACTAAAACCTGGGTATAGGTGTACGGAGGAAGTGGTGCTGCACCTTTAAAACTCTCAGAATGCACTAGTTGACAGGGGACATTGTGATTGGAGTAGTTGGACAGAGCAGCGAGTGGTGGTGGGTCACGATCCCGAGAGACTGGTAGTCGTTGTAATAGTCGTTACATCGATTGGTTTACCAGATGAACTATTTAAGCGGGAACGTTAACGAGGTTGACTACGAATGAAGGAGAGAAGCTCCTTTACCATGGAATGAACGTGACCATACAATCAATTCAATCTTCTATCTACCAGTAAGAATATTACGGAGTTAAGGGACCCAAACGATCACAGCCTGCACTAACCTGATCGAGCTGGCAACATTTCCGCTAACCCGTTAGGTACAAGTCCCAACTACATAGTATCATGAATCCAGGAGATGGCGAATCCAATATCGAGTCAGTCACTCGACATTCAGTCGTTCAAGGACATTTGAACCTAAACAAAGCAACCACAATACAGGAACAGGTGTCTTCTCAAATAGGGTATCAATAAGCAAACAAGTGAGCGTCGTGAGCATGAGACGGACAACGCCATGCGCTCCAAATATGCTTGAACGCAGCAAAAGAAATCAAACCCACCCAAGGTCCCACACGAACAAGCACGACATCAAGTACGAAGTACTAGCACTTCGCACACGTGGAAAATTCAGCGGATACTCCCTTTCTTCCACTCCCGCTTCTTGACCGCCCTCAGTGCCGGCAAAGTATGCTGCCTTCCAGGCGAGCGACCAATCTCGACGACCAAAAACCGGACAAAGTCTTGCAGGGTCCAATAGCTCGAGTGCGCCGAGAGCATGTTGAGGTACTGGATTTCCAGAGGCCCGCCACCGGAGTTAAGGAACCAGTCGATCTGTCCGTTGTCGTTAAGCAGGTACATTCTCTTCTCAGCCACCTCCTCGCGCGTGAAATTGTGCGTGTCCATCTCCACCGTGCTGGGAATGTGGGTCAGTTCGGGCCGCGACGATGAGGACACAGGGAAGGAGTTGGAATACGCGTCTGAAACGGACGCTGATGTGGCAGAAGAGGTGAAGCGGAGACTGTTGCCGAGGCGGGTCATGAGCCCCAGGCTCACGCTTGGGATGGATGCGGGTTGAAGAGACGAGGCGTAGAGTTGGTCGACCGAGGCGTTTTGCAGGTAGCTGATCGGGTCGTTGCGGTGGCAGATGTTGTAGATGTTGTCGACGGCGAGACAGCCATATTTGGCGTCGCTGGCGATACCGGCTTGGCGGTCTTCGCCTTCCATACCAGGTTTGCTGCGGCCCTTGCGTGGGACTAGGCTGGCGTTGTTGAGGAGTAGAAAGAATCCCGAAGGACTGCCACAGCTGAAGAGATTGGTGGTGTCGAATTCAAAGAGCTTCTCACTTGGCTGCTTGTTGTCAAACCTGTATTCCTTGCCGAGTCGTGTGGGCTGCTTGGAGAGAATCTCCATGGCCATGACTGACCCCAGGGAATGAGCGACAATGTGAACCCGACCGTTTTCTTGGAAACCTGGATTGTTGCGGCACCACAGCCTATAAACACGGTTGGCTTCACGAACTACTGCCGACGTCATTTTCTCTTTGTGATGGGAAAGATAGTATGGAATATCCAACATGACGTCGCTGATCAGAGACCGAACTCCTTGAAGACTGCCGGGCGTGATATCTTTCAGGGCGAATTTGTTTTCCGAAGCCACTTCCGAAGCCTTGGTCTCCTCGTCGAAAGACATGGTCAACCGCCAATTCACGGGTAAGACCATGATCCCAGTCCCATCTCTCAAATTGCCTTGCACTGCCTCGGTTGAAAGCTCGACGTTGAATTCACGACGTAAGCCATTGATCGCGTGCGTAAAGTGGAAGCTGTCGACTCGTTCGGAAAGCTTCTGGCCAATTCCGTGGATCACGAGGACAAGATCAGTCACCTTCGGGGCATTGCTGTCTCGTTCACACGCAGCACAGGACGTACGCCTGTCGCGCGTGGTGGCATCCCCGGATTGTGACATGTATGCTCCCACCTTAGCATGAGCAGCTCTGGCATCCATCTTTGGGTCTGGGTGGATCTTCAGCCAGGCCTTTCGGTCAAACCCGCGGACAACCGCCATTCCAATCTGCCTCCCTTTTCGCATTGAGTTGAGCGGCCGCCGATTCTGCCGGGCCGAGGGCAACAAGCTGGGTCTCAAGATCTGTGCGTTCCGGGCGTCAAAATAAATCACACTGTGAGAGGAAAACAGTCGCTTTTCGGGAGATCTTCGAGGATCTGCGGCGGCATTTTCTGACCTCTCTGGTAGGTTTCCACGGATCGCCTCTGTCGGTACCCCGGTGTTGGCTTCTTTCATGTCGAGGGCAGTGCCAGGTCGACTTGGTTTCGGTGTATCGGGCCACAGCTTATGGACAACTTTCATCTCGGCCGACGCTCCATGGTCTATGCAGGCCTGCAATTCATCCTGGTAGGACTCGGCATATGGCATCATATACTCGTAGCCAACCTCCAGTCGATTTGCAACCTCCGCAGGCACTGGCAACATGCTATCTTTGTAAAACCACGTAGCTCGGATGACGTTGGAGGTATCGTTTATGGGAGACCAGTAGATCGGATTCATAATTAAATCAGGCATTTCTACCAGATGCAGACGTGAAACCCCAACCGGCACAAAGACTTTCTCCTGGTTCCTGCCTTTTCGACGATGACGCTCCGCACTTCGAGTCCGGCTCCCATCTCTGCTAGATCCAGTTGCCGACTCCTCAGCGAATAGATCGGGATCTTCCCCAGTGCTAGCGAAGGCAGAAGTGATATTGCGCCCGGAAGGGGCTCGAGCAAAAGGCCGTCCGCTAATATCTGAATCGAAGGCCGGGGTTGGTTGAACTCCAATTTGGCGGACTTGGTCGGATTTCGCAGACTTCGGGGAGGATTCACGGCTGCTACTGCCCTTGTGTTTATGACGGAACGGAGAGAAATGTCTTTTCTTTTTTTTCGGTCCTCCTTGCTCAGGATCCGGATTCTCTCCCAGTTCTTGAGTATCGACTGGCTTCGACCCGCTGCTGAAGTCGGTCGACGGAGGATCCAGCATGACCTCTGACTCGGATGGAGGAGCTCTTCCTCGGTAACTCCCTTCACCGTGTAGCTTGCTTCTTGATCTCCCAGAGTGAGGGCCTGTTGGAGATCTCACGTGGGAGGAACTGCTCGCCTCTCCGAATCCTGGAAAGGAGAAAACACCTCGTAAAGCATGTTTCTTGGTCTTCCCGTCTCTGTTCCTGGAACCCTCGTTCTCGCCCTTGTAACAGGCTTGCCATGCTTCTTCCAAAGCCGCATTGTCTCGGGCGGAGAAAGGTTGTGGAGGAAGGTCGGTGGCCTTGTCCGTCGAGACTGGCGGCAAGGGAGACAGAGGGTCATCGATGGGAAGGGAGGAAACGTAGAAAAACTGAGCTTTGACCGTTGGGCGGCTGGAACCTTCCGGCTGGGTTGCGTCTGGTTCTTCTTCGTGGTATGCACATGTAGGCCCTAATGAGTGGACCTGTTGAGACATGGCAACGACCTTGTGGACAGGTATACTCCGTAAGGATGGACCGGACTCGCAGAAAGGAGAGATAAGGTGTCGTGATTGAGGACGAGGGATGTGGCAGTCATCGAGTATGATAGCAAGACTGTCCTTGAGGATTGGTATCCCGGATCCAAGTGGAAGTGGGCAGGGTGGTGTGTCCGGATGTAGGCATACGAGATAAAGAGAGTCAGGTAAGAGGCTTGCCGGAGTCCTTATCTGTCCACAGCGGTCAGGTACGAAAGATCACATGGCGGAAGGTTGCCTGTCTGCCTGTCTGCCTGGTGGTTGACGAGGAAATTCGCAAACAAATGTCAAACCAGATCGGTGACGTATGTTGGGAAACAGCACCAGGCAGCGCAGGCACGGTACTTTGTACCCCTGCTGATTGGTCTGCGCCCAGTCCTTAACTCATACGTAGCTACTAAGTACTACCAGTATGTAAGTACGAGGTACGGATACGGAATATTACCTAATCATATCAAACATTCAAACGTGGGACAGTGACAGTCCACGACAGTCCACAACAGTCCACCCTTCCGGCCAGGCTAATGGTGATCTCAACAACTCAGTATTCATAAGATATACATATCAAGTAGACTCCGAGGCCGTCGGTCCCCCCTTGATCCGCTCAATTATTCTTCCGCTCCCAGACGTAAAATACAGAGCACGTCTATACGGTCAGAAGTCGTCAACCCATGCCGCCGAGGGGGTCTATCCTCCACCAGTAACGCCGCGGCCACTATGCCCTTGCCCTTGCCCTTGGACCAATTGCCAACTCGTTTCCTCGCCGCGTGTGGAACACTTTTTGTTGACTTCGAAGTCGAGGACGCTCCGCCAACTCGCCCCTCCTTTGACCAAAAAGCCACCGCGAGGCGACTAGGTCCGCCCAACCTCTCCTTCTGCGGATGTATATTCGTATCTTGCCATCACGAGAATTCCACGGCCTTTCCGCTGACCAACAATCCGATGATGAGCCCAAAGAGTCCCAACACGCTGGAGAAGATTTCAATGACCAGGATCTTGACGAAGAGGGTGGGGTCGGCCGCGTCTGCCAGCGCCGCACTGCTGCCATTGATTCCGACACTGACACCGCAGATGAGGTTGCACATGCCGACGGTCAGCCCGGACCAGAACAGCGCGTAACCAGTGTAGTAATTCGAGCCTGAGTAGAGTGATTCTTCGGGGACCATGGCGAGTAGGGAGGAGAAGACGATGGCCATGATGACTCCGTAGATCGCGACGACTTCACAGAAGATGATCGAGATCAAATTCTTGGTTCGTATCCGTGGTGCTTTCACTCCGCCGCCGAGGATCGAGGTGCCCGTGATAAAGATGCCCCTGCAAAAGTCCCCACGTTAGCATGCCAACGTTACAGCAATATCTGCCTGCTAGCTTCAAGCCGGCCCGCCAGGTGAAAGAATAGCTGTGTCTCTCAACTCACCAGGCTGCGCCCACGACCGACAGTCCTATACATAAAGCGATGCCCAGATCTGCCCAGGCGTATGGAGAGACGGTCTCGAGGAATCGGCCAACCTGCGACTCATGTATCAGCCCCCGGCTCTTGTCGCGATAACACTTCTCTGATGGTCACGCACATTGAACTGTTCGCCTTCGCCATTAAATAGCATATCTAGGACATCTGTTAGCTAGGGATTCCAAAATCAACCGTAGAGAGGTGGCATACAAAGCCCCACAACTCCGAGGGCGGTAACGGCGCCACCGGCAGGGTAGACGAGACTCATCTTGAACCCTCGCTGTTCTGAGAAACAGGCTGGATCGTGAAGCAGTGGAAGTTGATGTGAACGCGGCGATGCGGGCTCGACAGTCTACAGCTCATTCACTTCAGCATGCTGCAGGCCGCAGCTTGGAGATGATTGCGACTACAGAGGAAGGTTATCCGAGTCCGCTTGTCACGTGAGAGGCTGTATGTCGTGAACGTCCTGCTGACACCCCGTGACCCCCTTTGATCAGCTTGGCTTAGCTATCCACAGGGACTTGATCAATGAGTGCATTTTGTCAAGCTGAGACTGTCATGGTCTCAAAGACTCTTCCCGCTTTTATTTGGGTATCGAGAGTCTCTATCTTCATTTCTAGGCCTCATTAATCCCACAAGAGCTTTTCCCAGGTTCCCCCTCAGCTCCGATTTTCCCTGGAACCGTTCGTCTCCTTCATCGTGGCTCATTCAATGGATTTCCAATTCGAGACGATCTCCGCAATCTCTCTGCTCCGGTCAATTCCAGCCCTCTGCTCCATATCATACCGCCGGTGTGTCTCTTGCAGCCGATGTTCCATAAGATAGCGCCGTGTGGCAGCCAATTTCAAGCTTTCAAAATCATTCTTGCTGACTGCATCATAAAATATCCTCCTCATGCGCTCACTGTAGAGTTGACAACTGATTCCTGGCATCAGTTGACTTCTGAGCAAGGGCGGGACAATCCTTAATGTCTTGGAGACATCTCTTGCAATAGGCCGGTCCCTCAGAGGCCAGACGACATCCTGGAAGCATTCTTCGCAGATGGTGAGTTCTGGAAGATCGGGGATGAAATGCCATGATGCTGTTGCCAGCATCGTATCCTTGGCACATTCTCGATGCCGAGACCTTCGACGGATAAAGTCGACAAAGTTTTGGATGTCCTTTTCTCGAAGTTTTCCTTTCTGCTGCCACTCGGCCAGCTTTTCCAACTCGCCGAGGATCGGGTAAAAGTAGCGGCTACTGGTGTTCAGATTGCATGCTTTCTCCTGGCTCGGTTTGTTCGGCGGCCTGTCGAACAGGTGATATTGAAGCTTTGGAAAGATGAGGTCTACGTTCCTCACACAAGCCGAGCAAATGTCGAAGTTCTCTACCGGCCGTTTTGTCCGGGGATCTGTGAGATGGTACCATCTTCTCAGGTCGCACTTTTGACCAGCACATGGTTTCGTCTCTTGCGGCGGAGGAGTACTAATTTTCCACACCAGCTGTAAATCTGGTCGATCCTGTTTGATGGACTGTAGCCACGAGAGCCGAATCCACGGGATACTCATGGCGCAGGCAACTGGCCGTCTTGGATCCTTGGCCAAGCTAGGAACAAAGTGATCTCGGTAGCGGGTCGAGCCAAGAAAGCTCATACAACTAGGGCAGAAGTCCAGAAATGACACGTCACGGATCGTATACCAGTCATGCATTCCAGCCACAGGCCTTGAGCGAGGGCAGGGGGGCAAGGGACTGGGTCTTGACAGAGGCGTAGCAGGCTCCGGCAGCACTGGAGACGCAGCCGCAGTTGGGGGAGCGGAAAACTGCTGCGGCTGCGGAAGTCCTTGTGCTTGAAGCGTCTGTGGCGAATTGCTCGAAAATGATCTATACACGGCAATTGGTCTTTGTTGCTCAGGGGAATATGAGTATGAGGATGCCCTGGAGGCTGCTCGAGGAGGATCGGTCGCTGGAGGCGGGTAGACAATGTTTTTAGGCAATATGCGCTCTTCGTGAACGGCGTAAGTCGTGGTTCGGGTCTGCTTGCCCTCCTCTCGAGATGCAATGGAGTTAGCTCTCGATATAGAATGCGACGCTGGTTGGGGCTCCTCGGAGACTGGGGATGGTTTTCTCGATCGTTGACCACTGCTCGGCCTACTCTGAGAGCCACTGCTTGGGGTATCCGCCGACGGTGTTGGGTTGGATCGTGACAGACTGGGGAGAGCCTTCGCCGCTAGCGAGGCACCTAACGTCGCGGCACCAAGAAGAGTCGTCAGGGGTTTGAATTCCTTAAAGTGACCATCGTCAAATGACGGAGGCCTAGAACGTTGTTTTGAAGTCCTCGATGAGCTCGGAGGGGGCTCAAAATAATCTCTCTGCGCTCGTTCACCTCGCGGCGTTCGAGGCGGGCTCTGTGGAGGGGACGTGAGAGGAGACGGACCCCGCGAGCGACGATCACCATGCTTGGAACTTTTATCTTGATTGGCGATGAAGGCTTTCTCAAAATAATCCTCCATCGCCTTGGGTGTCCGAGCTACAACCGGTGTTTGAGGTTCATGACGTCGACGCTCATCCGACGTCAGTGGTTCGTCAGTCGCTTCGTCTTTAGATCCTCGGTGGCGATGTTGAGAGACAGCTCGACCTGATCGCGGCCCATCCTCTTTGTCGGCGTGGTAGCGTGAATTCCTTCGTGACCTAGCCCCGTGAGCGGTTCTTTTCCCATCTCCTGATCCAAGGTGCCTGGAGTGGCCTTCTTCGGCTGATGACGTATAAGGAGAGTCGTTGTTCACTCTTCTTCCATGATCCCGGGTCCTGGGAGGGTTGGCTGGAGCCGTCTGAGTTGACGCTGACGGCGGTGCTGACTCAGCTGGCTTGGGGGTTTGAGGCGGGGTGATACGATCTTGCCCGGTATAGCTGTACCCAACAAAGGCACCCGGGGCAGGCGCAGGACTCCGATGGCGATGAGCCCGACGACTGAAGTTTGACTCTGGACTCGTGTCTCTCTGGGAGGGCTTGGGCGACTTGACCTTTTCAGATCCCGATCGGTCCGAATGCGAGATGCTCTGGCGGGCAGCCCTGCTCCGACTCCTTTCATGCCGCCTCTTGGACCCTGACTTGTGGTCAGAGTCGCTGTCATAGACTCTGGATCGAGCCGCAGGATGTACAGACGCTGGTCGTCTTGGTTGATGAGCACGCATCGGGGACAACAAGTTATCGTTAGACTGACGCCCTGGTGAGAAAGCATCGGCCAACGCCGTTGGTCGATAGGCGTAGGGAGAGGGAGCTCGTCGAGTACCCGAGGCCGCTTCCTCCCCCGTCCTAGTTCCCAAATCTGTGTGGATTCTTGTGACTTGAGGCCTTCCTCTCGAGACGTTGTGGTCGGCAAGCTGAGTGGTTGACTTGGATCGATGGAGAGCCTCGGGACTGTATGGTAATTCAGGTTCTGAATGATCAGACGGAATGAAGACAAAGCGTGTCTCGGTGTTCGTCTCGCAACGGGCTGCGGGTTTCTGCCGGTCGTGTGAAGCCACATCTTTTGAGACTGGCGTCTTAGTTGTAGCGGGCACCTTGGATCCGGATGTCTCGGTTGGAGAACAGTTGTCGAGTATTATGGGAAGCTGATCGACCGAGCCTCGACTGGTGGCAGGCTGGTTCTCGCTCTTCAATTGATGTAGAGGCAGGTCGAGCACATATTCCTTGGCCAAGGCCACTTCTTCGTCCTCCACCGTCGGGGAGGGAGGCCACAGCTGCGTCATTTCAACCCAATCGACTCAATAGCCGTATGGTGAACAATATCCTCATTGCCGGGAAGTGCTTGTGTAGCCCTCGTGGCGTGAACCTCAGTGTTCTTTTGGGACGGTAGCTTCTCTCTTGTAGTGAGTGGAGGGGTAAACAAAGGCTGACGGGTGATGCCCTGACTAGACGAGGCTTGTCATATGAAGCAGTCTTACAGCCGGGGGCGTTGGCTGCCAAGGTGGTTGGTTTCGAAATGTGTTGCAGGAGGCGCGGACATGTAAGAGCGAGGGTGCTTGAAATGGGAAGCAGCACAACGTCTGTGACAGGAACCGGCGAACTCGAGGGAGCAGGAAATGCGGCAGAGGAGGAAGAAGGGTCGATGCACGGTCTTCCTTGGCCAGAGCCTTTGGCTGGGTGGAGAAAGTGCGCAGACGAGGGTGAACTATGAAGACTCGAAGGATTTGCGGATATGCCGGCGCCACGTCGACGATGCTTGTTCGGGAGGGGAGGATTGCAACTCGTGAGGACTGCTGCAAGTCAAGGCTGGTATCCTGGTCGATCCGGCGCAGTCAGTGGTACGAGGAGCAGCGAGCGATGCAGCAGGACAAGAAGGACAAGGAGGACAAGGAGGATGTCGGTGGCGGGCCGTGAATGCCTGCCATGCAAGAGCAACACAAGAGGGGCATGGTGTTTTGTGACATCGGTGCAGCCTCAAGCCTCAAGGTCCTGGCTGAAGCGAAGCGGGACTAAAACGTTGGAAGGGCGGTGTCCGGTGAGGAGCAAGGAGCATCAGTAGTGACCGACCACGATGGGCAGGACGGGCAGGATGGGTCATCGTGACCCATGTACCGTTGTGGAGGGACGAGGACGAAGATGAGGCTTTCTGTGCTGCAGACTGCGCAGGAGGCTTGGGATTGGAGGCTGCGCCGTGACTGCAGGGCATAGGGCCGAGGGCTCGCAGGGCTTACCGGCGTCGAGGCCCGGTGATTGGGTGCAATGCGAGCCTTTTGGCTCGGTGCAGGCCCATTGCATGCCCATGGCAGGCCCATTGCAGGGTCAGTGCAGGGTCAGTGCAGACTCGGTCCGTCACCCCACAGAATGCACCTGTCCACAAGCGTTGAAAGGTGCATGCTGCTACGCTTCAGGTTGCGCCTCCCCCGTTCCCATTAGCTACAACGCCGCCTCTCAGCAGTGCGTAAGCGGCACCTAGGGGAAGGCGAAGCCACTTATCCACTCGTGCCATGCACCTCATCCTTCGGCCCCCGGGGCCATCGGCTTCACGCCTGGGACAGCCCGAGGGCCCGCTGTGCCCGCTCACCAACATCCCATTCTCGTCTATTCTCCTCTCTCCCTGCGAACCTCGCGAACCTCTGTTGGTAACAGTAACACAGTCCATAAAAAGGCCGATCCGACCAAAGGACACTCCCTCCGTTATCTATCTCGTATCATCTGGCCAAGATGGGTGCAAAACTCTCAACCGGCCATTCTTCACCGGGCTTTTGCCTGGACGGTCTTTATGGTGCACACCCTGGAAGGTGACTATCTAGCGGTACTTCTCCTTTGGCGCTTACCCAGCACACACAGTTCCACCGCCACACTCCTGGGAGCCGGTGAATGGCACCTGCCTCTGCAATGTACTTACTGCGTCTCCGCCGGGTCTGAGGTGAGGTTGAATCATGCTGACGTCTTTCGCAAAAGGAAAGAAAAGTCTGGAAACAGGTCACCGCAACGTGGGCGACGACCAAATGGGCTGATGGCTTCTACTAAGTAAGTAGGCGCCTGAAACAACCACTCAGGCGTGCCGAGTCCCTGACTGATCGACCGACTTGGAGAATGCCACACATGTCGCGCAGCCAAACTGCGTCTCAAGCGTGACGATGGCGGCGTTTTCGTGGTCAGGGCATGGCTGAGCCAGTGGCAAGTCTTGCCATCGTTGCGGTGTCTGCCCAAGCCTCGTTGGCAATGCATCAATGGCCGAACATTACACTGTTCTTTCTTTCTTGTAGAGGAAGGCGACGGTGATTCACGGTTCATCTCTCATGACTCACCACGTCCTTGCCCAAAAGGCGGCTGTCACATCATGCCATGGAATGCAAGACCACACATGGAGCCCCCTGCTTCACTTGGGCATGTTGGGTTCTTGTTTTTGCCCGGCCAGAGAGAGAGGGCTAGGTGGAAAACCGAGTCGACCGAGCCGAAAATAACCCGATGATCCTCTTTGCGGAACTTTTGTACAACGATTGAGGAGGGATGGACAGTTGATCATACTCTGTAGAAGACCGGTCAGGGCGGAAGCTTTCACGCCAAACTGGGGCGTTCACTGGCGTTCTCTGTGATGCCACCGAAACCCAAGGCCACCACATGCACATTTCTGATGAGGGATCACGGCATCAAGTTGGTGACTTTCTAATCAGGCTTGTCCTGGTCTCAGCCTCGGCGGCATTCGCAGTCAGGCACCAATCCTCGGATTTCACCCACTGACAGTGAACGACAACGCGCATTGCCTTCGCCCTCGACACGAGCCGACGCGAGTCTTTCGCTCTCGGGCGTCACGTTCAAGTGCGGGGTCGACCGGGGAGTGCGTCCGCGAGGGGCAACGTGATACAAGGACTGCACGTTGTTCGTCGGAACGCCGCAGGAAGCCGATAGAAGAGTGCAGAGCGGAATCTATATGAGATCGAGACTGTAGCAAAGGCCGGGGCCAACCGCATCCAAGTTGCGAGCTGTTAGCTGTGAGATGTGAGCTGTTAGCTATGTAGCAGAACATCGACAAACGTGTGTGACACGTGACCGGTCAACCTACCTAGGTAGGTACATACATACATACCTTTTCCGTATCTTATTCCGTCTACTGGGTACCTCGTATTCCGTACTCCGCATGCTGAATAATACAAAGGCGGCAGACAGGGCGATACCGGCGGCTTGCAGCCGTTAGAGCCCCGCGTCAAATCATCTCTATGGAATATTGTTACGCGGAACGGTTCGTCTGACGTCGTTGCCGGTTCATCGACCACTCAAGCAACGTACGTACCCTTCCGTTGCTCAATGCCGACGGACATTGACCGCGCAACTCTCGCCATTCGCTTCGGTGAGGAAAAAAGGACAAGATAAAAAAGAAACAGACAGCCTCCAAAGCCCATGTCTTTGGCCGTTCTGCGCAGACTCGCAACGAAACCCCTGACCAACGCAACAACTGCGGCCACCAGCAGAACCACCACCACCACCACCACCACAACCATCCGCCTCAGCGCCTTGACCTCACAACTCCACACACCCCTACGTCGTCACGCCCACACCCAAATCCGCAAGATGAGCACCATCCCCTCGAAAATGCAGGCGATCCTCGTCCCGCAAACCGGGGGACCTGAAGTCCTCCAATTCACCGAGTCGCAGCCGGTGCCGACCCCCAAGGACGGGGAACTGCTGGTCAAAAACGCCTTCGCCGGCGTCAACTTCATCGACACATATTTCCGCAGCGGCCTCTACCCGGCGCCGGGTGGCGGGTTCCCCCTGATCATCGGTCAAGAGGCGTCCGGCACGGTGGCCAAGGTGCAGGGCGCCAACCCGCTGGGCTTCAAGGAGGGGGACCACGTGGTGTGGATCGGCCGCGGAGGCTATGCTGAGTACACTGCCGTACCGGCCGACCGGGTCATCAAGATCCCACAGGGCGTGTCGGGCGAGGTGGCCGTCGGTAGCTTTCTGATGGGCATGACGGCGCTGAGTCTGGTCAAGGAGGCGTATCCCGTCCAGAAGGGCGAGACCGTGCTCATCCACGCCGCGGCAGGCGGCATGGGTCTGCTGCTCTGTCAGATGCTGAATGACATGGGCGTCACGGTCATTGGCACCGCCGGCGGGCCGGAGAAGTGCAAGCTCGCCAGCGAGAATGGCGCGACGCACGTCATTGACTACAAGGCCACCAGTGGTCCGACTTGGGTCGAGCAGGTGTTGAAGTTGACCGATGGAAAGGGAGTCGACTGCACCTTTGACGGTGTGGGCAAGGATACCTACGAGGGCAGTCTCGAGGTGGCGAAGAGGAAGAGCAAGGTCGTGTATTTTGGAAACGGTAGGTCCATGCTCACCCTCCCTTTTCCCTCTCCCATCATCCGTGTCAATCCCCCTCCTAATGCCACCTAATACCTCATCTACTCACAACTCGACCCGCACCAATATAGCAAGCGGCCCAATCCCACCCCTGAACATCTCGCGCCTCTCGGCCAAGAACGTCTCCATCATGCGCTCCACGCTGATGAACTACATCGTGACTCGTGACGAGCTCGAGCTCTACGCCAACGGCGTCCTGGACCTGATCCAAGCCGGAAAGCTCAAGATCAAGATCCACAAGATTTATCCGCTCAAGGACGCCCGGATCGCACATGAGGATCTCGAGGGCCGCAGGACCACGGGCAAGTTGCTGTTAAGCTTCTAGTCCCAAGTTCTTGAGGGGAGGAGAGACAACAAAATTCGTGTCGAGTGTGAGATACGGGGGAGGGGAGTGGATGCTCACTGATGATGAGAGTGAGCGGACAAGACCCGAAGCTATACAAAAAAAAGGGGGAATCAAGCGGAAAGACAGTTGGACAAGGAAAGAACAGTTTGTCACCAAAGCTAGTAGTAGCAACTCAGCTATATCAGCCCCATACGATGTAGGTCTGGGTTCTTCGGCCAGCTAACTGGCTCCTTGCACACTTCCTGATGGCAAGACTGACCGCTTTCTCTCTCTGATTCTGTCGCTTAGTCCGTGCTGGCCTGGCCTGGCCTGGCCTCACCTCAAGCTATATAACCCCCGGCTGCCTGACATTTGTCTCATCCAACAGCGGCAGCAACAGCAGTCCTTCTGGCCCATCATAGCTCGCTCAAAGAGTCCAACAATGGACAATCCGAAAGCAGGAATGACGTTCTTTCTGCGCTGATTTCGTCGTCGAAGAAGTCTGTCTTTGATCTGCTGGTTCACATGTAGCCAAGACACATCTGATCGTAGTTTGATCCGAGTCCTTAGCACCACCAACGAGACAAATTGTTCAAGTGCGCCACGGCAGGATCTGCCCTTGTCGGCGTTGGCCCGAGTACGGTGCGTCGAAGCCGTAGATCGGCGCGCCCATCTATTGGACATGGTTAGTTTCCCTCGTCCGATATTCTTGGTCGTGTCAAATGGGGAAGGGGGGGATTCGTCTTTTGAGACCCCGCGGGTGAGTGATGGGCCCGGGTGGGGGGGGTGCGGGTGTACACTTACTCGATAAAGAGCGAAGATGACGTCCGAAGATGTAATGGTCTGTGTTTTGGGTCACTTTTGTCAGATAGATTCCTATCAAAGACCCCGAGGGGCGGAGGAGGCATCTGAGGAGGGTATTTCTTCTCTCACCTTCCTGCTTCTGTCGGCGGCAGCTGGGTCTTCTGGTCTCGCGTTTGATAGAACGAGGACGATACGACGGATGATCTAGAGTGAAGTTGTCAGGAGGGGGGACAAAAGTCAGATCGGCTTCTTCTCGACCACCAGACATAAAGCATACGGGCGAAGGCCAGCGGCGGACAAGGATAAACATACCTCCTCTAGGCGTGCTCTGAGGGCACTGCGAACGGTATCGTAGATGTCTTTCTGAATGCGCATCACTCCTCCGCGGCGGGCGAGACGGCTGGGTTTGAGAATGGCTTCGTCAGTATCGTACGTCGGCATCTTCTGTGAGAAGAGGGGTGGGGTGGGGGAGAGTTGCGTTTTTATGTCAAATAGAGAGAAAGAGAAGGGTCAAGACAGGGTAAGGCAGAGAAGGTCATACCGGATCGATGGCTTCGCTGGTGGGTTGTGTGTACGAGTTAGCACATGCATCAGGCGACGGGAGACGAGTATCAAGGGAAGATTGACCCACTGATCCCGAGGATCGCGGCAGTGTTTGCCCTATTGAGACGGTGACGCCGGGGGATGGCGGCACCAGGTCGTTGGAGGCCATACTTGACTGGTCTGAGAGGGAGTGGCGGGTTTGACATGTTGAGCCTTTGTGGTGAGGATTGTCGGCGGCGACGAGGTCAAAGTGGTCTTGGTAAGGAGGATGACGTGCAAGCGAGAGAAGAGCGTCTCGTATCTCAGATCGAGTTAGTCTCGACCGGGAAAGTGGCTCTGTGCTAAGTGAGACTGGGAGAGGGAGGAAAAGGATTTGGATCGAGCGATGAAAAGGAAGTGAGAGAAAAATGAAGGGGGGGAAAAAAGGTCCTCAGACGGACCAAAGTTGATGCGCACGATCGACGACGGCAGGGAGGGCACCGGGGGGCCCAACGATGGCACACATGGCATGACGGAGAACAGACTGTTTTGAGAATACTAGACATTAAAAGGGTGGTAAGGTAGTATATCCAATCGTCGCTCATCCGGCCGTCCAATTCTATGTAAGGGGGTAGGTAGGTCACTTTGTATCTGCACGTCCAAGTGTCAAGTGTCAAGTCGTTCAGGCGATAAAGGTCGCTTCGGCGAACAGCTGGCCCTCTTCGGAGATTTCCTCGTCGCCGATTTTGAGCTTCAGCACGAGTCCCTTTTTCGAAGAGTACTGGGTGGGTTTTGCGTGTCAGTTGGGTTGCCTGCCAGCCTTCTCGGATCAGGGGTGGGGGTCGGGGTCTTTCTTACCTGGAAGATGTGTGGCTTCAAACCAGTTGCGCCACTGATGAACGACTTGACAAAGCCGGGCAAATGCGACAAGACGTCGATCCGATCGGTTCGGGCGGGCAAGTCCCCTGAGATCTCGCCCGTCACCGGCTTCCCGTCCGTGGTCTGACCGGTCCATTCGAAAACCACTTTGGTCGGTTCTGGCCAGTCGTCCTCGGTCTCCTGATGGGATTCGACATGTCTGACCGTGCACAGGCCGGCACAGACGATTTCCCCGTCTTTGACGATCCCGCCGACGCCGACGACCGTCTTTCCATAGGCCTGCGGCGTGGTGTACTCCATGAGGATGGCCGAGTAGGTGGGCGATTGGAAATTGACGTAGTTCCACTTCACCGCCATGTGGTGGGGTTTCATCCCCTGGATCGCATAGTTGTAAAGTCCTTTGCCATCTATCGTGTACACTTTGGACGGCGTCTGCATGGTGCCAGTGACCACGCATCGGGGCCAGAATGCATGGCGCATGTGGCCCCAGGGGTTGGCCGGGTCGGTGCCGAAGTAGCTGGTGCCGTCTTTGCCCACCTGGAAACCGGGGGACATTCTCTTGACCGTCAGGTTGACAATGCAGTTCTCATTCGCGGCGGACTTGATGGTGTAGGTGTCGCCCTCCTCGTTCAACTCCACCGCCACATTGTCGGCAAAGAAGCCGGTCTGCGCCTCGTCGAACCCGTAGTTCGACAAAGGGTCGGAGCAAAAAAGATGTTTCCCGGGGCCGTCGTGGTCGAAGATCTTGCTCTGGAACTGGCAGGTCGTGTGGATTCCGCTGGCACGGGTCAGTTTCTTGAACGCAGGCAGACAGGCAGACAGGCAGCGGCTTACCCAACGTTGCTATAGATGATCTGGGCCAACGACACGGTCCCATCGTCCGACATGAAGTAGAAGGTCAGGCTCTCGACGTTGGTGCTCTCCATGGCCTCGAATTTCAGGTCTTCCTTGGTGAGGATGGAGTATGGAGTGGTTTCGATCTGTTTGGTCACCGGTTGAATGGCCGTCGGTCCATACTCGGGTTCTTCGGTGCCGACGACATTGGCTAATTGCTGCTTGAACCAATTCATGTTGATTGTAGGATGTGTGAAGGGGAGAATAGGAAGAGTTCGAGAAAGCAACGGAGAACGGAGAGATGATGCGTCGTTGGAAAATTGATAGACGTACCAACCTCCTGGGAACTGGGGCCTTCGCGAACGTCACGTCACTCCAGCGAATAAAATACACCGAGTGCCTGAGTGCCTGGGTGCCGAAGTAGGTGCCTGGGTGCCTGAGCGCCGGAGTGCCAGCGTGCCTGGGGCTGCTGAGTCTTGACCGCCGAACATGACACTGTGAAGTCACCAGCTGCCCCCAGTGTGCCCGGTGTGCCCGGGGTGCCCGGGGTGGCCAGGGTGCCCAAGGAAACGACAGGTTCAAGCCGGGACAGCCTAAGCCCCTTGGCGGTTAGTGGTGTGCTTGGGCGCTTGGTAATCTGCCCTTAGGCTAACCCATTAGCCCGGGAACAAGCTGAACAAGCTTAGCCTCCGTAGCGGCATTGGCATTCGGGAATCTCGAGTTGGACTTGCAGCACGGGAGCTTTCTTTTTTGACAATTTTGTTGATTGCATCGACGACACCATCACATTGTGGACAACTTTCCATTCTTTACTCTCCCTTCGACACTCTATTTGTCCGAATTCACCGATCGGATCTGATTGGATTCCTCCGTCATCTTCCTCGGCCAGTCGACCGCCATCCAAAATGGCGAAAAAAATGCCCGGTCGCGACCAGATCGTCAAGTTGATCGTGGGCGCTGGTCAAGCAAGTCCCAGTCCTCCTGTTGGTCCTGCTCTGGGTAGCAAAGGTGTCAAGAGCATTGACTTTTGCAAGGTATGAGCTCCTGGGCGATTCGTTGTGACGACGTTCGCTGACCTGAGAACAGGAATTCAATGCCCGCACCGCCCACATCATCACCGGTGTCCCCTTACCCGCTCGCGTCACTGTTCGTCCCGACCGTTCGTTTCACTTTGAGATACGCACGCCCATGACCTCTTGGCTTCTGCTACAAGCTGCCGGCGTCAAGGAAATCCGAGGCAAGGTCAGAGGAGCCCAGAAGCCCGGCTCGGAGGTTGTCGGCGAGGTTTCTCTCAAACACATCTACGAGGTCGCGAAAATCAAACAAAGCGAGCTGCGACTGTCGGGAATCAGCCTCCAGAGTCTTTGCAAGAGCGTCATCGCCCAAGCGAAAACCATTGGCGTCAAAGTCGTACCATGACGAATACAGGAGAAGACATCGCATGTGCAGCAGAGATGAATTGAGGCAGGAGGCAGCTCCAGCTCTCCAGATGGTCATGCATGTGTCATTTCGCCGCTGTCCTTATTCATCCTAGACAAGTCAGGACCCGAGACAGGAAACTGCGAGGTGCCAGCTTGTGCTTCACGAATCGCACAACCTACCGAGTCAACTGAGATAGAAACAGGACCGAGGACACTGAAGCAATTCGGCTGTTCGAACCGATTGCAGATGACAAGCAGTTGTCCGGACCAAAGGCCGATGATCGGCCATGACCTTACCTCATTGGACTCATCTCTACAGGTCAAATGAGCATCAGGTCTGTCACCGCGAGATTTGCCGTTTAAGCGGGGGAAAGGGGAAAGCAGTTCTTCTAAGTAGCAGGCGACTACTCCGTATTTCAACCGGCAACTGCCGAAAGAAGGCTGGGTGGATATTGCTGACTGTTGGCGGTTTTGTATGATAGTAGAAGCTTTGGTCAACCGTTGTGTGGTGTACAATTGGCATGCATGGGAAGAAGCAGCAACCCCATGGGGGAAGACGGAAACAGCTTGTTGGAAAGGTGCCGAAGCTTATGGCCGAATTTGTGGAATGCAGTGAGTGGCACATGTAATGGAATAGTCGGATGTCCCGAGTACCAAACAACCACGGGCAAACCAAAGTACCTAGGCATTTCCAGGATGACTGGTGTGGCGTCGCGAACACGAGGTGCAAGATGACGTCTGACCTCACAACTTCTGCCCGCTGACCTGTGAAGCTTCAGGCAGACATGTCGTAAGGTTTTTGGTTCTGGTGGTGTGGAAATACGGTGTTGTCATAGCAGACGCCCGGGCCAGCCGGAAGGGAGCATGGAGCAGGAGCAGAGCAGGGAGCAGGGAGCGGAGAGAAGACAGAGTGGTGTCTCGGTGCTGCGGGAGGGTAGTGCTGCGACCGCCTGGAAGGAAGGCGGCAAGAGGCTAAGGGACAGCATGGACGGCATGGAGGAGTCATGGACTGCATTGACTGCATGGACTGCATGGACTGCATGGACTGCATGGACTGCATGGACTGCATGGACTGCATGGAACTGTCATGAACTGCCTAAGCATGTTACTTATTAGACAGGACAGCGGGAGCACAGGCCGTTCTGCCGCATCCGATCAGGGCAAGAGACTCGAGAGGGCAGGAGTGGGCGGGCAGGCGGTGCAGGCTCTGGCAGGTCGCAGGTCACGGTGGTACTTAGCAGTAGTGGTCCTTCCTGGGTAGTGGTCGGGTTACTCCTCCTGGCGCTTTAAGCACCACTGGGTATTATTACATAGCACTGATTCGATCTTCGATATTGGCGGGGCACTCTCGACATCCCACCCTCGCACCTCGTTCGCCCTCGCTCACACCTCGCCCGCACCAACTCAACTAGTGGTGGCTACCCTCTGGCCCCTGCAGTCCGCAGTTGTGAATAAGTCCCCCCATCAAAGCATCAACACCTCGACACCTCGATCCGTTGCCGCCTTTGCCTTCCTTCATATGCTTCCAGCCCCGACGACTTGGCCATCTGACGCTTCCCGTCTCACTCGATTTCTTTTCTTGTCGCTCTCCAATCTGCTTCTCTCTGCCATTCTTAGCTGCCTTGACCGACGCGCGTAGCAAAATCTCGCATTCACTGTAAGTCATCGTCCCCACCAGGCCCGCCAATCCTTTTTGCTCCCCGTATTAGTTCACCTGCTTCCGAAAGCCCAACACTTCAGTTGGTCATCCTGTCTGACATGTTTTCTTCTCAGATTTTTGGTTACTGCCCGCTCTCTCTCGCCTCCTTGAGGCCCTCATTTGGTTCGAGCCGCCCCTCGTTCATGTAGTCAATCGCTTTCAACTGCACGACGACCACCACCTCCTCCACAAATCGCCGAAATCGCCGACACAATGCCCTCCGGACTGTCCTCCATGTTCCTCCCGGGTGATGAATTAAAGAATGGAAAAGGTAGCAAACGCCGGCGGTGTGGGACCAAGCTTCATTCGCTGACCCGGCGTGACTAGAGTCCAAAACCGAACAAGACCAAGGTTCTGATAAACGCGAGAATCCCGCACCCTCGGAAAACAACGTCCGCTTTGCATCCCAAGATGAAGAAATAGACCCTCTCGACGACACGAGACGGAACTCCAAGCTCGGGGGCGTACGGGATGAAGATCTCAGCCCAGAGACGCATGAACAAATTAGGAATTTGGCCATGACTCTGCAAAAGTCGAGACTGCAGGAGAGTCGCATGGCGAACTTCGCCTATGAAACAGTATCAATGCCTCCCTCACGTGTACGTGGATTGTCTCTGCATTCGCCGTGGTCAAGCTGACATGCCGCGCCCTAGGTTCCATCAAGAGAGAGTGAGGCGCCCTCGACTCCACGTGGCTCGATACGACAGGGCCACGGCTCCTTGTCTTCTGCCTTCCACTCCCCTCCATTGACGCCACATGGCTCGAAGGAGGGCAAGATTGATTCTGTCTCAGCAGTTCGCGGTCAGCAAGGCCAAAATGCAATAACCCCACAGACCTCCCCGCCTCCCGACACCCAAGGTCGAGCTCTATCTCAGTCCATTTCGCCCCCCCACCCCGATTCGAGACCCTCATCTTCTGAACAACGACCTACGAAACCCGACCAAGGGCACGAGAAGCTAATACCTCGATTTGAGATTGGTCCGACCGAATCCGCGAGTCCGACAGAGCAGAGTCCGGTGGGCACACCCAAGATTCGCCCTTCGTCACCCCAACCGAGCAAGATTCCGGGAGGCAGAGGCAGCCAAACCGAGATCAAACCTCACTTTGGAAGCACCGGCAGAGGCTCGCTGGCTCCGGCGATTGCGGCTGCGGCAGAGCGGATTCCCCGACACGGGAGTAGTGGTGACATTTCAGGCTCGGAGAAGCGGATATCGCTTTTTGGCAACAAGAAAGATCCGTATTCTCATCTCTCCGACACCAGCACCGACAGGGGCGGGTTGGAAGGCAAGAAACATGGATCCATGTCTGAATTGAAGCGCTTCTTCCGACTCGGCGGCCATGGCCACAAGCACAAGCATTCCGTCCAAGTCGACTCCCCGACCACCTCGGCTCCTGCGTCTCGGAAATCCACCAAGACCGGGACCCGAACCCCTCCTCATCAAGCCCCTCCTGCGAGCGTTCCTTTTATGGATGATCACAGTCTAGAGGCCAAGTATGGCAAGTTCGGCAAAGTGTTGGGCTCGGGCGCCGGCGGCTCGGTCAGATTGCTCAAGCGCAGCAGCGACGGCGTGACGTTTGCGGTCAAACAATTCCGTGAAAAGCATTCCTGGGAGACGGAAAAGGATTACTCGAAGAAGGTCACGGCGGAATTCTGTATTGGGTCAACTTTGCATCACGGCAATATCATTGAGACCATGGATATCATTCAAGAAAACCACCGGTGGTTTGAGGTGATGGAATATGCGCCGTTCGACCTGTTTGCCATTGTCATGACGGGGAAGATGTCGAGAGAAGAAATCGCCTGTTCTTTCCTGCAGATTGTCAACGGTGTCAGCTATCTGCACAGCATGGGTCTGGCACATCGCGATCTCAAGTTGGACAATGTGGTGGTCAGTGAGCATGGGATCATGAAGCTGATCGATTTCGGAAGTGCGACCGTGTTCAGATATCCCTTCGAGAACGACATTGTATTGGCATCAGGTTGGTGCGCGTGATTCCTCGGAGCGGATGGACGCTGACGTTTCTATAGGCATTGTCGGATCGGACCCCTACCTCGCCCCCGAGGTGTACGACGAACGCAAGTACGATCCTACCGCCACTGACATCTGGTCTCTGGCCATCATCTTCTGCTGCATGTCACTCCGCCGGTTCCCATGGAAGCAGCCTCGGATTGTCGACAACTCGTACAAGCTGTTTGTGTCTACTCCGACGCCAGGAACGCCGGTTCCGGATTCGCACCCGCGCAGGAGTTCGCACCTGAGTCCCAAAGATGACAACGATAGTCGACGAGAAAATGGCGACGGTGCGTCGGTCCATTCGGCACATCACCACCACCACCACCAGTCCGAGGACACCGACGGCGGATCGCGACCTACGACATCCAGCGGCGAAAAGCAAGAGGTGATCAAAGGGCCGTGGCGGCTCCTCCGGATCCTCCCCCGCGAGAGTCGCCATATCGTGGGTCGCATGCTGAAGGTGGACCCGTCGGAACGGGCGACCATGGACGAAGTTCTCGAGGATGACTGGGTGCTGGGCTCCAAAGTGTGTTATCAGGAGGAGAACGGGACTGTGCACCGCGCCGAAGGTCACACGCATGTTTTGGAAGCTGGATCGGGGGGACCGCCACCGCCCAAAGGGTGAGCATGCGGCCGGGCCGGACCAACCAGGGCTGTCTGAGGCTGTGTAAGGGCGATACATGGCAATGGCAACGCTCATGTCACTATGAAAAGATTAACTTACGGGCTTGACGAGTACATTTCAACAAAGAGGCTGGCAGCAGCGCCGAGGACGCTTGAGGGGCGCTTGAACACCGTCCCGGGACCATCTTGGGACACGTTGGTCGGACCGACTGTTGCCGGCGGGACGGGAGTGGGAGTGGGATTGGAATTTCCCCGTGGATTTTATGTGTAGATACTAAGTACCAGTTATTACGTGGACGCTGAGGACTCGCCTCCATGACTACATAAGTCCTCTCTTAGGTCCCCAGGTCGTGCCAGGTATCCGTACCTCGGTAATACCTCGGCCGGTACCTACTTTGGTACGCAGGTACGTACGGAATAGGTATCACGGAGTAATTACAGAGTACCTGGGCAGTAGTATCTGCTACCTGCGTGCCTGCCTAGCAGGGCAAGTACATACCTACATACTGGGCAGGTAGCCTGATAAGCTGGTTGGCCGTGTGGTCGACGGTCGTGCCTGCCGAAGGGCCTCTCGGTTGCAGCTACCCCGGCTCTTCGCCGCACTAACTGCGCCGTAGCGAGGAAACGACACACTAAACATGTTGCTGCGTACCATCCGCCCTCACCTCGAACGCAGCCGACTGCCTAAATACCACCAGATCTCCCGCCGCGCCTCCCCCTCCCTCTTCGACTCCCAACCGTCCTCCACGAACATTGCCCGTGAGCCCATCGCCCCGGAGGAATACTGATCTGTTCGCCCGCCGAAATGGTCGGCTAAGCCCAGTCAAGTCGGATTGTCGCCGAGACCCCGAGATCGAGAGGCCCAGTACGTGCCGATGGCCAAGAAGAAGCGCCAGAGGATCAGCTATGGTTCGTCGCCGAAAATGCCATACCACATCCTGCGGATTGCTAACGAGCGACAGTCCTGCCGCTGGCCAGCTCGCCAGGCGGCCATAGACTGGGAGTCAATGGCCTCGCTTTTGACAAAGACCGATCCATCCTGTGCGTACCCCTGGCCGATGAGGGGTAATCTTGAAGATTGAAGATTGGATACTGAGACACATTCCAGATACACTGGTGGACGCGATGGAGTCGTGTGTGCATGGGACCTGGACCTCGACGCCCAGCAGTCCAATCTCAACCCAGACGCCGCACAAGCGAAGAAGAGCACGACGACCTTCCGCAAACAGGTCCAGGCCCACACCCACTGGGTCAATGACATCGTCCTAGTCAAGAACAACCTCGGGTTGGTCTCCGCCTCGTCAGACGTGACGGTCAAGCTATGGCGGCCCCATGGCCACGAGACCACCGAAGCATACACCATCGGCACCCACAGTGACTACATCAAGTGTCTCGCGACCCCCGATCCACAGGCGAATTGGGTCGCATCCGGCGGCCTCGACCACAAGATCTGCTTGTGGGATCTGAACGGCGCAGGCAAAACCTTGGAGATCAACGTCGGCAGAGAAGAGGATGTCGTCAAGGGCTCCGTGTATGCTCTTCGCGCCCGCGGGTCTCTGCTTGCCAGCGGCGGGCCCGAGAGCGTGGTTAGACTGTGGGACGTCAAGTCCGGCAAAAGTATCACCAAGCTGGTCGGCCATACCGACAATGTGCGAGACATCCTGATCAGCGATGACGGCGACACCCTCCTTACGGCCTCGTCGGATCAGACCGTCAAGGTGTGGTCTATCGCCGCGGGTAGGTGCGTCCACACCCTGACCATGCACAACGACAGCGTGTGGTGCATGTATTCCGACGACCCAAACCTGGCTGTCTTTTATTCTGGTGACAAGTCGGGGCTGGTAGCGAAGACCGACACTCGAAGGGCGATGGAAATCGACGACGGTGTCTCGGTCGCCATCTGTCAAGAGCATGACGGCATCGCCCGTATTCTCCCTGCAGGTGGCTCCGTCTGGACCGCGACTTCAAGCTCAAGCGTCAATCGATGGCTGGACGTGGACACGGAACTTGAGATAGAAACACCGCCTTCGTCCCCGCAGGAAGAACGGGCGACCAGTCCAGAGGCACGAAGCCGGCTGTCGCCTGAGCCTGCCGCGTCTCCACCCCCTATCACGAATGGCATCGATCATAAAAAGAAGATTTCCTACAATGCCGTGCTGCGTGTCTCAAACACAGCGCTGCATCCCGGCCGGAGAAACCTGGGTAGACTGCCAAACCCTTCCGCGACGAATTTGAGAAAGGCGTCGGAAGTCATGATTGCCGACGATTTGAGTCTGGTCGTGCCCATTCGAGGACAGCCTGCCGAAACGATAGAGGGTCAGAATGGCCTTGTCAAGCACGTTATGCTAAATGACAGGAAGCGAATCCTCACTCTGGATACAGCCGGTGAGGTCGTCCTCTGGGACCTCTTGAAGGTATGTCCATAATGGCACTTAGGTTGTCTTCTCTGACATCACACAGTGCATTCAAATCAAGTCTTTCGGCCGTCGCCATCTCGACGAGGTTGTGCCTGAAGTGAACACCACCGAAAGCGTCGCAAACTGGTGCGCCGTGGATACCAAAACCGGGAAAATTACTGTCATGCTGGAGGAGAATTATTGCTTCGATGCTGAGGTGTACGTGGACGAGCTAGATCTGTCTCCAGACCTCGTTTTCCGCGAGGACCAAAGAAGTGAGCAAACCCGGGACTCCTCAGGAACCGCGCCAACCCATACTGACATGCTTTCTACAGTCAATCTTGGGAAATGGGTGCTGCGCAATTTGTTCTCCACCCTGATCGATGAGCAAATTGCTCGTGACGAGGCTTTTCGAAAGGATCTCCGAAGTTCTGCTGCTCCTAGCTCTGGACTCGTACGCCCCGGTGCGCCTACAAGCATCACCCTACCTGTATCCGCGGGCTCCAACTCCCCCGTAACGCCTGGGACGCTCCAGACACCTCGTGCGTCCAACGGTCATAGTATGGTGCCTCCAACACCGAGTCTGGCAATTGGAGCGGCGACACCGGGCTTTGCGCCACTGAGCGCCACACTTCCTCCCACGGCCGAAGAAGAATCCGAGCAGACCAACTCGTCGACCCCAGCTGTGCAACCGACACCGACACCGACGGAGCCACAGAGTGACTACTTCTCCCCGACAAATGGCGGCACCAACCAGTCAGAGGCGTCGTCCGAGAGTAACAAGGTCCCAGACACGCCGGGGGCTGGGGAACACAACCCGCTGATGACGCCGACATCGCCGACGGAAGAGAGGAAAAAGGGTCTCTTCGGCAAGAAATTCCCCATGACCTTCCCCAAGAAGCTGGCAAGAACGTCGACCGAAGTCAAGGCACCCGTGGCAACCGAGGAGAAATCCGACACGACGTCGGTCAAGTCTTTGGAGGAGAAGGAAGAGAAGGTGTTCGAAGACAACTTCCTGGGTGTGATCCACAAGATCAGACAGGAGTATCAGGACCACCTGGATTCCAAGCCCGACCAGCCTCTCCCCCCGGGCATCACGCCCAGCCTGCCGATGGAGACGCCCGTGTTAACGCCGCCCCCGCACACCACGGTCATCATCCAGGAAGACAACCCGGAGTCTGGGGGGCTGGCGGATCAATACCGGGGCGAAATCGGTGATCTCGGGAAAGAGGCTGATATGCTGGAAAAGATTGCGCCCATGTGGCTGGGTGATTTATTGCTCAAGGTATGCTTGCTTTTGTCAGCCTCAACCTCTACAAACGGCCCCTATCTAACCCGTGCGATTCTTCGGTCGTCCTTTAGAATCAAATCCCGTACAAAGACACGGTCAAAGTCTCGTTCATCCTGCATCCCTACGAGAACCTATTACCGGCCATCGCCTCGCCGGACGGCAACGCCCGCCTCAACGCGAACCGCATGCTGAGGGCCAAGAAGATCATAGCCTACGTCGCCGAACGCATCGAGGCGCCCCCTATTGTGCCGGCCGTCGCACAGCCTCCTTCTGAATATCATCAACAACAATCAGACGCCACGAACCCAGACCACGTCGGGGACTCGGGATCGAATTCAAGCTCCCATTCCCATTCACACAACAACACCGATGCGACCACAGATCCGAATCCGCATACGAATGAGAATGGAACGGCTACGACTGCAAATTCGAATACAAATCCCGACGGTGTCGATGGCGGCGAGAGGGAGATAGCAACGTCCTCTTCAGCATCATCGTCGTCGTCCTTGGTGGCGGCAGGAACGACAGCAGTGCCCGCTCCAGAGACGCCATCTCTCAAACCCGAAGAATACCTCGAGCTCTACTGCCAGGGCCAGCGCGTGGATCCAAATACGACGCTGGCATCGTTGCGGGTACACGTGTGGCGTACAGGTGGTGACGTCGTGCTCTACTACAAGAGCAACGGCCGCAAGGACCTCAGGCTACCGCATCCCGCCGACGTGCCGAGCATGGAGGAGAGTGGGGAGACGACGGGGGTCGCTAGGTAGGGGGATTGCCCACCTTGTAAAATGGGTGAGGTGGGGGGTCGGGGGTCGGGGACTGCGGTCGGAGTCGGATGAAAAGCTGAGAAAGGTCTTGGGATGGATGGGGACCAGAGGTTCGTCGTGGTGAGTAGGGGAAGTCGAAAAAAGATGATGCGTGTTTTTGTGTTTCCGTCTATGGCTGACTTGAGGTACTAATGGTGAATCTCAATACTGGAAACTGAAGGATGAATGTTGAATACTGGAGGTGGGATTTGATTGCATCATCAGTTCATTAGTTCATCAGTCAATCAAAATAGTGGAGCTTGGTTTGGTTTTGATAGTACATATTACATACTATTACATACAGTCCATCTACAGATTTCTTCACCTTTTCATGTCTTTTGGTATGTACAGTGGCTTTGTGCTGTCCCCGTTTTTGGGTTGTGGAACTGGTCCGTTCTATCTATTTTATCTGGTCTGGTCTGGTCTGGTCTAGTCCAGCGGGCCTTAAGGTTAAAATGTACACGTTGTCGAGGTAGATGGTTAGGTAGGTTTCGACGTAGGGGTTGAACATGGCGACGGCGTTTATTTAAATATTTAGGGTTGTCGAGAGCGTAGGGTTGAAGGGATGTAGGGAGGCAGGTTAAAATTTGAATCGAGAGCTTTTGGCGATGACCTCGGTCATGGTGGATCGGAGTTTCCTAGCTCTGGTTCGGATAGCGGAGGCGTGACAGGGCGGGGAGCGTGGAGAAGAAAAATAGATCAGGGCCGTTGGTCTGCGGCCAGAAGATTCCAAACGTATTGATATGTCCCCAGGAAAATGGCCCCGCCGGTGCTGATCCAACCTACTCGGGGCACGAAGCCACGGAATAGTCCCGAGGGCCCTTGGGTGGTCCAGATCTGTTTCAGGACCGTCCAAGGCCCGGCCCTTTTCGAGGGGCTGGCCGAGTCTTTGCGGGAGAGCATAATGCGGGTCTTCAAGACGTCGAGCGGCGTGGTCAGTCCCGCGGCGATGGCGCCGGCCATGCTGCCGAAGACGGCGCTCTCGGTGGCAGTGACGAGACCGTCTTGTCGGCCGTGGTCCAGGTGTTGACGGTGTGAGTACGAAGTCTTGAAGGACTCCCACAGGCTGAACTGGACGATGGTGAAGGGGATCTCGCGCATGATGGTCACGCTGCCGCCGCGGTACAGTTCGCGCACCATGGTCGCAGGCCCGTCCGAGTGTCGTAGAGCGAGGATGTCCTTGAAGGCGAGCAGCGACGACCCCCCAAACAGGCCGGCCTGTGCGCGTTGTTTCACCACCTCGGTCGGCACGCGGATCGCGCACGCGGCGATCTCGCCCAGTGACGACGCCAACATGTGCGCGTACGTCTGGGTCGACGCCGGCGTGTCCGCGTCGATCAGCGTTCTTTTCACCCCGTCGTACACCAGGAAGAAGGACGCCGCCGACGGCATGGACCCGAGCATCGCCGACGGTAACCCCGCATACATGCTGCGCAGGGTGCCTTGGAGCGTGTGGCGGGGGAGGATCGCGACCGCCGCATCTCGGTGCCCCGTCAGGTTCGACTGCAGCCGTGTCTTGATCGTGTCGAGCGGGTAGAGGGAGAAATCGACCGTGAGGCCCGCTAGCGCGCCTGCCTGGAAGTCGTCGTTAGAATGAAGTCGTGTGGGTGGGAGGAGACACGGACAACGAGGGACCGAGTCCATGGAGAGGCCACGACCGCCACTCCCCGTGGAGCTTCAGACGAAGAGCCTACATGCTGCTCGGTCATACCTGGGGCCTTGTGCCCTGCGGGGACGAGGTTGGCCTGCTGGCTGTGCTTCGTTCACGCTGCTTCAATTGAGCTGTAGTGGTCCGGGGGGAAGTGTTCGCAGGAGAAAGTTGAAGTGAGTCAATCATTGTTCAAATGACATCGATATGTATTGACGTAGTCTGTGTTGGGAGATATCTCTTGCCGCTTTTGTATCCACCTGTCCCACTGTCACCAGTCACCATTCACCCTCGCACGATGTTAAAGCTTGCCGTGGTTTAGACGTACCTGGTAGGTAGTCTTTAAAGTCAGAATGATGCACTACCAACTTCAACCTTTTACTTCTAACGGATGTCTTTTCAGTCTTGTACAGCTTTGGAGACAGGCCCAGTGGGGTGCCTAATCATATATCCTCCATCGCCGTTCCTGAGTAAGTCCTGGATCCAGTCAATCCCATAGTTCCACCATCCATGTCGATCAGGCTTTGTCAGCTTGATGCTCTCCACATCCAGGCTCCCGACCGTGACGTCGATAGTCGCCGTTGGAGTCCCCAGGCGCGGGTGGCCTAGGTATGTCAGGGTGGTGCCGCAACGCGAGCAGAAGGCCCGGGTTGCTGCGTCTGAAGCATTGAAGAGTGTGATGTAGGTCGGAGGCAATTTTGCGCCTGTACTGTGTTTCTCAGGGCCGACAGCGTCGACGGTAGACACACGGATCGGAGGCGGCGGTGCACCGTCACTGCCCGTAGTTGGGGTCTTGGGTTGTAGGTCCCATTCAATCCAGCCGACGGGGCAAATGAACCAGCATTGAACCATGGCTCCCGACACTTGGCGGCAGTTATTGCAGTGGTCGATGTCGACGAGGGGCATCCGCGTCTGCACGCTCTCCGAGGATGAGATCGGAGTGTCCAGTGCGTCTGGGATGAGGGGTCGATCTTCCCATGCCGGGATATTAATCGTGTACCGGATGGCTTTGCAGTAGCAACCCCCGGTCAGAGTCAGCGCTTCTTTAGGGAGGTGGGACATTTCGATCGACCTGAGGATGGGTATGAAGCTCTTGCCAGTTACGATGAGAGTCTGCTTTAAACTCGACAGGACTAGGTGAGTGAAACGTGTCAAGATTCCCTACAGTATGTGAGTGAGTGGGTATATGCCGGACCGGTAATCGCTCGGCCGTTGGCTCAACAGTTTCTCCAGACTGTCGTTGATGTTACTAAGGCGAATGGGGGGTCAAGACTCAAGACTCTCTAGGGAGAAGAAAGAAAATGTGGGGTCTTTTTAAAGTTAGGAATAGAGTTAGGGTTGGACACGTGCGGCTGCCTGGGCATCACTTAAACCGACTGTGACCATCTTCTTTGAAAGTCATTTCCTCCTTCTCTTCTTATCCTCCATCCTCCTACTCTGATCAGTGAACCTGACATGATATCTTGACAATGGCAGACGCAATGCACTTGGACACAGGCCCCGACGCCCCTCGAGGCACCAAGAGAACTGCCCATGAAGCCGGGTTGCCTGAGGCTCCCCGTCGGATCAAGGCATGTCAACTGCCTCCTATCCCGGTAGGTCGACCCATGCTAACTTAGGGACAAGGCTCTTGACCAAGACGTCGTCAATAAGATCGCCGCGGGAGAAATCATCGTTGCCCCCATGCACGCTCTTAAAGAGTTGCTGGAGAACTCGGTCGACGCTGGCTCCACTGCCATTGAAGTTCTGGTCAAGGACGGCGGCCTGAAACTGTTGCAAATCACCGACAATGGTCATGGGATCGAGGTGTGTTCCGTGCCCCCTTTCTATCACTGGAAATACGTTCCTGACCCCCTCCTAGAAGGACGATCTGCCCATCCTGTGTGAACGCTTCACCACGTCTAAATTGAAGGACTTCCAAGACCTCATGTCCATCGCAACCTACGGTTTTCGAGGAGAGGCTCTTGCCAGCATCAGTCACATTGCCCATCTCAGGGTCACCACCAGGACTGCCACGTCCAGTTGTGCCTGGCAAGCACACTATGCCGACGGCAAGCTCGCCCCGGCCAAGCCCGGCCAATCTTCCGACCCCAAGCCGTGTGCTGGCCGCCCGGGCACGCAAATCACCGTCGAGGATCTCTTCTACAACATCCCAAATCGAAGGCGAGCATTCCGTTCTCCCTCCGAAGAGTATGCAAAGGTCTTGGATGTCATCACCCGATACGCCGTCCACCGTGAAGGTGTGGCCTTTTCCATCAAGAAACATGGTGAAACCGGCACCGGATTCTCTGTTGCCGCCGCCGCAACCAAGATTGACCGGATAAAGCAAGCGTACGGCCCAGGTGTTGCCAAAGAAATCATGGAATTTAGCGTCCAAGACTCGCGATGGGGTTTCAAGGCCTCTGGATACGCTACCAATGCGAATTACAGTGCCAAAAGAACGAGTTTACTCTTGTTCATCAACAATCGATCCGTCGAGTCATCGGCTGTCAAGAAAGCTCTGGAACAGACGTATCAAATCTTTCTGCCTAAAGGTGGACATCCGTTCATTTATCTCAGCCTCGATATCGATCCTGCCCGAGTTGACGTTAATGTCCACCCGACGAAAAGAGAGGTCCATTTCCTGAACGAGGATGAAATCATCGAACTTGTTTGTACAAGCATTCGCGAGAATCTGGCCAAAGTCGATACGAGTAGAACATTCATGACACAAACATTGTTGCCTGGAGTCGCTCCGATGACCCCTGTTAATCCAAGGTCTGTCGCCGCAAGCGACACGCCTCCGGCAGATGCCAGCGGCCCCAGAAAACCGTCCACAACCAAGAAACCGTACGAAAACAATCTAGTCCGAACCGACTCGAGAATGCGAAAGATCACTTCCATGCTCCCACCCGCCATCACGGCCGGAACATCGCAAGACGATTCCCCAGCAACTGACGGCATCCACTATGCCACCACAGACCGAGAACCGATGCAAATCCGACTAGCGTCTGTGAAGAATCTCCGCGCCGAAGTCCGCGAAACCATGCACAACGGGCTGACCGAAGTCTTCGCCTCACTGACGTACGTCGGCGTGGTCGATAGCAACCGCCGGCTAGCTGCGATCCAATCCGGCGTCCAACTGTACCTGGCCGACTACGGCATGACGGCGAACGAGTTCTTCTACCAAGTCGGGTTGACGGATTTCGGCAACTTTGGTCTGATCCAGCTTCAACCGCCGCCGAAGCTCAGGGATTTACTCGAAATTGCCGCACAGCATCAGATCGAAACCGCCCCGGACTGCGTCGACCTCGACAGGGAGCAGGTCGTGCAGAAGGTCTACGACCAACTGATGAGCAGGCGGGAGATGATCTCCGAGTACTTCTCGATCGAAGTTTCCGACGAGGGCTACCTTGAGGCCATCCCACTGCTTCTGAAGGGCTATATGCCATGCATGGCCAAATTACCCACCTTTCTCCTGCGTCTGGGTCCGTTCGTGAACTGGAATGAAGAGGACGCATGTTTCCGCACCTTTCTCAGGGAGATGGCCAGTTTCTATGTCCCGGAACAGCTTCCACGGATCAGAAGGAGGGCTGTCCGGAAAGTAAACAAAGATCCGGAGGATGCAGAGGTGGTGATGGATCTAGAAGGACGGGACACCGAGGCCGTGGACTCCAACACGACAAGTGACGAGGGACGGGCGGATGGCGGTGACGACGAAGCGGTGGAGACACGTCGCAAAGAAATCGAGCATGCGCTCGAACACGTCCTGTTCCCAGCGTTTCGGTCGAGGCTTATCGCCACAGAGGCCATGTTGAAGGGCGTGGTCGAGGTTGCTAATTTGAAAGGCTTATATCGTGTGTTTGAACGGTGTTGAGACAGGCAGCCGGTCGACTCATGGATGGAGACCATGGGATAAAGCAAGATGGATCAACGGACGTTAATGAAGATACAGAAGATGAGATGAAACATGCAACATGAGGTATGAAGACAAAGTTCGATAGAAAGATAGGTAGTAGTGCTTGGTATGTACGCGGAACATGGGGAAGAACAAAGACAAAGAAAGACCTTTGATTACTTGGACTCTAGCTCGATTGATTTGACCACGATGGAATCGAGTCCAATCTAATCCAATCCTTTCTACCAATCGAAACAGTCCAGTGTTGTCTATTCCATTTACCAAGACGATACCCGTCACAGACAGCTATCAATGAACCAACAGGGTGTGTCACGTCCAACGCATGTGACGCTCGCCAACAGGACACAAATATAACAACCTAGCCCCATGACTCTTTCCGCCTTCCGTCCACCTCCAGTTCATGGTTTTCATTCTCATCCTGGTCCCTCAACCTATACCCTCAAGCAAGGATCGCTAGCCAGTAGCAGTAGCATTAAAGGAATACCAGACATCGCCCAAAGGGCCCCTCTGACTGCCGTCAGCATTGAGCAAGAAGTCGGTTCCGGAGGGGCCGTTCTGGAAGTTACCGAACCAGGCATAGCGAGTGATCCACGGCTGGGCATCCATCCAAGCGGTGGCGTTCTGCATGAAGGCGAGGACGGTGGCGGCGTCGTAAGAGGGCTGATCCATGCCAAACTCGGTGACCCAGACGGGGTAGCGACCAGCGCCGGTGACGGCGTAGGCGGTCGTGACGTAGTCGATGAAATACTGAATGTTGTAGGGACTGGCGTACCAGTGCAGGTTAATGAAGTCGACGGTCAGGTTCAGACGGGTGGCGTTGGCCAGGAATTGGGACAGGTAGTCGAGCCCCGCGGAGCCGCTGTTGGTGACGGCGGGGGCGCCGAGGGCGACGCCGCGGCCGGCGAAGGGCTGCATGAAGCGCTGGTAGCCCGTCACGCTGGCGTTGACGCTCATACACGCCGACTGCCCACTGAAGCAGGCGTCCGGCTCGTTGAAGCTGAAGAGCGCGTCCGTCCCGTACTGCGCGATGCTGGTGTTGACGTTCGTCACCCAGGGCAATGTCGACCCCGATGCGTCGTTGAACAGTAGGGGGATGAACCGGAATTCCGTGCTCGGGTACGGCCCCGCGTTGTTGCTTGCGTTCGGCAGCGAGAAGTAGTCGTACGCCCATGATATGTACCGCGACGGCGCTGGGTAGAACGTCAGTGTTGTTACATTGGTGTAGATCAGCCCCCTTTTGGATGGGTATGGTGTTGGGATGCTCGCCGTCGTCGTGCTGGATGTGCTGGACCCCGTCGATGTTCTTGTTGTTGTTACTGTCGTCGTTGATGTTGATGTTGTTGTCGCCGTCGTTGAAGATGTTGACGTGCTTGTTGTTGTCGAGGATGACCATGTGCTGGATAATGACGGAGAGCGGATGGTGGTGGTGCTGCTGCTGCTGAAGAAAGTGGAATCCGAGAAGGGAGTCGTTGTCGTCGTGGTGGAGGTGGTGGAACTAGTTGTACTCGTAGTAGTTGTCGTCGTCGTCGTCGTCGTCGCCGGGAGGAAGGAGCTGCTAGATGATTGCGGCGATGAACTAGGAACAGAAGCGGAAGACATCGTGCTTAACGCGGACAGGGATGGTGTCTTTGCTGTGGAACTGGAATTCGTGCTGGTGCTGGTGCTGATGGTTAAGCTGGAAAAGCTGCTCGAGGTAGAGGCTGAAGTTGACAACGTAGCTTTAGTGCTCCCAGAGGTGGGAGAAGTCGACGTGTGTGTAGAGGAAGATATAGTATAAGTCGAAGAGCTCAACGATGAAAAAGGGGTCGAAGAACTTGAGGGCGAGTTCGGAATGGATGAACTCGAGATATTCGCACCTCCATCTGTGGTCGTGGTCGTGCTCGCGCTCGTGCTCGATCTCAACTTTGATGTCGTTGAATTGACCGAGTGACTATCGCTTTGCAATGTAGACGAGGCTGGAGCAGTCACCGCGGTGGTGGTTAGGCCGCTGCTCGCCGAGGTCTCGCTGGACGAGGAGGCTGTAAATGATGACGAGCCGGTCACGATCGACGGCTGTGATGTCGGGGGCAAAGAGCTCGACGACAAAGATGACGCGGATGTTGACTTTTGTAGCTCCGTCGACGAATCCGGTCGACTGATCTGGGATGCAGTGGTCGAAGTGGAAAGACTTGTTGACGAGAGGGACGTCGAGACCGACGGTGCATTACTATTCGAGGATGTCACTGAAATCGTTGTCGTTATCTCGGTTGACAGTAACGGGCTAGACGAAGAAACGACCACAGTCGTTGGAGTGGCACTCACTGACGTCTCCATCGTCGTGCTTGGTTCTGGCCCTCCCGAAGTTGCGTTTGTCGTAGTCGAAGTAGCACTCTCTGCGGTCGATGCCGTGGATGGGCTGCCACTCTCTTCACTCGCAGTCGTTGTCGTGGTCATAGCGGGCTTGCTGGACATGGTCGTGGTAGCTTCTGTCCCTGTGGAACTTGGTTTGGAACCCACACTCGTCAGGCTCACGGTCGAAGTGACGGCCGATCCCGATGTGGATGTGGGTGTGAACAAAGGCACGACGGTCATGGAAACAGACACAAGGCCATCTGGAGGGGGAGAGCCAGGGAAAACTACCTCAAACTGCCCTTTTGCAGATGCGTAGAAAGTCGCGTCGCCGTACCTCAAGGTCGTCCCCTGGAAGAACCACCCAGGGTCATCCAGCGGAAGGTCATCAAACTGCTGAAGAGGCAGGGTTCCCGCATGCCCGTTTGTACCGACCGGTCTATTGTCGCTGAGAAGTAATCCATCTGGACTAAGCGTAAAAATGGCAGCGGTGTTGCGATCGGATTCGAGATATGCAGTCCCTTCGACAAAGATCAGAAACTCATCAGTGCGCTTCCGCAACTTGCTGTTCAGTCCACCGAGTTGGACGATAAAAGGGGTCGTCACTGGTGATTGCAAGGTCGTTGTGGATGTCATGCTTGATGTCGTCGTGGGGATTGAAGAAGCGGCAGGGGACGTTGTGCTTACGGTCGTAGTGTCGAGTGGACTAGAGGAAGTGGTTTGCATAGTGAAAGGGCTAGAGGTGCTCGAAATGGACTCAGAGGACGAAGTCCTTGCGACATCCGACGTTGAGGAGCTGCTGGACGGGCTCATTGAAGGGCTGACTGACGAACCGCGAGAGGAACCGATGGACGGGCTCGTAGAGGAGACAGAGGTACTGAAATTGCCGTAGATGACCGTCGATGTGAGATGACAGCCGTCCGAAAGGGTCGAGCCTTGAAAAGTGTCAGTACTGTCCTGTCTGGTGCCATTGGTACAGTGCATTGCTTGCCTAACTGTGCGGCGCCATATGCGACAAGGCTGGGCAAGGCTGCCGCGACCAGCTTGAACTTGATACCTCCAATGCGCTTCATCTTCACTCATCTACCTTCTTCATGTGCCTAAATCACCTGTTCCTTGTAAGTTGAAGGCTTCTAGGTAGATTCCCACGCGCCTCGCGCTCGCTCTGCGTGGGAGGACCTTGGTAGGAATGTGCATCTTGGAATGCTGACTGAACAGCTGGCCCATGCGTACGTCCAAGCACCAAACCTCTTCTCAGATAAGGGACCATAGGAAAACGGAAACGAGGAAGGGGAAATGTCAGGTAAATCAATCTCTTGTTTGTGATACAGTGTTCCAAGGCACCACGCATCTGCAGACTCTAGTATACAAACCCACTTTTGCATCGACTCTCTCTCTCCTTGCCTTTTGAGAATGGCTCTGTATATAGTACACACACAATATCGTAGCCATTGCCGAAATTTTGTCTTCAGGACGCCGAACCATGCAGCCTCTCGCCGGACGCTCTCTGGGTATCTGAAGTTGCGAAATAAGAAAATTGGAAATCACAATGACATGCTTGCTGTCTTTAAAGTGCCGGGCTCGTCGTTGGACTCACCCCTGTCGCGTTGCCGCCAGCGTTGAGGAACTCAAGCGGTACTTTCGGTACTCGAGGACTTTGCATGGCAGCCGTAACTTGATTATGCCCGCCCGATTGCCCACGCACCCGCAAGATATCTCGAACTTTTTCCTTCTCCTTGTGGCTTTCACTCTTGCCACCGGTGAGTCGACGCATACCACGTCGCATGCCCTGCAGGCTGAAGGCTCCCCCAGTCTCAGTGGCCGAAGTCGGGGTGGTTTGATATTCCGACGCTCCAGGTCCTGATATACTTTTGCTTGAACCCAGTGCGTTCACATACAGCGATGGAAATGGGCTGTTCTCACCGTCCGAAAGAATGGCTTCGTCATATTGGTCGGCATAGTCATCTTGAGATCTGAATGCACCACCGGCCGGAAGGGGGGCAAATGTCGTTGACGTAGGCTGCGATGCAGAGAACTGGTTGGCTGGTGATGTTATGGAGCGAGCGTGAAGTCCTGGTCTGGAGTGATTGACAGGGCTGAGAGTCATTTGGAGGACTGGCTTCCTCGTCGAGCTAGGTAGAGAAGGCCCAGGTCCTCCAAGTTCCTCGACCGATGAGACAGATGTCTGGGCTGTCCCACTGTAGCTAGGAGATGACTGGCTTGGCTGAGTGCGGTACGGCATGGCATGCAGTGTTCCTGTCTCGGTGAAACCATTCTGCACGTTGGTTAGAGACGAAGTCCGTGCAAGACTCTGCCGGAGGATAGGTGCGGTGTGCTCGTCATAAAGAGTGGTGCTCTGCTCCATGAGTGTAGGTAGAGTCATGGTGGCCACACCAAGATGGTTCGTACCCGTCGGGGTGAGAACGCTGTCTCCATCAACGTCGTCAAAGAAGTCGTCGAGACTGTCGAGAGTATTGACAAGGTCGCTGACATTGGTGTCCGCGGCAACCTCCATGGATCGGATGGTTTCAGCCCTGCTCTGCGAGGGAAAGTAAGAATCTGTGTAACCATCGTCGCCTTGAAACTCGACGTCCGGGGTCGTGGTCTCTTGATCGTCAAAGGGATTGGAATCTCCACACGTGTAGAAGACGGCATGCACGTTGTGTCGAGTCATGCCTGAGAAGACTGCAGGCATCGGAATGGACCAACCGGACGACAGTGGTATCCCAATCAGGCTCTGGGTCCGATCGTATTCTTTCCGGATGGCCTTTGCTGAACCAGATGCCATACTCATACGCATATGGTGCTTCTCCATGGCAGTCGGCGCTACCTCCTTGATATGGTCCATGACCTCCAGGGCCTGCGTACAATGCTCTGTGTGTAAGAGTCTCAAGAGTGGCGAAAGCAAGTCTGGACCAAGGGTCGTGATGGCAGGGCTCTTCATGTTCACCAGTGGAATCAACTCGCACAAGATGTCCATGACTTTGACCCGAAACCAAGAGGTCCTGTTCGTCAACAGGCTAACCATGAAGATCAACGTTTGGGCGTCATATGTCGGGAAGAAAGAAACCCGGATCGCTTGCACCACAGCCACCAGCATCTCTTGACTGTTGGTCATCTCTCGGTCAGCAAAGCGAAGAAGACACACCGATAGAATATCGTGACCCTCTGCGCTCGCCACCTGAGCAAGCCTCTGTGCACATGTAACAGCAACGGCATCCATCGTATCAAGATCGAAGTTTCGTAGAAACCGGGGCAGATTGGCCAACACAGAGTGAAGAAGGCGGTCACTGTTGCCAACGAGGTCGCAATTCGGCACTTTCGCAAGCTTGTGGAGGACCAGGAGAGTCTTGTCCAGACTATCCGCAGACCTGAGACCTTTGTACAGTAACGGTTGTATTCCCTCAAAGCCACCTTCCCACTTCCCAGGCTGACCACTCAGCATGGCTTCGGTGACTTCTGGGTCACTTAAGTCAAGCTGTTCAAGGAACTTCTCCAACATGCCCAAGGTCTCGTAGAATTCCCTCTCGTGAATGGTGTTGAGACAGGCACAAGTTGTCCAAAATAGTTGGGGATATCGTAGGAGGCTTTTCGGCTCCAAGGCCCCGATAATTACTTTGAGGGTGGTCAAGATCTCCATCGAAAAGGTCTGATAGTCGGTCTGTCCATCGGCAATGGTATTGGACAGTCGGGCGAGCATGTCAGCAAGCATCCTAGCGTCCAGGGTAACAGAGATGCAGCGGAACACTTGGAACGATCTGCAGGCTAGATGTCTGACTGGGCAGATGGACGCCCAATGGAGCGCCTCCTTTGCCCAGGTGTCGCTGAAATTCTCAAAAGCGAGGTCGAAAATGCTGACAATTTCGGCAGTCAGAATAGACATGGCCGGTGGCACACGCTTACCGCCATCGTCCTCGTCTTTCCTGGTATTACTTCCGTAGGCCCAGCTGACCCGAGCGTTGTTTGTTCGAACGGCCTCCACCAGACTTTCAATCCTGCTTCTGGCGGAACTGAGTATCTTGGGATCGATTTTGGTCGTCACCAACTCGTGGATCAGGTGGACCAGCATCTCTCGTGCCTGCTCCTGGACCGAAGTCGTATAATGGTCCCACAGGATTAGAACAGTATGGATCAGCTTGATGGCCTCATCTTTGGCAAGGGTGACCGGCGTCACCATCAAATCGACCAGAAAGATAAGTGATACTTGACCTAGGGAAAGGCCAACCTAGCTAGTGTCAGTTCCTGCTTCTAACCACGATAGGGAAGCAGAGATCTTACCTGTTTGTTGCCCATGGGTAATAATGAACCCAGATCAGCAACGTAGGGAAGGTGCCTCGTGTCAGGCAACCCGATATTTGCACGTCGCTCGTCGTTGACCATGTTTTTCGGCGTCAGTTGTAACAAGAAGAATTCCAGCACCCGAGATCCTGCAGGAGTGGACGAGACATAAACCACGATCTGTTTGGCGTATTCGACAAAGTTCTGATCGCGTCGATCGAGGGATAGGTATATGATGAAGTCCAGGATTAGCTGAACATTCCCAGCATGGGGTCCAGTTGCCAGAGCCTGCCACAAAGCTTGGACTTCATTATGCATTGCACTGCTGGAGCAAATGGTTATTTCGAACATGTTGGCCAGCAACATGTGCGAGACATCGGTTGGTCCGCCGGTTCCAGGATCTACCTGGAGTTCGAGAGTCTGCAGCCAAGGCAAGATGGCAGCAACCATGTTGCGTTGGTAGTCGTTGTTGGCAGACTTGTAGTGGAGCGAAAATTCGGAGAAGATCATGAAGGCCACCTCCGAATTGACTTGAGACAGTCGCTTCGAGTACTCGAATTGGGCCAATTTGTACACGGCGCGGGTCTTGTCAGAGACGCTAATGTCGAATTCCTGGAGATTCGAACTCTTTTGCTGCCGGTCATCCAGGGTGCGCATCACATGGGCTGATTTCATGCGGATGTCCCGGTTTTCGTTGCCCAGCGTAAAGACAACGATGCTGAGGATTTTCCAAAACGGAAGGGGGTAATCGGGTTGCTCGAGTAGAACCTCGCATACCACCCCAAAGTAACTTTCCAGTGCGGGTGCAGATTCCGTCCTATAGCATTGCTCAATGGCATGCTCGACAAGTATGAGTTGCTCTGGGTTGTTGAGAAGCAGTAGCTTGAGAGCTCGTCGGCCAATCGTGTGCATCTTGTTGTTGTTGGTTGCAAAGATCGTGTCGATCCAGGAGAGCATGCGCTGCACATTGAAGGACAAGATGGAGTTGCTGTCGGTCTTGATGCTAATCGGCCCGGCACACAAGGTCGCCATTGCGCTCAACGCGGCGACACGTAAATTGTTTTTTTCTTTCTCAGTCGCTGCATTGGCGTTCATACGTTCAGCCAGGTCCCTACCGTGTCCCTGGTTGGGATCGAACAGGTTCTGTTCGGCAGAATAGCCACACCAATCCTCCATCAACGCAAATGCTGACTTTCTCGACTCAAAAGGCATCCAGTGAGGGGTTTTGGACCTGTTCACGCCTTCAAAGACCTCCTCTACCAAGCCGCAGAAGTGATATCTCAGTTTCTGAAATCGCCAGTCATTCTGCACATCTGTGTCGCTCAGGAATATGCGTAGATCTCGAGTGTAGTTGACAAGATTGTGCAATATCCACTCATCGTTGAAAATATCTTCGTAGCGTAGGAAGGATGCGGTGAGCTTGTAGACATGCGTGACTTCTGTACGAAGCCGTTCAGTCTGTTGCGATCGTTGAGGGCTGCTGGGGGTCCGTTGGTGGTTGATCCTTGCCTTGGCTTCGTCATTGCACTTGATGACTGCATACTGGAGAGATTCAAGCAAAGTCCGATAGAGCTTGCGGTTGATCGAGCCAAGTGCAGCAACCACAGCGTCACGAATGGCGCCGGGTCCTGCGCCTAGCATTGGGATGATGGCAGAGAGAAGGGCACGGGCAGAACTCAGCTTGTCATGCGCCGAGGTAGTTCCCTTGGAAGTCTTTCTGGCATGGGCTGCATCTGCCAATTGGCTTTGCGACTGCGCGCCAGGTGAACTGAGCGTCACACATGCCATGATGAGATATAATTTCCACTGGTCGAAAAGGACTTCGGCCGATGTCGCAGAACTGCGACCTTGAATGCGGTATTCGGGGATGGCAGGGTTTCCAGTGATTGCCTCCGAGAAGCCCTCGATATCCTGCTGCATCATCATCAGTCTATCTGTGACCGTTCCTCGACTGAGGGCGATCGCATTAGGGCATGCATCGAAGACGACACGGATCAGGTTGGGGAACGCTTTGAACCAGAGCGTGGAGTCGTACGAGACTTCAGAGCTGCAGATTTCGATCAAAGTACTCTGCCCGGGAGCAACTCGCTTGTCCTTTTGTAAACGACTTCGTTCAGCGACATTCAGCGCATCCTCCTGCAGGTCCAGGATCTTGGCTGATTGGCCTTCCAAGAGTTTGATGATCCTCGAGGGTTCATCCTGGCCCAACACCTTGTCGAACTGCAGCACGAGACGGAGAACCTTGATGGCAAATGCTCGAACACGGCGAGACTGTGAGCACAAGAAAAATAAGGCATATGCCTCGATCTCATCCACGTGAGGAATGACATTGGTCAGCTCCATTTGCAGTGCTCTGGCAGAGCTCGGTGCCGCACGGTCTCTGGCCTCGATAGTATTGACCACCGCCTTTTGCTTCAGCTGCTCTGTCCAAATTTGGAGCAATTCCAGATACAGAGTGAGGGTTGCTTCAATATGAGCGGGTCCGAGTCGGCCTTCGTCGGACATGGTCGAGTATTGAGTGTCGTAGTGGAAGATGAACCGCGGGAAGGCGATTGCCACCGATTGCGCATGGCCTTGCCTGGCAATCGCTTTCAATGACTGTGTGGCAGATGCTGCAATGTTGGTTTGCACATGCGCCGATCCAGTGCACAGCAGATTGATCAAGGGGCTTAGGGGGATGTGGTCAGTGAAGCAGCGCGGGAGAGCTTGTATGGCAACGTGAAGGAGTTCATAGTAGGATTGCCTCTGATCTGCAGGTGCTCCGTCTTGATTGCGTGCCAACGTGAAGGCGTCGACAAGCGGAGTTTTCGGGGTCAAGCTTGCCGAGGAAAACTTTTCATTCAATGTCGCTTGTCCCCCGAAAGTATTGTCGCAAAGTATCGTGATTTTCCCCAGCAGCTGACAGAACTGTAAGTAGTACTGTCGAGCGCTCTCGTCGAGTTGCGTCGCGTTGACGGGTGTCGAGGGGTGGTTTTCATCCTCAAAAACAGCCCGAGTTGGCGAATCAATGCCGAGGTTGGTGCTCATGCTCATCGGCGAAGAGGGTAGCCCATCAAAACTCTGGGCTTGACTATTGAAGACGGGAAATGGGGGCCCGCCCGTGCTTTCATTCTCCAGATCTGACATGATGGCAAGGAATGCACGAATCCCGATCACCATTCGCTCAGGTTCCATGTTTTCAATCTTGAGGGTTCGACTTGACTGAAACATGTCAAAATGGACGAGAGGAAAGATGATGGATCGGAAGCACAGGTCCTGGCAATGGTACCCGATGGTTCTGATAAGTTGAACCAAGGGAACTGATATTGACGCTTCAGACACCACATGGGTCTTCTTTCCCTGGGGAATGGTGATCTTGATGATATCCTCTATCCGACGGAGCTTGGTCGGTGAAGGATCACCAACACGCACAAGATACGTCCAAACAAGTTGACAAATGGCTTGCAAGGCTGGCCCTCGTGTCGACCTGTCTCTAAGCTTTGGCGCCAGGTTGGAAATCATCAGGAGCCACTGTGATGAGAAGACGTCGATCGGAGAGATGCAAAGGAGAAGAATGGAAACTGGAAAGCCAGTGTTCCAATGACGCACTTTGACCAACATGTTTCCAAGCCGGGAATTGATCACATCGATGAGCTCCTTCCATTTTTGAACACTCTGAAAGCAGCCGGGATTGCTCGCCACCGCGGCCAGCAAGCGCTCGAAAAGCTGGCAATAGGCTTGCTTTACTCGTGGGCCGTGGGCGTCGGAAAACAATGAAGCGAGGGTTCTCAAGAAGTCGACAACCGGGTAGGCAGCCTCAGTCGTCGCGGTAATGTGCAGATGTCTCATGCCGAGAAGAAGTAGTTCAAGTCGGGACTCGATATCCCGGGCGGCGGCCGTTCCTGAGCTTTTGGCGAATTCTTGTTGCCACATATCGAGCTGCTGCGTGAAAAGGGCCGTGACATTTACAAAGTCCAAACGACTCATGTGGCCCAAAACCTCTCCGTATATTCTCCAGTTCGCAAGTCGGATGCTGGACGTGAGAATCTGGGCGGGCTCAACTTCCCTCATTTGGGTAAAGACGATGTCCTCGAGTTTGTTGGCCAGCTCGGGAGTGATGGCATTCATGTTGCTCTGTTCAAAGATGGCGATCAGAACCCGGCAGAGTATGTAGACGGAAATAGTAGCCCGGCGGTCTGCCAGTGTGCATTCCTGGGAGAGGGCGTCTTCGGCCGATGCAGGCGTATTTTCTGGGTTGACCTGGGGGGTTGCAAGCTCGCCCGGTCCCTGTACAGGCTCTGTATGCCGTCGTGGAAGTGAGGCGGGCAGATTTGAACCGGCGAGGCCCGCTTGAAGTCGCTGCTGGTGGATCTGTCTCTTCAGATTGGCCGTCGTATCGCCCTTTGCTTTCCGCCACAGCATCAAACTATCCACGAGCGGTTTCGGGCCCTGGCGAGATATGTGTCCCAGGGAAGATATCAGTTGATCGAAGCCAGCATCCACACCAGGAGCACACGCTTGCTCGACTGGGGCCACTGAGTTGTCCAATAGCGTCAGACAGTGGTCAATTCTCTGATCGGCCCTCAGCACAAACGCGTGGAAAAGATGGTGCAGGGCATAGTCTCCCGGTGTGGACGGGTCTGTCGGTTGATGGAGGTTGGAGGAATGGTAGGCATGGCTTCGCCTGGTTCTTGAGTGATCCTTGCGTCTCCTGGGCTGCGAGGGACCCTGCTCGAGCAGCGACCCGGGCCCATCCATCAGAGAGTCTATTGATTGACTTGGGGCATGGCTTTGAAAGGACGACACTGGACTAGTAAAGGTGGAAGAAGTGTCTCCGTTGGAGTATTGGCCGCGTCGGGTGGTCGCCGGATATCTTGCATACGCAGAAGCGCTGAGCAGCGAATCTGGAGTGATCGGGCTGCCGGTGGGAGGTGAATTGAAGCTGGGACTTCTCGAATGCTGGAGTCCGTGGATGACAGAGGTCTGCCTATGGTGGCCATAACTGTTCGAGGTCCTTCTTTGCAAGCCAGCATCCACGGACGGGCCTCCTCTTGTAGTCAACCCCGGTTCTGTGCCGTGCGGCTGGACTGAGCCTGCACGCGACGAGGGGGCGTAGTTGGATGCATAGGCCTGTGATGTGGATTGTTGAGGTCTTCCTCTTGTCACCGACGCCTCCCTTGTATGGACCTGAGCAGCAAGTTCGGGGCCGGGGCCATCGAGAGGGAAAGTGGGGGGCTCGCTGGAGGAGGGCTGAGCATCTGGAAGCATTGGACACAGTCAGAGGTGATCAAACAGACGGGCCACGACGTGCCGGTGGTGGAAGCGGAGAGGGACGCGGAGAGGAAGAGGGTGTCGTTGGCTTTAGCGGAAACGTTTCCGACACTTACTATGCAGCATTGTGTGCCGTTGATGGCCGAAGGGATAGTCGATGCAGGGACTGCGTCATTTCTCCGTAGCCAGGCAGCAAGGGAGAGAGTTGGGAAGGCAGATGGAGGGTTGGAGGGTTGAAGGGTGGGAGGGGTGTTGTTTGTCGGTGAACAGTGAACTGTGATGGTCGCAGGGAGCAAAGGTGGATTTAGTACTCCGTATTAATATTTAGGCTGCGCTTCGAAGACGAGAGGGAGTTGGCGACATGCGACATGCGACGGACAAAGGGCATGCCACCAATCAGGCATGCCCCCGGGGTTCAGGCCGTCGATCTACAGACTGGTCGACTCCTCCAGCTACACGGAGGCATATTCTACACAGGTACGAGATGTCTAGCGTGGTGTAGGTAGGACGGTTAATTATTGTCAAGGACGACTGAGGTGTGTTCAAAGCGCAGCGGCTGCCACTGGGCTGCCACTGGGCTGCCAGCTGGATTTGGCTGGTTGGGTGCTCACGGTGACCACGGTGCCCCAATGTGCGATTCGTTGCAGTGTGGGCGCCTCGATCGAATCAGCACGGGCAGGATGTGCCTGTGCCTGGCAGACGAGGGGCGATCGGCCAGTCACAGAGCGGCCTTCTGCGTCGGGGCAGTTCACGCTGGCTGTCGTGCTGGGCCTCTTCCGGGGGTGGGCGCCTGCCAGTGCTGGTAGTGCTGGCCGTGCTGGCCAGTGGTGCCCGTGTTTCGTTTCCAGAATTGTCCGGAAGTCGGAGACTGCAGGACGGAGAAGAGCCTCATGCATGCACCACCGCCGTTCCCGTGGTGGCTGCAAGGCCATGTGGACAGTCCTCCTTGAGTGGTCCATCGCCGTCACATGGGAGGCCGAGGGCTCGCAGTTCAGCGTCTTGGTGTACTGAGCCGACTGAGTTGGAAGAAGTATCCGTACGGGGTATCGAGTATCGCTGAGTACCGCCGAGTATCGCCACGGAGTATCCCTACGGAGTAGTGCGATACCACGACGTAGGTACTTAGTACGGCTACTCCGTACGGATACCTGGGTCCCCAGTAAGTACCCAGTACCACTCAGTAGTAGTGCCTAGCAGCCTACTTAGGTAAGGAGTGAATCGGCGGTGGATGGGCATGGAATCCAAGCGAAGGAAGGCACCGCTGGGCACTGCGTGACGGGGGTGCCGCTGCCGAAGCCGCACTCTCCCCAACACCAATTCCGCGGCCGGCGACCCATCGGTATGTATTGTCAACGGTTCAGCTCCGCGCCTCGGATTAACTCGATTAACTCGATTAACTCAATCCAGACTCTAAATAGCCAGCTGCCTGCCCGGCGCTCGTCTTCGCCAAAACATATACTGTCCAACTGCCCCATCTGCCCGTCCTCCTCCGTAAATACCATCTACGTCTAACCCATCGCCCATCCCTCTCACAGAGTCGATCCGGTGCCCACAACCACAACCCCATCCCCGTCCCCATCCTTGCCCTTAACCACCACCACCACAAATAACCGCCCCGGGGCGATTAGGTCTAGGTCCCGACTCTCAGTCCGGGTCCAACTCGCGACCCGCCTTTCTACTGCCCGCGCACCCACCACTTAGGCACACCGCACCGCACTCTTGGCAGAATCAGGCCACATAAGTTTGCCGCTCCCCGAGCAACAGATCTCATCTGCACGCTGATCCTGTCTCTGGGCCTTATCCATCGCTCTCTGCCACGCACGGTTTCTCTCCTTTACCAACGCCGGTTGTGTTCTGTTGCCAACCGTGCCCTGAAGAACTGAAGGAAGTCCACCGCCCGACGAACACCTCCATACCCCTCTTCCCGCGTTCCACCGAGCCTCCTTCCGATCCCACCCCTCCACCATGGCCCAAGTTGACACCCTGGACATTGCTGTCCTCGTCTTGCTCCTGCTAGGAAGCATTGCCTACTTCACCAAAGGCACCTACTGGGGAGTCCCCAAGGATCCCTATGCCACCTCCAGCCTCAATGGCAATGCCTCCAAGAAGGGCTCCCGAAACATTGTGGAGAAGATGGACGAGACGGGCAAGAACTGTGTCATCTTCTACGGCTCCCAGACTGGAACGGCTGAGGACTACGCCTCCCGTCTGGCCAAAGAAGGTCATGCTCGATTCGGACTGAAGACCATGACCGCCGACCTTGAAGATTACGACTTTGAAAATCTCGACACCTTCCCCGAAGACAAGATCATCTTCTTCGTCATGGCCACTTACGGCGAGGGAGAGCCCACCGATAACGCCGTCGAGTTCTGGGAGTTCATCAACGCCGAACCTCCTTCCTTCTCCGAATCCTCTGAGGAGAAGCCCTTGTCCAAACTGAAGTACGTCGCCTTCGGCCTGGGAAATAACACATACGAGCACTACAACCTGATGGTCCGCAACTTGGACAAGATCTTGACCAAGCTGGGTGCTCAGAGAATTGGCGATGCCGGTGAAGGAGATGACGGCGCTGGCACCATGGAAGAGGACTTTTTGGGCTGGAAGGATCCCATGTGGGCGGCTCTTGCCGAGACCATGGGCTTGGAAGAACGAGAGGCCGTTTACGAGCCTGTTTTCAGCGTCGAAGAGCAAGAGGACATGTCCCCTGACACCGACACCGTCTATCTTGGGGAGCCCAACAAGAACCACCTGGAGGGCACCCAGAAAGGCCCGTACAATGCCCACAACCCCTTCATCGCCGCCGTTGCCGAGTCCAAAGAGCTGTTTACTGTCAAGGGCCGGAACTGCCTGCACGTCGAAGTCGACATCTCCGGGTCCAACATGTCCTACACCACTGGTGATCACATTGCTGTTTGGCCCACCAACGCAGGAATGGAGGTCGACCATTTCCTGAACATCTTTGGCTTGGGCGAGAAGCGGGACACGGTCATCAGCATGAAGAGCATCGATCCCACCTCCAAAGTGCCATTCCCTACGCCCACCACCTACGACGCCGCAGTCCGCTACCACATGGAGATCTGTGCGCCCGTGTCTCGTCAATTCATGGCCACCCTGGCCGCGTTCGCACCCGACGAGGCGGCCAAGAAGATGATGACCCGACTCGGGTCGGATGCCGACTACTTCAAAGAGAAGATCTCTTCACAGTTGATGAATATCGCCCAGGCGGTGGCTTCGGTGAGCCCAGGGCCCTGGTCGGCCGTCCCCTTCTCCTGTCTCGTCGAGGGCATCACCAAACTGCAGCCTCGGTACTATTCCATCTCGTCGTCTTCGGTCGTGCAGCCACAAAAGATTTCCATCACGGCCGTGGTCGAGTCGGTCCGCATCCCTGGGGCCGGCCATGTCGTCAAGGGTGTCACGACCAACTATCTCCTGGCATTGAAGGAAAAGCAGAATGGCGAACCCAACCCATCGCCACACGGTCTTACATACGCCATCTCCGGTCCCCGCAACAAGTACGATGGAATTCACGTTCCTGTTCACGTCCGCCATTCCAACTTTAAGCTACCGTCCAATCCCAGCAAGCCGGTCATCATGGTTGGACCGGGCACTGGAGTAGCGCCCTTCCGCGGCTTCGTCCAAGAGCGTGCCGAGCTGGCAAAGAGAGGGGAAGACGTTGGACATACAGTGCTTTTCTACGGTTGCCGAAAACCCAGCGAAGACTGGCTCTACAAGGATGAGTGGGAGGTAAGCTCAGCAATTCCGCAATCCCCTTTGAATTCCGTCGCGCATCCATTGACACGTGTACAGTCTTACAAAGCCATCCTCGGCGACAAACTGACCGTCTTCAACGCCTTTTCCCGCGAGACGTCGAAGAAGGTTTACGTCCAGCACCTTCTTGCACAGAACGGCAAACTCATCAATGACCTGCTCCAGCAAAAGGCCAACTTCTACGTGTGCGGCGACGCAGCTCACATGGCGCGAGAGGTGAACGATGTCCTAGGACAAATCATTGCGACGGAACGAGGTGTGGACGAGAAGAAGGCCGAGCAGGTGGTCAAGAGCATGCGCAGCAGTGGAGTGTACCAGGAAGATGTCTGGTCTTAAACACACCAAAACAGATACACACATCGAACCCCACCCCCTCACATACACACCCACAATGAATAATGAGAGCACACCGGCGAAGAAGGGAGATGTCGGGGAAGAGGCTAGACTGCGAGCATCGGCATCATCATTTTCCAGCTCGATGGAATAAAATCTCTCCACATGCGAGCCAGGCGAGCCATGCGATCCGAGGCGAACTGTCCCGGCTTGGCCTCCGAACGATGATGACAGCGTGTCAGTAGGTACCACCACTACTGGGGAACTGACTGGGGATCCGGTCGGAGCGCGGTAATTATCTCGGGCGGCCGCGCACCATTCAAGAAATCCTTGAAATCGCCCTCGGAGGAATTATTGCGCAGGGCCACGACCCCGGAGGAACAGAGTCTTGGTTTTTTGGTTTGGGGGGGTCCGGTCCGATGTGACCTAACGCAGACCCGGGACTCCTGACGGTAGATTGGTCTCGCTGGCGCTCTTTCCATTTCCAGTTGTTGGAGGAGGCCGTGGTGAGTTGTGGAATGTGGGGTTTTACAGTACTCTGCTGCTTGCTTCTTACGGAGCACCGCTTACTTGCAGTTACATTGTTCTTGTTTTCCACGTCTCCCTCCCACATGCACGCCCGCACATCGGGCCAGCCTTTTTGTTTGGGTTTGGTGGGATTTTCACCTTTCCGCGTTCCTTGTGTGCGCTTCGGCCAAATTTTTCGCGGGGTTGTTTTTTTTTTCCCTTGGGGCGGGGTGAGAGGCAGGGCGGCAGAGGGGGGGAGGGGAGGGGCGAGGAGGGGCTTCCCGATGGGATGGGCACAGACGGGTTGCAAGAAGTCCGTGGAAGTCCTTGTTCCGATAGAGCAGTACGAAGGCGGGTGGGGGTGGGGTGCGGGCGCTTCGAGTCGTATTGTCCTCAACCTCCGAGCCTGCTCGCCTGTTCCATGTGGGGCTCACCGTCGACGTTTCTCCTCCGCCTGCCTATCTGGCCGTGGTGATGGAGGGGGTTTTCCTCAATCGGACATTGGCTTGTTTATATTGGACAGTGGACGTTAGACGTTGGTTAGATGTTGGTTAGATGTTGGTCGTTGGCTGCACATGATTGATTGCGTTCTGCCTTGATGACACGTGCACACGAATGAATGCTTTTTTGGTTCTGTGACGGTTGTCAGTTGTGTTTTGGAGACAAGGCGACACAGTGACAATGACAACCACTGATGGGCAGACAGGCAGCGGATGGATAGATCAACTCAATTCTAAATGATTACAATACAGTGTAATTGTGCGAACTCGGAGGGCCTTGGAAGGGCGTTAAACTATATAGTACCGGAGAGCTACTAGTGCGTAACGAGAGCCTCGACGTCATCTTAAAGCCTTGGTAAACCCTTGGGTGGGTTGTAATCACATGCTCCTAAATGGCTGAGTTCTCTCGCTCAGTGGCTTCATCGATGAGGATCCTGCGAGCCCTGACACTCCCTCTCAGAAACGCGGGCTTACCCAGCAAGCCTGGTGTAGAGGTTGTCTTGTCAATCGATAGTCCAACTTCTGTCAGCAACGAAAGCCCCCCCTGTCGCATATATGGTGTTTCCACCTTCGACCTTGAGACACCAGTCACCTCTAAGGAGATCCTGCGGTTGCACCTTTTGTATCATCTCGTCTCTCACAACTTTAGCCGCCTCATCCACACTCCTGTTGATCGTATCGAACTTCAAGAAAGAAGCAGTGCAGTCAAAACGTGCACGAAAATTGCCCGCTGATGTCGCCGAGCCAAGGACCAGCACAGCCTCCCATTCCTTGCGACTTACTTCATCTGTAATTTGACCTGAGCCCGAACGTACGATCAAGCACACAGCTGCGTCAGACCGAGTCCGAGCTGTAGCGAGGTCCCATGGGTTGATTGTGGACCCGATAGCGAAGAAGTTGATTGTTGAATTGTCCCTGCATCTAATATGGTACAAACTGCCGCTAGTGTCGAACATGTACAGGTCATCGGCGGCGATTTTATGGTTCGGCGCACATGCAAGAATCCACGCTGGGTATCGCACTGTCAGTCCTTCAGCCCCCAACACAGCAGGGCCTCCGTAATTCCCATCAATTGGCCTCCATATGGGTGGGGCTAACAAGAAGCTCTTCGGCGCCCAGCGGAAGCCCTTGGTCGCAAGTCTTTCGCCATGCAGAAAGATGATCTCAGACGGTATCTCTGGAATGATAGACCACATCGCCTCCATTCTCGAGTTTTCATTTACGTCAAGAAGCTTCTTCATATCTAGGTCAAGCAAAGCACCCACACAGAGCGGCTCATCTGAGGACCTGGATGTGCTTCGAAATGAAAGGAGGGTGAGGAGGATTACGACTGCATTTCTGGATGATTTGTTGATAACGGGAAGCAGCTTGCTGCGACCATGGACGAGCTTTTCGAACCCCAACCGACCACCAACATCTTCCCAAAACTGCATTAGGCCAAGGCTTTCGGATTCCCTCGGGATGAACTGGTATCTCGGTGTTTGTGACATGATTTTAGCTTCAAGCCAGAGCATCCTGTCCTTGAATCGAAAAATTAACCTTCGCTCAGCAAGAATTCTTTCGCTCAACGTCCATAGCCGGCGGCTCCATTTGGAGCACCAAATAGTTGCTAGGAGCTCGACATTTGTGACGGTTGAGGGTCGAGACTGGATGTAAGATTCAAGGACCAGTACGCTGCTTGCTTCTTGGTAGGTCCTTCTCATTAGGCTTATTGCTCGCTTGCGGGCAGTAGGTGGCGATATCGGACAACAAAGTGTGTCGATCCAAAAGAGTATTGGCTGACCAGGCGAGCCATTGAGTTGATTCACAAAGTCGGCAATTTTTAGTACCTGACACCACGGGAGAGTATTGGCTACTGGATTGCCAAGGCCATCAGACCAGACGTGTGAAATGGCCACGTATTCTGTGCGGGAGTCTGCTGGTACCACTGTGACTCCGCGACCGATTCTTATAAGGGGAATCTTGTCTTGCTCAAGAAGTCTTATCATGTCTCGATTCGCGACTCCAACGTGAGAACAGTGGCAGCTATCAACGACGTGCATGGTCCGGTAGTGCCCTTCGCATTGGTCTGCAATACATACGGTGTGAGAGCATTGCTGATGTTTCTTTCTAAGCCTCGCTGGGCTAAGCCCTTTCTCTGATCCAGGTGGCGACAGCAGACTGACAAAATGCACGCCATGGATTGGCATTGTCGAAAAATACCGCGTTATGTCGCTACGGCACCATCCATTTTGGAGCATCATTTTCTTCAAGACACTCTCACCGGGTCCAATGGCTTCAGTCCAGTTTCTGCTTATACCCATCCATGGAGGTGCTTCCAAATCTTGACCCGAATTTAGCCATTCACGGACGGATCTGATTGGCATGATCTTGAAGTAGACTAATTTGTTCAGGTGGTCGAACCAATGACATAACATCCCAGTGTAGACGGTCGACCATTTGTCAAGAGGCGTGCGTCCTGTATCACTCCAGGAGCACATGATATCGCAGATGCGCTGCAGATTCAGCGCGACACGGAACGCATGTCTTTCTTGTGCTCGGTATGATAGATACTGGTCCCTGATTCGCCATCTTTCAATCAGTCCAAACAGACATGAAGTTGTGATGATGAGCTGTCTCTGTTCGTTCAATTCGACGAAGTCCATAGAATTAATCGGCATTCGCAAAGTGTCGGACAGAAAAGCGAAGAACATCCATTTCTGGAAGAATACCTTAATTTCCTTGGTCGACTTGCCAGATGAGAGGGGGTCAAATAGGTCTTTTTCTGGCCATCCCTTACGTGTCGGATATGTTTCGAATGGAAAAAGATCGAAGGATTCATCTTCAGAGCAGACGAACAACACATCGACTGGCTTCCCGGTCCAGCCTCTTGGCCAAGGTAAGTGGTCCACTGTAGTACCTCTCCTATTTTTTCGTGTTATATGCTTTGCTTCTTCGAACGGCATATTTGCTTTTCTGTAGATATATCACAACCTAGGTAAATCTTATGTCAGGCCTTGTGTTGCACTGCAACGGAGGTGGAAAACTCGTGCGTAGATTGCAAGTATGAGAAATAGGAGGACCATCTCAAATCTAGGTTCCACTAGCCACCTAAGTGTGATAAACTGCCAAGAGCACTAGGCTTACTTGGGCACTCATAAAGCGGCCTCCGTTATTAGCAGTTGAAAGCGTCTTAATAGGAATAGCGATGAGAAGAATTTTACTCTCACAGTCCATTTACGTAACCATAAGGGCCATTCGCTATGCGATCATCCTCTTATCACGGACCCGTCCTGAATGTACTCACACGCAGTCCATGGAACAATGTTATTCCGACTAATCACATGCGATCACCTTTTCAGGTGTCTGCTGGTGCCCTAGAAATCTAAATTCACTGCGTCCCAAACAGGCAACCGTCACCCAGGGAAGGCTTGGCGGGCGCGATAATTATTTCATCGCAGGACGCGTTACCGCGAACCTAACCTCTCTCTCTTTTCCTCTCTAGTTTAGTCTCCTTATTGATAGGCCATCCATACCTTTAGAGCTCTCTCCTCTTCCGTGTGCCGGGCTGTTATTACATGTCAAGGAGTACTGGGAATAAGACAGACAACCGCTAGCAAGAGGTATTCTGATTATCTAAGTGTATTCACATACAAAGTAGTCCTTAGGCGTGCTGCCTAGACATCGACTCTCCGCTTGGAGAACGCATGGTTCTCACAGGCAAAAAGTGTCCCTTTTTCCTGAGGTCCTGGCCAGCCAGGTATTCGTCTTGGTAAGGAATCGCGTGGTGGTGTCACATGAAGTTGTTGTAACTGTAAACGATTGGTTCTCAGGGCAGTTGGGCAGTACTACTTGTATTTCCTGACATCACACCTTACCGAATTACCGACTTGTCAACTTGCACGCTCTTTCGCCGAGGTCAATCCAGTACGCATCAATCAAGATAATGTGCTTGAACGCAACTCGCAAGTACAGATTATGGGGACGATCTTTGCCAACGCTCTCGAAGACTTGGTGTGGCTAGGTCCAGATCCGCACAATGGTCTTACGGTCGAGTGGATCCAGGATCGCGCATCGAACCCGAAGCAAATATACCTCTCACAACAGCAAGGAGAGAAGCTCTAGAAACGTTCATGCAGAATCCATATTGGAATTGTCTCTGGGTAGTCCAGGAGCTATCTCTTGCGAAGGCTCGGTACATCTGTTATGGTAGACATGTCTTTGATTGGGAGCTCTTCCGGCAAATGAGAAGCGCAGAGTGGGACGCCAAAAGGGCAGGCAATGACAACATTGAGAGTATGGTAAAGCAAGTCCATCGCTGGTTGCTGGTCGCCATTGATAGGAAGAAGCACAATGACATTCCGTGGAAAGCCAGTCAAGCCGCGCTGGTAACAGAAGATAGGCTCTGTCAGGACTCGAGGGATATGGTTTATGGCCTAGGTTGTGGACGTGTACCTAAGGGCAGCAGAGAAGATCATACCACAGAAAGGAACGCTAGACCAGATTCAAGGTGTGGGATGAGCTTGGAGAAATTGGCGATTTCCATGCAGCTTATGCATCGAGATGAATAGCGTCCCAGTAGTATATGGACGAACTCCTATGAAATTGCAAGAGCAGTTCAAGCCATCAGAGATGCACGGACGATAGTACCGGAGGCTTCAATTAGATGACAAAAATAATAAGCCTAAAAGAGGCAGGAGGGCGCTTTAATAGGTAAAAAATCCAGCCCGAAACTACCAAGTAGAAGGGGAATCTGTCGCGAGTGAGGGACGGCGTACTTATGTCCAACAGGACTAACACAAGACCGATCTTCCACCAGGCCTTCGAAGGAAGTAGGCGAAGATTCATCATTGCCGCGCAAGAGAGCACCACAGGAGCAGCGCACCTAAGCAAGGAGAGCATATTAGTGAAGGGGTCCAGACTGGGATCCCGTAGCATCTCAAACAGGTTCCGTCGTCTAAAGTTGACGAAAGTCGACGAAAGTCGACCAAGGTCGGAGTTGTGAATGAAGAGGAAGAGGGAAGACGAAGAGCGCAGGCAGAAACCCGACTAACCTATGTAGGTACTATCACGCGAAAAACCTATCTTCCGTCTTGATTAGCCGCTCGCCGCTTTACTTACCCTCGGCCTACCTACTGCTCCCGGAGTTGTGGCTTCCTTCTTCCTCCCTATTTACGGCATCGACTTTCGTTAACTTTAGACCTGGGACCTGTTTATGATGCTGCGGGATCCCACTCTAGCCCCCTTCTCCAATATACTCGCCCTACTTAGGTGCGCTGCTTCTATAGTGCTCTCTTACGCGGCAATAATCAATCTCAGCTCAAGGCCTACCCCGGTTTATGCGCTTAGAGGCCTTCGCCGAATGCGTCCCTGATCACGCAGGCGCTTACTTCTACAGCTTCCATCCAGTCCATCACAGCTGCAAAATACGCTCGGCATCACATTATCTCCGTTTTGTCATTGCGAACGACGTACGGACAGAGTTGCCTCGACAGCCTTTTCGTCGCGACCAACATTGTCGGCACTTCCTCTCTTGAGTTTGTTGCGTTTGACGATGTCTGACATCCACATTCAGATCGCCGGAGACACTCCCGCCCATCTCCTTGTCTATCCACTACCAGGTCAACGCCTTGATGACCGAAGTCCACCAAAATTCGGTGTTCAGAGGTACCATGGTGGTGCTGCACTCATTGCGGACCTCTTGCACGCCTCAACCAGCGAACACAATCACCGAGTGGACGGGCCGGCTTTGGAGGCCCCTAAAGGTGGTTCTCTCGAGCATTCGGCTTCTGATATCACGGAATTGGAAGTCTTTGGCGAAGCAGAGAATCAGCTGCCAAGTTATAAAGTGAAGCACAGCCGGCCGCTCGATACACACCCCGCATGGTACCCTCCTCGAGCCTCGCTCAAGACAACTGACAAAGTGAGCGTCCTGATCTTTCAAGATGCGGAATCTGGCTTCAGCAACCCCGATCATGCAGTGAACTTCTTTCGCAACAGCCATCCGGGAACATTGATCTACCACATGGCTCGCGATCTCGGGATTGGGGAGATTTGGGATGCTGTTCGCCGTGGACCCTATGCAACGGGTGGCTCACAAGACCCCGAAAAGCTCATTGTTGTCGTCAGTGCAGACGATCTTCGCGCTGAAGGGGTCGAATTGTGCCACGGCCTTTCTTGGGAAAAGACATGTGAGGATTTCGTGGAAAAGCTCGGTTCCAAGGGCCACCTTGACACCTTGGCCACTTGCGCCAATCTCCTAGTTCTTTTTGGGTGTGATGGGGTTATCTATCACCGTGGCCGGGAGATGGAGGAACCGACTCTGTTCTTTGATCCTTTGGGAGTGGAGGGCAGATTCAACAGGCAACATATAGGACCTGTCCCGGGAGTTGTAGAAGCTTTTATCGGAGGCCTGGCCACCGAGATAGCACGGTCTCCCCCTAAAGCATCCCTTAACGCAGCTATCAGTTTCGGCTTCATCACTGCCAGACGCCTGGCAAAGCTAGGATTCAGGGCCAGCGAGGTTTCTGGCCGGCCTAGATATCCCTTTTTGGACATCATCAAGAACACTTCACTTCCCGACGAAGCGCCAATCACACTTGAAATTCCATCTGAAAGCATTTCCTGCGGTGAGAACCGGCATTGGTCTATTCTACACCACAACATTGGAGACCCTGTGCAAGTGGCATGCCACATCGTGACGAATGGAACATACTCTGCTACAGATTGGGTCCCTATCGCCAGCTTTGGTCGTCTACTTGTCCTCGACAGGTGGGAGATTGAAGGATTTCGTAATATCTTCAATGCCATATATGAATACTTATCAGCTCCTCAGATCAAACCACTCAACATCGGAATCTTCGGGTCTAGAGGATCTGGAAAGTCCTTTGCTACCGGCCAGGTTGCAGAGGCTGCAGCCTCAGCTGCACGAAGCGGCCGTAAGATTCAACACCTGCGTTTCAATCTTTCCCAATTTACCACTCCTGAAGATCTCTCCGTCGCTTTTAACAAAGTGCGCGAATGCAACCTTTCAGGAACTCTGCCTTTGGTCTATATCAATGGTTTCGACGCAGAATTCTCGGGCCATCCCCTCGGTTGGCTAGCCCATCTATTGCCTCCCATGCATGGGGGCCAGGTCCAAGATCGTGGCGAGATGCAGCATACCGGCCCTGCGATCATTCTTCTAGGGTCTAGCTTCACGACGTCTTTGAAAACTTTCGAGGACTTCTCCAAGAACAATTGTGAAGATGGGAAGGTTCTGCCGAGAGCGCAAGAATTTCTGAGTTGCTTGCATGCTTTCGTCGATGTGATTGGCCTTGATCAGGTCAATCCATCCGACGTCTTGTATCCGGTGCGACGGGCAGTGGTTCTTCGGGCATTGCTGGAAGAAAGAGAACCAAAACTGAAGATGGGTGAAGGTATATCCATCGATCAGAGCGTCCTAGATGGGCTTCTCCTAATCCCCACCTACCGACATGGGCTTCGGTCCTTGAAGTCTATAATTGCCTTGAGTAAAGTCACTGGTAAGCGCCATTTCGAACGAGCGGCACTGCCACCCGAAGCGCAGTTAGGTCTGCACCTCGATTATCCAACATTCATGGAGTGTTCACGATACAACACGCTGTCGGACGATCTCAGGGAGTTCATTTCCGAGAAACTTCACAATGTCTACGTCGAAATAAGGAGAGGGATGGCCGTGACGGATGAGGAGAAGCAGGCTCTAAAAAATGACCATTCATTGGCTCTATGGACGTCGCTGAGGGAAGAACTCAAAGAGTCGACTCGCGCTCATACGGTTGACATACCTCGGAAACTCCGCATGATATCTTGTTTTCTGGCTGAAACGGATGGCCCCCGCGAAGCTGTTGACAGTTTCCGCGACGACGAGCTGACCTTCTTAGCCGAGCAAGAGCACGACCGATGGAACGCCGAACGCTTACAGAACCAGTGGCATCAGGGCAAACGAGATGCGAAGCAGCGGACAAGCCCTTTTCTGATTCCCTGGAGAGATCTTGATCAGAAGTGGCGGATTGTTGATCGCGAGATGGTGAGGTCTTATCCCACCGTCTTGCCGGACAACTACAAAATTTTCCGCATTGGGAAGGTTGAAAAGACGAAGCTCATCGAGCGGACCATAGGAGTGAAGCGGGCAACGATGGCATGGTAGCGCCATTTCTACTTCAGCCGTGCTAGTCCTCTCGCTTCGAATTTTGAGTGTTGGCGGTTTCGATATCCTTTCGCCATTTCTTTTCATACGTCCTTTGGGTCCACGTGTACCACAAGATCCAGACAGCAATAACGACCAGCGTTAGCGGAAGTGCGACAACCATATAGATCCAGAAATGTTGAGATACAATGTCCTTTGCATCCTGGGCCTTCCAATCAAACATGGACATGCCGAAGATTGACTGTGAGACATCAGAACGGAACGGCGGGCAGCCAACGGGGCAACTTACGGCCAGAGCAGTGGCTGGCAAGAAGATCAAGGTAAGCACCGCTATGGTCTTCATCGACGAGCTGTCACGGCGAGTGTCCTCTGCAATCTGCGCAGATCAGTCAACTATGGCCCTTTCTTCGGTGTGCATCGGTAACAGAGAGAAACGCACCATTATGCTCAGTTTAGAATCAATCTGCAATGAAGTCAGCGAACAGCTCATGGTCAGAGACTGGGCTAAAAATTAGTACCATCCGGTGTTGCTGATTCAACTGGGAAGGGATGGCATCAAGTTCTTGCTGCGTCATGTTCGACAGGGTGACCTGGATCTCGACCCGCTGCGACAGGGTTTTCGAGTACTTTGTCTTGTCATTATCCTTGGCTTGCAACCTCACGATTTCGCCAAAGCATTTTGTGAGATTTTCAGCGAGGCCTTGTCCAAACTTCCACCTCTCGTGCAGCTCGAGGTGGGTCCTTTCCAGCTCGAAAAGCATGTTCTTGGTGTCGTCGAGGCCTCCGGGATCTCTGGACAAGACCTGGCCGTGTTTGTCCAGCACGGATTTCTTCAGCTTCATCAGGCCGTCCCCGACCCGCTCCACTTCTTTCTTGAGGACGGCGACGGGCAGGAACATGAAGTCGGGAAACAGGGAGGCATAGTCCGATGGAAATGAATTTTCGCTGAGTAACGATTCCAGATTGATCCCCGGACCCGTGAAGAGAAGGCAAACCCAGTCAGATCCTCGTTGACGACCTTCTCGGTGGAGCTCGGAAATGGAGAGGGTGATAAAAGGCAGCTTGTCCTCTGGGGTCTGGAGAATGAGGCCTATTTTTTCCAGAGCTCAGTTTGGAATGCGGCAAGGAGGATGAAAGCCGGATTTCCTACTGATATTTCCCTTCTCCGTTAGAACCGCAGACCCCGTGGTCCCTTTCTGGATAAAGCTCGCAAATTCGCTGTTTATCCATCCCGACTCGGCCGCCGTCCTCACAATGGCTGTCTGCTCGAGGAGCTGGCTCCGATCCTTGACCTTGATGCATCTAATTGCTGTCAGCCTGGAAATCTTCTTGGGGGCGCCCACAAAACACATTCGCTGGTGACGGCCCTTACAGCAACCGGAACCGACTTTCTTCCCAGTTCCGACGTCTATCGCCCTGCAAATTACGTCAGCCAAATTCAAAAGGATGGGGCGCGCCATTGGAAAGCACCCGAGGGAGGGTTTTGATAAAGGCTTGAGCGCTGGCCTCGTCAAGCATCTTTCGCATCTCAGGATCCCGGATTTTCCAGCCGGCTCTCTGTTGCACATTGTCAGAGCTGGGGGCAGATAATCAACAAAATCGACAGCTGGCCTCGCCTTAATGATGGCAGCACTGGTTTCGAACGAATGGAACGTGGGGCGTGTGTCCGCGTGCGTGTTTGGCCCTGTAGAACCCATTCTAGAACATAGCTTACAGACCTCATCGTCTATCCAGGTCGGGAAAAGTCCTCTTTAAATCTCTGGGGGCCACTACTGTGTGCTAACAACGCTGCAGAGCACAAGAGCCTCAAAGTTCTGCACCCCGCCATTCCTTATCGCAACTTCGAGGGGCTCCGACCGAGAAGGAAAGCTGTTGCTCGGACTAGTGCAGACATCCTGATTCCTGATTGACAAAAGACTGGCAATAGTTGGTAATACTCTGGAGTCTGGAGACGGGGACGAGCCGAGGCGAGACGCAGAGTAAGCAGCCACCTACCCACTAGCTCCGACGGGCGAACACATGGCAGGTCCTTAGCAGCCGAACGAAGGAGCTCAGCTGAACTCCATTCTGATCTAGCCGGAGAGGCTTCTCTCAATTGGACAGGTGGGCTGCCAGGGCTGGACGAAGATTCGCAACAGGAATGGATGCAAAAGGACTCGATACGAATGCGTTCGACTTCGCACCCTCGTCGACCTATCATGGTCGTATCCAGGACACCAAAATTTGCAGCTCTACCAGTACTTCCACAAGTGGCAAGGAAGTCGTGATGCTAACGATACACTTGCGCGTCAGCCTGAGCCCCCTGCGCGTGATTGATCCTCAATCCTTTCATTCATCACACCGGGTCTACTTAGCCGCATCCAAAAGGAAGTTGAGTAGGCAACAAGGCGAGCAAGAACCTGATCTTCGTGTTTGGTGCGCCTCAATTTGGCCCTCGATACCTGCCGAACTTCTGAATGGCGGGTGTCTAGGTACCACACAGCGAGCCTTTTCTTCCGAGTCATAAACTCCACTCCTGCAACGCTTCCTCTACACTTGGCCTCCTGCGTACTGTGATACTCTGAAAAAGAAGGAAGCGTGAGCAAAGAGCCCTACCAATTTCTCCTGTCTAACCTTCCCACCACCAGCTCTTTCCACACAATGCGTCTTCTGAACACCAAAGAAATCATCGTGGAGTCCTTCCCCAGCCCTGCAAGACCCGAAGTTCCCGACTATGTAATCCTCTCCCACAGATGGAGAGATCAGGAAATCTCTTTCCAGGACATCCAGCACCGCAAGGCTGGCGACAGCACCGAGGAGCTGAAACACCTCGAAGGTTATGATAAGATTCTCCACTGCTGCCAAGAGGCCCAGTCTGTCGGATTCGAATACGCGTGGATTGACACTTGCTGTATCTAGGAATGTCACCCGTCCGGACAACTCCCTACAAAAGAGGGTACATGTGCCGCCAGAAACGACGGGCCTTGTCGCTGGGCTTCAGGGAAGCTAAAACGTGCCTAGCCGTCAGACTGGTCAGGTGACTACACGCTTGGCGTAACACTGTGTAAAGCATTCATTGAGCTAACAGCCACAGACAGAGAACCTTCTCGCGCTTCGTCCCAGATTCAGACTAGGGGTGATGCTGCCCTGTGCTCACCACTGACTCACGCGAGCCGGGTGAGACTGCACCTGCGCCTGGGCGCGGATGGTGCGACGCCGACCTTGCACCGCCCCGCGGACCCTTGAGAGACCGACTGTGATTGGCCCCACCGGGCCGCCGTCCTGGTTGACCCTGACTGTCCTGGGCTCACCCAATGCCAATGGGAGGCACCTCAAAAGCGGCATTGCGAAAAGGGCATATCCGGGTAGGCCAGGTCCGGCCGCCTTTGACCTTTGTAGGTAAGGTGTTGCGCTACTATTGGCTGAACCCCCTTCCACTGGGAGTCCACTACCCTTATTCGGGCCGAAAACCTCAATCAGGGGCAGTAGATATGGAGAAGATCCCCTCGCTGCTTTGGCCACTCTTTGAAGCTTCCTAATATATTTCCTCACGCCGTTGCCCTTCTACTCTCTATCTGTCAGCGTCGCTAGCTTGACTCAATCAGTTAAACACTTATGCAACAATTGATCTACGACCGAAACCTTCTACAAGTCCCGCCCGACTTCGCCCCGACCAACTCCTACCATCAACGGGACCATGGAACTCTACTCCCCCTTCACGCCCTCCCCCTCGCTTATTCTCTACCCTCGAACCTATCTACAGGACCCTCCTTCGGTGCGCTAACGACTCTACTTCTGACGGTCGAGCCTACGTCTCCCATGCGGCTCGGTTTGGGCTAGGACGGGGTGCAATCCATTCGACCCCAAGCATGGTCCTCACGACGTAAGGCTACGTAACTCGTGAGCCAGGGGCCAGGGTTGCGAGGCCGGTAACCTGGCTAGAAACATTCACTAGCCGTTACGATGGATACTGTGGGGGAAGAACATTTTTGTGGTACCAGGAAGGGCACAACGGGTGGGAACACTCCCCTATGGGATATCCCCATGTCCGAGGGAACGAGCCGCGTGTGAACCAAACTAGGAAGCGTTTGATCGATGACGTGGCTCTTCGAGTGACCTGAGGATCGAGAGGAGACCGGGGGGGAGAAGGAGGAGGGAGGTATAGCCTAGGGATGAGGTCTGCAGTGACCAAGCACTGAGAAGAGAATAGAGGAGGAGAAAAGAAAGCATCCTAGAGATTCATTCGTCTGTTTTGCCCGCGCTGGCTGTTCGCCTGTCTGCCTGTCTGTCTGCCCGCGAGTGTCTGCCTGCAAGAGTTCCTTTCCGGCCAGGTCTCACGTCTCTATCTACTTGACCGACCCCTGTACAAGTGTACAGGGGTCCACTGGCACGTGACCCAGTGGCCGCTCCGTCACAGTATAAGGATTTATAGAGTGGCGGGCTAGTCTTACATTATTCCTAACATTAAGCGATTAAGTTTTATTAAGAGAGTAGTAGAGTAGGTAAATTAAGTCGTTATTAAGTATCCATAGCCGTATCCCTATCGAGTCCGAGTCCTCGCAGTCGTATATTCCTAAGCCAAAAAGGAAAAAGAACTCTCATCTCAGTCCACGATGATTACCCCTCCCAGCGTCACTTTAAGAATACATCTTAACCGCATCTCTACTTGTTTGAATTCGTCGCCAGATAAAATATCCAGCGGTCTCCGTACAGGGAGGTCTACTTTAGGGTACTTCTCTGCCAGTTCTTATTATGCCTTCTTAACTTCGGCCGTGGGGCCATCTTTCAGCCCCTTTGCTTGGACATACCCATCATAGTAGGATGAGCAGTCGGGATTGCGCTCCAGAAGAGCAGCGTAGGCAGCCTCAGCCTCAGCCTCGGAATTCCGTCCTAACCGAGCGAGGTAGTCTGCTTTCATCTCCATCACTCACCACAAAGTAGAATAAGTGATCATGGCCAGGTACAACAAGTACCCGGGAGAGCTCGTGCACCGGTGCCACCTGGGTCTAGCCCGAGTACATCAGGGTTGAAACATAAAGGCAAAGACCTTGCGAAGAGATGATTATGATCGCGACAGACGCCAATCCAACACACCAAATATAGTTTCCTCATAAAAGTAATGAAACCAGAAGTCCGATCATTCCGGACATGGCGCTGTCAAAGTGCTCGAAAGGTCGACAATCTTTGATCCTCTGTAGTTCTCGCTTCGAACATCCTGGGGAAATATTCGTGCTTCCTTAGGGATTTTGAAATTCGTCAAGATCTTCTAGATATGTGACGGGTCTGTCGACACGGGTTCCTCCTCGACAATACTGCCACCGCCCTAGCCGCCCGATTGACAGGTACTCTAGGTTTTCCAAGCTGGTGCCGCCATCAACATATTTCTAGAGGATAGTTTCCAGCTAACCAAACATGGTGTCCATAACCAAGAAAATACGACATGCGGGGCCCGAAGTCGCGAGCGGGATTGATTGCATAGCCGGTTTGCTAGCCAAAGCAGGCCCCAATACCGAAAACAGTGAAGAATATTCCCAAGGGCGTCAGATTCCCGGCGCCGATGTTCCCGTTATCCTGAAGCACATATATCATGAACATGAGCAGCGAGCTACCGATGAGCTCGTCGAAGAACTGTCCCGTCTTGCTCATGAAGGCTGCCGGATAAGTGCAGAAGATTCCAGCACTGGCTGTCTCCGAGAAGCCAAGGACTGTTCGAAGACCAGCGCCACCTTCGAAAGTGTTGATCGCCGACAAATAGTTCCCATATACGACTCCGGACGCGCACATCGCTCCGAGCGTCTGCGCGAGGACGTACTTTGGTAGCTTTCTCCAAGGATGCTTTCGAAAAATGCAATTCGCCAGCGTCACGCCAGGGTTCAGATGGGCGCCTATAATTTAAGCGTGAGCCTTGGTTTTGAACCCCGTTGATGGTCTAGAGCTGGTTTGCGTGAACTCACCTGAGATACTAGCTGTATAAACACCCAACATGACACCGATACTTTACAAAAATTAGCATCACTCCGTGCCGTCTTGAACCCAAGAAGCATAAACTCACGCCCAGCCCCATGATATAGCCTGATAATCCCCCTTTTCGCCATTACTCAAGACAACTTGAGCGACGACACCGTCACCAAACATGACAAGGATGAAAGTGCCGAAAAACTCAGAAAAGGGTTCTCGAAGGTAATGACGAAGTCGGCTCCAGAAGAGATCGGGCTCTGCTTGGATGACATCTCCTGTGGCGCCTTGTGGTCGATGAGCGCTCCGTGCTCTGCGTATGGAGGCATGCGGAGAACAGTCAAGGGATGATGGCTTTCCTCGATAGTCGTATTCTCCGCGTGTGATGCGGAATGAGATAAATCATCGGCTGTCTTTTCGGAGGTCATATTGACTGTTTGTTGAATCAAATTCAAGAATCTATTGTAGTGGAGGGATCGACATTTATCAACTTCTGCTTGGTATCTACGATCTGCTGAACGTTCAAGCCTTGGTTGCACAGGCAATACGATGTCGGTATCCGCTCCTCCTCGGACTTAGAATGCCGGGACTGCCGATAACTGAGGTTGAAATGAGAGTGCCATGAGACTTGCGTGTTCAGGAAGCTGGGCAATCCATGCTAGGTCTTTTGGGCTCTAATTCTTCAGCTTTCGTTCGTTTACGAACCAGAGTGTTAGTCTTGCCCCAGGACTTATCACTCTTTATATGCTTCGAGGTCGAAAACCATGAGACAACAGTGGGCTATTGCCTGTCTGAGAAATTTGGCGGACAAAGACCTAAAACACCATTCCAAAGACTTCGTGATTGTCAAGGCAGCGTAAAAAGAAGGGACAAAGCCACATGTTCCTTTTAGGCGCACAGCGCACTTGGAAGATGCGTCGGAAGTGACCTTCCGTCCTCAAGATCACGTAAAGGTAGCTTCACTCATGAGGAAGCCGAGCTGGGAGATCCGTATATGGCGTTTTCAGGCCACGCAAGCCACTGACTCCATCGATTGCCAAGGTGTTGCTGGACATGAAGGAAAATCCTCCTCCCCGCATCGCCAATGGCCCAAGAATCCTTACGTCGATGCAGCAGCACAGAATAGTATGCAAGGAGCACCAACGCTTCGGGTCTTCTCTGGTCCAGAAGATCACTGTACTCTTCGGGAGAGGTGATAAGCCAGGCAAAGATCTTATGCGTCGAGGCTGACGGACTTTCCAGCATATTTTCCACGTCGAAGTAAGTTTGTAGATTATTCAGAGACTCGTGGTAAATCTGTATCGAAGAAGCGCTTAGATCTACCTGGTCCAGCATCTCTTGGAGGCTTTGGCACTCGCGTTGTGACTCCTTCGGCTTATTTTGCTGCTTATCTGACCGGATGATCATATCGCCAAGTTCGGTCTGAGTTAGGTCGCTATACCAGGTTCGGATAACGACGTTAATGGCTCGCAGTAGCCGGATGCACCCAACGAGTCTCTCCAAAAAGACACCAAAGTCTTGGTCTAAAGGCGTAAAGATTTCCCAAAAGACATGGAGTGCCAGGATGTGTGAAAAGAGAAGAACATCCACACAATTCGTACCGTCTATCCTAAACAGGATTTCCTGGTAGCCGGCGATGGCAGAGGTTTGTAGCTTAGCGGCGACTTCTCGATAGTAGCTGGCTCGACCGGGTCGTTCAAGGCTCATGTGACAGGCAGATAACGCCAGCACTTGGTCGAGAAGGAACGGTTCCAAGAAGCAGCGCTCGGTTATTGTGCGGCGGTATTGGTCGGCCTGCAAGTCGGTGATGGCTACGGTTTTGCAAGCGACGGTGACGAAGTGGTGGAAGAGCTCGATATGGTCGGCATTGACGTAGGATGAGGCTGGCCGAGCTGGCCGAGATAGGCTGCTGAGAGAAGCCTCGCTCTGGGCCCGGTCTAGCACCGGACCGACGCTGACGGCCGGACTCGGATTTGAGCAGGTCTCGGAAGGCACCGGCCGTAGCACCGGTGAGTTGTAGAAGCAATCCCGTTTCGAAAAGGCGCACTTGCGACAGACTGGCCGTTCCTCACCACATTTAAGATGCCTTCTTTTGCATTCTAAGCACCCACCCCGCGACTTGGTGTGAATCTTCCGTGACTTTGTCGACATAGGCGTTTGACGATAGATATATATAGTAGAGTAAGAGGAACGCCAGTCTCGACGGGGACTCGGGAAAGACTAGGCGACTGGCAGGGCGACAAGGGGGCAATTGGGGGCATATGGGATTGGGAAATCTTGGTGGCTGACGGACGCGTGAAACTTGGCTGGTCTAATCTGGTCTAAACTAAATTAAGTTTAGATGAGAGCTACACAAGGGATGGTAGTAGAACTAACAGCCTTTAGGCTGTTATCTGTAATCGCCTTCTATGCCAAGACTCAACAGTCGCAAAACCCAGTCCGGACTCTAAGACTGCTGGCAAATACCTCCATCCTCTGCCCACCTCAATCCAAGAAGTCTGATTTCGATCTGATTCTACCACTTGGGCAGTTGCAGGGTGCTTGCGCCATGCCATGCTAATGAGATGGTTCGCAGCTTCTATGCGCACCGCTCACAGCCCAAGCGATGACCTGAGCCAATCTCCCCTAACTCCGGAGTTTGGAGATGCCAACCTCTTCCCCGGTTCCGCCTTAGCTGACGATCAATTTGTTATCTCCATATCGGAGAGGCTGAGGTGTTAGTTCACTTCCCTTTACACCCCTTCCCTGCCTGGAAAACGTGGATGACTTGTTAACCGCTAATTTCTAGATCGAAACTCCTCAAAGGTGCCTACGACCGGGGGGTCAATACCTGGGATACGGCCAACGCATACTCGAACGGCGAGTCAGAACGGCTGATCGGAAATGCCATTAAGGCCCATAAGATCTCACGCCATAAGCTTGTGGTCCTCACTAAGTGTTTTGGTATCGTCGGCGAAGAGCCTGCTATCTGGGATGCAAAGTATGGCGCACAGATGAAGCAGTCGAAAGACTATGTAAACCAGTGGGGACTGTCTCGCGCGGCTATTTTCAACGCCGTCGACGCCAGCTTACATCGGCTCCAAACCGACTATATCGACTTGTTCCAGGTCCACCGATTTGATCCTACAGTCCCTATCGAAGAGACGATGAAGGCTCTTCATGACATGGTTCAGTCTGGCAAGGTGCGATACATCGGAGCCTCGTCTATGTGGACCTACCAGTTTGCGCTCATGCAAGAATGCGCAGAACGGCACAATTGGACCAAGTTCATCTCCATGCAGAACCAGTACTCGCTCTGCTATCGCGAGGAGGAACGAGAGATGATCCGGTATTGCCAGGCGACAGGTGTCGGTCTCATTCCGTGGAGCCCCTTGTATCGTGGACGTCTGGCCCGTCCTCCCGGTGGGCAAGTGACGGCGCGCCAGGAGGTCTTGAAGCGTAACCCAATGGGACAGAGCTCTAGAGCGGATGAAGAGATTATCTTACGAGTCCAAGCTATGGCCGAAAAGAAATGTTGGAAGATGAGCCAGGTGGCCTTGGCCTGGGTGCTCGGAAAGGACGCTGTCCCGATTGTGGGAGCGAGCAGTTTGGCGAGACTTGACGAAGCATGCGCCGTCAAGGGCAAGATATTAAGCGACGACGAGATCCGATACCTCGAGGAACCCTACGTTCCTCGGAGCATCATGGGACATGTCTAAGGTCAGGAGCAAGGATCGGGCGAGGCTTCACTTGACAGCTAGTTCGCCAGTTCAATAGATTTTACCCTCAAATTTAATACGCGAGAAATTATCCATCCCGTGTGGTAACCTCTTTCACTCGACTGAACATTTAGATCCACAGAACCCTTATGATTCCAGTAATAATCTCACTGAATTTTTTTCACCCTAGAAATCTACAAGATTACGTAGGTCTTTTGACAGATTTCATGTATCGATGAGATCTAGCTTTCTTAGGGTGCCGCTGTGGGAGAGGAAACTGAACGACTGTCCGGGGTCGAGATCGCGAAAGGAAGATAGGACCTGGCAGTCCGAGGCTCCAGCTCAACCCCCTGCTCCGCTGCGAAGATCAACACTAATAATACCATCGGCTAATTGAGGTTTCAGCTTTAATGGTCTTTCGAGCACAAACTGCGGGGTACTTCCGACGGCAAATTGCAGGCCCCGCTGCCTAGAAGCCGATTGATATCGTACCGGGTGTACGTAAACACCCGGGGCCCCAAACTACCCCATATTTCTGCAATTGTTCGTTCCATCTCATATATCCGACGGGGATGTGAGCATGCTTCTCAATGATAAATATGTTCCCAAGACCATAAATAGCGAGGTATCTCCTCCAGCAATTAATGACTTGCTCAATACGTCGATCCTTACCATTTTGCTTCCTCGCTCGTTCGAAAACAACTTATTAGATCCTGTCTAGCCCAATCCATTGTCCCAGGCCCCCCAGAATACCGCATCTTCTTTATATGCGACGGCATCATGTCCGGAACCCAGCGGCCGGTAACCCCTACTGCTCTCGACGACATCCACAAGAATGATTTGATGGTGGAGCAGAAAGAGCATTCTTCCCAGATTGATGCAGCTACCCATCGATTGACCGAGGTTGACTTCGAACATCTGGCCAAAGAATCCATCCGGTTCCGGTCGAGAGCGACGCTTCGCCTGATTCTGGTGCTCGTTGTTCAGGGATTCTGTATGCCTGGATTCCTTGTTTAGATTACTCTCCCTGGTGACTGACTCTCTCTAGCCATTGCCTCCTTTGGCGTCGACTATGGTGTACTCTCCGGCATGGTCGCCACGCCGCAGTTCAGGGACTACTTCGACGTGAAAACTAGTGGCGGAAAGTACGGCTTCATTGTCGCGGCCGTGTACATTGGCAATTTCGTCGCTAGTGCATTCCTGTGGCTCGCCGACTACATTGGCCGACGCGGCCTCACATTCCTAGGCTGTGCAGTGACGCTCCTCGGAGCCATCATCCAGAATGTTCACCCAAGCTCGACATCGCTTCTAGTTGGGCGACTGTTCACGGGCGGTGGCGGCGCCCTGACCGCCACAGTCGCGCCAATGTACATGAACGAAATCGCGCCGTCCTGCTGGCGAGGGTGGATGGTCGGTACGGTTGCGGCCTGCACGTACATCGGCACCGTGTCCATCGGGCTCGTGGTCATTGGGAGTTCTTACTTCACCAGCAACTGGGCCTGGAGGCTGCCTATGCTATACCAGTGCTTCAATCCCCTGGTGGCCTGCGTGCTGGTTTATCTCTTTACCCCAGAATCGCCGCGTTACCTAGTCTCCAAGGGTAAAGTGGACGAAGCGCGACGGGTCATCGCTAAATATCAGACGACGGCGGAGAACGAGGACAGTATCCTGGTCAACATATCGATCGAAAAGATCCAGGCCTCGTTGGCCCTCATTACGACCAAGCCCTACGATTTCTCTCCACTCTACAAGAAGAAATCGGATCGATACCGGCTGATGCTCATCTTCTTGTATAGTATGTTTCAACAATGGTACGGGGGCGCGCTCTTCACCTACTACCTGCCAGCAGTTTTGAGTCTTGTCGGGGTTAACGGCACTCGCCGCCAATTGGGATTGAATCTCGGCTATGCCCTCACCTCTTCCGTCTTCACGCTTTTTGGCTCGTATTTCTTTGATCGTGTTAGACGTCGATACCTGCTCATTGGGGGCATGGTGGCCTTTTGCTTCCTCTTGATCCTGATGATCATTTGCAGTGCCCTGTTTGAACAAACCCACCGCGGGATTCTGGGCTACCTGATCATCTTGTGGGTGTATCTTTTCGGGGTCGTCAAAGGAGTCCTAGGTAAGTTATGGGTGCTTGCCGGCGACCCATCCGGCTGTGAGTCTCGGGTTTACGACTAACGATGGCTAGTAAATACCATGCATAATGTCTATCCAGCAGAGACCCTCCATTATAGCCAACGTGCCAAGGGCATGGGGATGTACTCTCTTTTTCAGGCCCTCTTTGGTATCGCTATCACTTATGGGGCGTCCGCTGCCATTGCCATCATCGGCTGGAAGGTAAGACGCCACCAGTCTTCCGGAGGGAACATTTGACTGACCTAAGATCCTCCAGCTTTTCATTTTCTTTGCCGTATTCAACGTCGTGATATGTGTCGTGACCTACTACTTGTTCCCCGAATACAAGAGCCTCAGCTTAGAGGAGATTGATCTAATTTTCGAGACGCCAAATGTCAAACCGGTTAAGTTTTCGCTCGAGCTTCAGAAGGTGAAGGGTGCCGTGGCCCAAGATCGCGCCGAGACATGATGGGCAAATTTCATGAGCACACAGACCTGAGACTTGGAATAAGATGTCCCCAAATACGTATATGTCCTATAGACATTCCCAAAGCGCACACGGATTCCGGCAGAAGGATGATCATCCAAAGGCGTTTCTCTCCGCGTTGAAGCTGAATTGTATGCATAGACTTCCTCTGAAGGGAGGTTTCCTGCGTCTCAATTTCCTCGAGAGAATTCGCACCCTTGAGATTGTTAGCCTTAAAAAGGCCCTTTATTTCGCGCAAAGAGAAGGTAGAACCATAGCCTTGTCTTGACAAGCGCCCTACTGGGGCTCCACTGCCATTTTCCTGTTCACCTAGGGTGACCCTCCCCTGAAACACTGCTGGCAGCGTCTCAAGGCGCTCAAAGAGCTACTATTATGCTTCCCTCTCTTTGATCGTCTCCTGTTCCACCTGCTCATTTACAGGTTGTCATGATGATTTAGACGGCCCAATTCATATCTTCTCCCCCCACCATCCCCTCCATCGTCCTTTCTCGGACGGCTGGGTTGTTTGTTGCGGTAAGCAGGACAAAAATTCCAGCCCGCATATCACTAGCCTATCACATTACTGACAACGCTGAGTGACTAATAGGACTCCCTAGAGTGTTCTCAGCCTTGACCCCAGATGTGAGAGATGGAAGAAGTCTGGAGTAGTAACTGTGTGATGCATGGTATTTATGGTCTATTTGAACTTCAGACCTCGCCATGGCTGGTTAACATAGACATTTGATCGCTGGGCATGTGAATTTCGGCCACTAAGACTAGAGTCTGCGTTTATTCTAGTGATGTAAATTCGTTTCTTGGCCTCTATCAAACAAGTCTCTCAAGCCAGACATCGTATCCCTCACAGTTACATCGCATACCTCAAATACAATAGAGGACTGAATGTCCCCCCTTGACCCTACATCAATTTGGTTGCGCCGATGCGGTCATCCCCAAGAATAAACCCTTTTGGCCGATGTGGTCCAGCTCGGCGGGTAGTAGTGTGCCCGGTAGGCGACAGGGTTGTCCTTCCGCTTCGCCCATGATTCAACGTGTGCCCGGGCCGCTTCAGGAAGGAGTAGACATTTACATGTTTTCTAATCGACTTTATGGGGAAGTCGTTCAATCCGCAGTGAATCGGAGATGGTTGTAATGTCCAACATTTTATTCCTAGCCCAGGTCGTCGACTGAGGGCATACCAGCTGACCGCTCATCTGAAAGTGAGCGCCTGTAGTAGTGTCCTCTGCTTCACCGAGTGGCTCTTGGGTCACTGACCCGGGTGACCGCTCTGCGATGGCGCGACCTCCTTGAAAGGGTATAGGCAAAAATCCCGGTCGATCATTAAGCGGACTTGGCGGCTATTACCATTTATAATACGCTTGCCGTAAACCGCAGACGTACTCATTAATAAGCTCCTAGCATGTTATGCTAAGGTAGAAAAATGGAATCTGTCGGGGGAGCCCTTTGACCCTAACAACCATTGAAGACACCATAGTTTTCTGTGGTCAACGCCATTGCTTTTATCATCTTCTTGATCGTTCTACTACATAATGCTGCCTGCACCTCCCTAATTTTTGTATACACTATAGTAAGCACAACACCATAATTTTATCGCTTACATAAAAGGCCATGGTCGTGGGAAGCCCCGTCTTAGGAAAGCGAAAGTCCGCGGAAAGTAAGTTAATAGATTCGCACCTCATCGCTTAAATCATCGTACTTTTCAGCAGCTATTACGAGGTAAATTGCGCAATCTAGCCTAAAGAGTTCACGTGCCTACTGCTGCCCCCGCCTAAAGTAGTTATGTCGTGGATACCATATCTTTATCCGAATTCGAGGACGATTCCGGATATTATTTAGGTACCCTCCTAGAGCACATTCGCCGTAGATAACCTACTAATGGTTAGTGTCTTTTATAGAGATACCGGTTCGGAATACCTATATATTCATAGGCGTTAAAAGTAAAGATACGTGATATATAGTCAGGACCTTAACTGAGGACGTTCAAACAGAGGGCATAATGCTCGGTTTTAACGGTTAAATTAAAAACAACTCGCTCTACTGTGGTGGAGCCGTTCTTATCTTACTAATTCGTACGAGTACCAATATCTACGTCTCTGTCAGGGATCTAACTGAGGATCCTGACAGACGTGCACGCTCTGACCTATGCGACTCACGTGCTACTCTCCCGAGGGAAGTAGGCGTGATGTTGTATAGGCGAGGTTCACGGCTCGCCATATTCCGCTAAACCGGGTATGGGCGGTTACCCCTCTTCGCCCTCTTTTCCTAAATATCCCTCATCGCCTGCGAGATGCATGCGCTCTCTAAGCGATGAGTTTTCTAGTCATACCTATGGTAAAGGGTTACTCTAGCTGCCATTCTGTATATTCAAGTATCTACTCATTCGCGGAAGGACCCACTATTGTCTGTCTACCAATTGCTAGTGTGATCCTTGACAGAGAACCTCTATATTAGCGGTCGAGAAGAGTTTAGCGGACTTATCGAAGGTTATAATAACCTCTAGGTTAAGTCGATCCCTTTCTATAGGCCACGCCCTTAGCCGGACCATATATACGGATTTAAGTAGTCTAACTTCACCGAGACACAACGGAGGAAACTTAGTATTAAGCCTACCGAGAAGTCGTACTACACCGCACGCGAAGATATCTATTTTCCCTTCCTAACTAGCGAAGTTAAGTGTGGTAAGCAAGAACTCGACTTAGCCGATCGACCAAATACTTATAGTATAACCATTGCGCTCCGGGGCATTATAGACCTTTATCGGAAAGCGAATCGTTCATCAGAAGTGCATAGGAGGGTCCTCGGCTTTTCGATCTCTCACGACGACAATAGCGTACGCATTTATGCTCATTATCCCGAAATTAATAGTGATAACACGGCTTACTGGCGTAATACAATCAAAGAGCTTAATTTTAGGGATGGAAAGGGAAAAGAAAAGTGGACATATTACCAGTTCACACTCAACGCTTATCAGATTTTTGCTCCGGTTCTCCTCGAACGGCTTAAAACTGTGATTAATCAGCTACTAGACCCGGTGTTACAGACACTTGAGCCAGCCAATTTTGATGATCTCAGTGTACTGAGCTCGCAAGACGATATCAGCGCGCCTGAGTCTCAGGATGAAGGCCTCAGAAAGCCCCGTAGAGGGTTGAATGCTAAGTTCCGGACTATGATTCTCAATCTGCAACGGCAGTTGGAACAACAGAAGCAAGAGTCAGAGAAACAGATGGCAGTGCTGATAACTCAGCTGGAGCAACAGCGGAAAGACTCTGAGCAACAGCGGAAAGACTCTGAGCAACAGCGGAAAGACTCTGAGCAGCAGCAAAGAGAGCTCGTACAATTGCTGAAACAGCAAAGCGAACAGATAAAAGACCTCACGCTAAAGCGATAACAGTTCATTAATATAATGCGGCTAGCTTTACTATCCCCTGTTTCTTTCCTAAGATTAAGGATAGTTTCCATAGGTAGTGCCAGGTTCTGTCTAGCCGCGCTGGCCATGAGGGTTTTCGGGCGTTCTGGCATCCCTGGATGCCAGAACGCCTCGCGAAGTCAGCCGCCTCAGACAGGCCATTGACGCCAGCTAGACAATGATGGTGGATGGCAATGCCGGACGGCCAGAGACTTCTCAGCGACTATGCTACCACTGGATTGGACAAGGATGTCCAAGTGGTGGTGGCCGTTGGATGTGGAGACAGGCCCCAGGAAGCTGTCGTGTTATACCTGCAGAGATTTTGGATGGTGTGGCCTCATGACGAAGGAACAAGGAACAAAGGGATGCGGTGTCTGTCAACCCAAGTTCCCTCCGACCAAGGGTTGGGCACTTTCAGCCATCGTTCAGCTGAGCCATCCCGCCTCAGTCCCAGTCATCTCATGGATGGTCCATTGTCGGTGATTCTTCGGCGCCGCCGTACTGACGAGAAGGATGGGCGGAGAACCGAGAGTAATGGTGTCTCCTTCGTCTGAAAGTCGGCCACCAGCTGTAAGCACTCACGCTCTCCACCATTTTTCAGAGCCTGCATGACCACGATGCGTCTTGTCGCAAACGTCTTTATGTCCCGGACTCGGTAGACTCGGCATGTCAGTTTCTGATCGGTCATGGCTGGCCCAAGGAAGTTGCCGAGAACCGAATACACGAGGAATGACGATGGTACGGACTTGCATGCTGCGTGGACAGCTACAGTACCCCGAGAGAACAGCCGCCGTAGGCTATATTTGATGAATTTCCCATCCTGATGGGAAGAGAGATCGAAATAAATATACTGTACAAGATAAAAATAGGTCTTTCCATGTGCTTGGGACCCATTTCTGGACTTGCTCACAAAAATGAACAATTCCAAAAATAGCCCTGTGGAGGCGTATCCAGATCTTTTTCACCTCACCATACCAGAGGGACCAGTAGTATGAGACCCTACAACCAGAAAACTACTCCCTTGGTATCACATTTGTTCGACCAATCTTATATTTCCTACGGCGCCGAGGGAGGAAAAGCCGCCAATCATATGAGAGTACCGTGTCCCCTAGTCGAATGTTCCAGAAGACATCCCATTTCACAAATAGTGATGTGATTAGTCTTGAACCTGTATCCCAACTCTAATGTAGGAACAGGCCACAGCGCTCTAGGCGCAATCATGGCTGGCCAGGACTACCGTAACATTCCACTTACGACACTAACAGAACTCTTCTGCCAGATCGTTACAGTACTTACTGCACAGACAGCACGACCTCCGCAGCACTCCATCGATAATATCAACGGCAGTCTTTACTTTATCGAGGACGCCGCGAAATTCAAATTTCGCCGGCAGATGAGTGAGGAAATCCAGAGAGATCGTCCCTCCAGGTCCTCGAGGCGCTATAGTCAGGGTAGTACAGTCGAAGGCCCCCATCAATTTTGAAGAGTTGGACGGATCCCGTTCTGGTTCTGAAAGGGGACTGTTTCTGGTCCCCAGTAATGGTTGCATAGTGCATGGGAAGGCAAGTCGATCTGGGAGACGACCGAGGACCATCGCGGGCTAGCGTGGGAAGGGACCAGGGAGTAATCTAGGTGAAAACGCCCTCAAAAGCGGCGGCAAAACCGCCAAATTCGGCGGGAAATTTCCCTGCAACTTGCGTTGTGCCGTAAAATCCCCTGAAATTGCTCTCATACTGGTACTGGGGTGGTTTAGAGCGGCGTGCGATACACCAGCTGAGACTAGGCTTAGTGGTCGGCGGATGCACCGCTCCTATAAGTGTTACTTTGCCGATACGGCCTCAAAATTGCCTTGTGACGTTTGAATGGCGCACATATCTGAATTGGTTGGGCAGATGGCCAAGAGAATGCTGTTCTGGACGGGCAGAGGAATGAACATGTCAGCGTACACTGGACACAAGGGAGACTCACGTTGGATTTATCTGAGTGAGCACCAGAGAAAGAGAGGGAGCTTAGTACACATTTGCTGTTTGATCCAGGAATCGGGCGACATGCAGCAGCCTGGCCCAGAATCGCCTTAACTAGTTCCAGAGGGCTTGAACCCTCTAACAACACGAATGTGACCAACATGGGATGGACAGGGTAACAGATTTAAGGATGGCGAATTCGGCGGTACTAGGCGCACCGCAACACCCGGCAAAGGAATGAGAGTCGGGGGGCGGCACAATGGTATGAAAGTTTATAAGGGAAGTCCTGGTTGTACGAATGACATTATGTCTGTCACAATGTCCCCGCCGTTAGATATCATCCTCTTGAAATCGCCGTCCTTCAACAGCGTCTCAAGCTGTGACGCCGCAAATTGAGCAATCAGAACCCGCATTGGGTCAGAATGATCCTCCACCAGATCAGAGCCGTCTGCCTCTGCGACTGTAGCTAGGGCTAGTACTTGGTCACTCCGGCCGATTGTACCACTGTCTGACCCTCTGTCCAGAACGCGCGAGGGAATGTTTTCTTCGCGGGTCAAATTGATGCATATGCACCCATCGGTTGCATGATCGTATACTATGTTAAGAAGTTGAACAATGTCTTGCGAGGTAACATCACTCTGGAAAACACCCTAACCGTTATCTTTGAGCAGTGTTCTCGTTTTCCCCAGGGTAACCTGTTTGAGATCGTCCATCATTAAATAATCTGCTAAACGATAGAGACGGGTATGGAGGTCGCATGTTTTGGCGACACTAGACTCGGCCGGTATTGTGTAATCAGAATTGTACAGATATTCGACGAATATGTCAAAGACTTCGCAGATTGTTGTATCTTCCCAGGAGATGCTCTCTTCGCCATTCTGTCCACTCTTCGCACGAAACTCAGCCCGCACTCGGAAGAAAGGGCATCTGTTCTCCAAAAGTTGGGAGTGTAGATGATACGGTGCCTTTTCGGGTCCAACGAGGATGCAAACTGTGGTAGATTGGAAGTGGCTAGCTTGATGTTAACCGTTACTCTTCTGCGGCGCGAACATGCAAATATGCTGACCTAGCGAATTTCGTCTGCCCTTCTTTTGGCGCACTCGATACCGTCGACGGTAAGTTAATGGTAACGAGTTCGGATCCAGCCCATGCGTCATAATAATTTCTCGCTCGCTTTCTACCCATTGGTGGTAGTGGATTCGTCCGTCCGGCGTAATTAGGTTGATGCACCAAATGGCTCCTGGAGTCACTTGAATCAAAGAACGCCGTTTCCTGCGATGGCGCGACTGCGCCATCTCCTTAGAAAGGTATAGGCAAAAGCCTCCGGTCGATCATAAGAGGCCTCGGCGGCGGTCGCAAGTTGCCATTTACGTCATACACTTGCCCGTAAACCCTCGACGTCTTCAGTAATAAGATCCTGGCATCTTGCAACTGCTGAATCTGTCGGGGGAGCTCTATGACTCTGGCAGCCATTGAAGACACTACAGTTCTCTGTGGTCAACGCCATTGCTTTCTATCACCTTCTTGATCGTTCTGCCACATAATGCTACCTGCGCCCCTCCGACTTCTGCAGCAAGTGCAACACCACATTTTTATCACCTACACAAAGGCCATGGTCGTGGAAAGCATGCCGAGGGAGAGCAAAAGTCCGCGGGAAGTAGTCGGCTCCGTTGAACGAGAGATTCGCACTTTCTCGTGGTGTACAGCACGGTGTGAACACCTAAGTTGATGGAGAACCCAAGATGAATATCGCGAAGGGTCGAAGGGTCGAACGGACGAGGATGAGCAATACACGCGAGACAAAGATGATGGTAAAGGGTGAAGAAAGTGAAGTTTTGGTACAATACACCCCCGACGGAGATCCACATCCTCGCCCTTGATTTCAGGAGACAACCCCTGACGAGGACGCTGGTGCCGTGAAAACTGACTGGTCCAGTCCCAACATTCAGCAATCACTCTGCATCCCCTTTCGAGCCATTTAAGTATCAACGACGTTCAGATTCGGCCTTCTTATCGTGTCCATAAAGAATTGTTTGGAAACGGGGGAGTTTCGCAATATCCGCATCCAACTTCTGTTTACAGACTGGGCACTTATGACGAGAGGAGTCTGATCTAATCGCGGCTTTAAGGCACTGTTGGCAAAAAGCGTGGCCTGACTAGATGAGCACCCACCCTCATGAAATTTCGTCGGAGACTTACCGCATGGCGTTCGAACGCGGTCATGTTCCCCCTCTAAATTACCCTCATCGCTTAAATCATCGTACTTTTCAGAAGCTGTTACGAGGCAAATTGCGCAATCTAGCCCAAAGAGTTCACGTGCCCGCTGCTGCCCTAGCGTAAAGTGGTTATGTCGTGGACACCACATCTTTATCCGAATTCGAGGGCGATTCCGGATATCGATTGAGTACTCTCCTAGAGCACATTCGCCGTAGATGACCTATTAATGGTTAGTGTCTTTGCAGAGATACAGGTTCGGGATGCCTACACATCCACAGGCATTAAAAGCAAAGATGCGTGATATATGGTCAGGACCTTGGCCGAGGACGTTCAAACAGAGGGCACAATGCTCGGTTTCAACAGTTAAATCAAACATAACTCGCTCTGCCGGGGCGGAACCGTTCTTGTGTCGCTGGTTCGTGCGAGCATCAACGCCTGCGTCTCTCTCTGAGAAGCTGAGATCGGTCGTTGTATGGGCAAGGAGAACTCTGGAGCCTAGTCATTTTAGCGTTGAAAGTACTGATAAGGCCAGAGTCACCCACGATGATTCTTGGTAGTTCTGGGCGGGATTCTGTGGGCCGACTTCACCGAACTTGTTCCACCACGATTCTTCCGTACTCCGCGACGTGGACTTACGTTCGACGGGTTCTGGTCGTTGGGCGCCATTTTCGAGATGAGAGGAGTGGAAGGAGTGATGAGAGTTAAGTGGAAAGGGGCGGTCGGCGGCGTTGGGTTTTATCCATCCCCAACTCACTTCTCTCCTTGGTACCCGAGGGCTAAAGGGGGCCTTGTGACTTGCCATGGCTTCCACTGCCAGAGCGAAAGAGGAAAAGGGCTACCGACGTCCGTGCATTGGGGATCCCCTGTTTGGGAGGACTGTGGCATCCTTCCTTGAAGGTATCCGGCTAAAGTCAGAGCTTGTTCTGTGTCTGCCTTGCCTGTTGCAAGGATCCTCGGAACCTAGTGCGGGAAGACCATGTCACTCGCACATCGAAGGAGCAGGATTCCCTTCAGAGAAACATCTGCGATCGGGCGACGAGACGGACCTTCCCTCAAGCCTTGCCAATTCCCAACTTCATGCGATATCTTCCCTTGGACCCACGCAAGTCAACGAGATGTGATTTATGAGGGACTTTCATGGACTTTCTTTGCCAACACCGTTTCAGATCGACGACCTTGTCGTCTATGAGTGGTCATGCGAGGAATTGATGCTGCATTAGTCCAGGCAGTGAAAGGAGAAGTGACCCCACCACATGCGATGACTGGGACTGAGGCGGGATGGCTCAGCTGAACGATGGCTGAGACTACCCAACCCTTATCGTCGGAAACTTAGGTCGACGGACAAGGATATGCCGCTATCGACACGACAGCTTGCCACCCACCATCATGATTTGAATATCCCGGTCCTGCCCGGCGACAGGATACTCGCCGAGAATTCTACGACCGGCCGACGTTGTCGTTCCCCCTGATCGCCTAGCTTATGTCAATGACCTCTCTGACGGAAGGCCATAGGGCTTGCGCATCTGGTCTGTAGATATTTTGGCGAGTCCAAGTGGTGGTGGAGAATCATGGAAGGAACAGGCTTCCCTCAAGGACGTCGTCGCCCGAACGACGAGGAAGACTTCACCTCAAGACCTAACTAATTCTCGACCTTCAGGGATCGCCACGTCACCTGGGCCTACGAAACGGGAGGAGACAGAAGGAGCCTTATGAGTTGTTTTTCGACCATCACTGTCTTCGGCGGATGCTCCGTTGGCCTATGAGTAGTCTTGTGAGGGATGTACTGTTTTTAGCCCAGGCGACGATGGGTGCCACACCTCCTTGCGCCCCCACCAGATGTGATGGCCGGGATGGAGGGATGACTTCTCAGCTGTATAATCTTGGTCTTCTAGGGGATTCGGCCGACAGACAGGGAGTGTGACCCTTTAACGCGAGTCTACACCTCCAGATTCTTTGGAGGGTGTTGACGAGACGGCGTACGGGGCCTTGTTTCACTATTCATGTATCTAAAGGACGCCACCACCAGTTGGACATCCTTGTCCTCGTCGGCGACAACACATTTGCCGAGAAGACTGCGACGATTCGGCACCACCGTTCACCGTTGTCGCCTAGCCTGTGTCGTTGGCCTTTCTGGCGCCGGTGTCGCGAGGCGTTCTGGCATCCTAGGATGCCAGAGCGTCGGAAATTTTTACGGCTATATTATGCCTCTGCTGTTCGCGCGATCTTGTAGACTCTCTTGAGCACGTACTAATTTCTAAGTCGAAGAAAACTCTGATCGAGTGTTTATCACTCGAGCCCACGATCCATCTAGTTTCCTCCCTCTAGAAATCTTGTTGACGATGAAATCTGGCGGCACCACCTTAATGTCGTCGGCTGATATAGAACTAACGAGCGACTAAGAGGAGTTGATCGAGCTGCTTTAGAAACTCATCGACCGGTTCGTATCTAGGTCCGCGAACAATATACGAGATTCGTTAGAGGTATGGAAAAGGTCTTCGCTTAGAGTCCGTGCGGTTAATTAACCATAAGACTATCTAGTTTCGTACTATAGTTCATTAAATATGCGACAAAGTACCGGAAGTTACTAGAGCTTTTGCCGTCATAATTCAGGAGTTCACTAAAGGTAATGTTTCCTAGCAAGAAGCGGCCCAATCTGGTGATTCCTTCAGCAAACCTATACTGCGTAAACGGATTTCGGTGAAGGATCCGTCCTATCGGCCATCTTGGTCTGCCAAGGTTAAAGCAGCGGTACCCGACCCCAGGGACGATTCCGTTAGTGTCCCACCCTCGGCTTCTAAGGTGGCAGATGACTTAGGTCAAGATATATCTCAGGACAAACTCTCACCCGCGTGTGAGGGGCAATAAAGTATCGTGCCGGAAAATGACGGCCCAAGTCAAGAGAGCGCAACAGATGGTCTAGATAGGAACAAGGTCGTCATGGAGGAGACGGGTTAAATTAATACCGAAGTAGTGGCCTCATCCCTCTAAGTTAAGAAGCCGTATCGTGTTATCGACTGCGGAACGTCGCAACGTTCGGCGTCGCTATGTTCCTTATCCGACGAGACGGCTCCAATCACGCCCCTAAAGAGAAATGAAGACGCCACGTCCTCGCCTGAGACGGAAGAGGTTCTTAGGAACAAGATCCCTACGTTACTAGAAAGTCCTTCTTAGCCGTCTCACTCGACCTTAGACTTACTATCACCGGAGGTTTTGCCTTTAAGGGATATGATCATTAAGGCGGTCGAAATCCTTCATTAATTTAGTAAATACCTAGATAGAGTGTTAAGAGAGGTCCATTCTAGGATTCTCTAGACCCTCTAGAAAGACCATTAAGATAAGACGAGCGTCTCGAACTGGTATGAGTGGTCTAATGGTTCTATATGGGTTCGGGTCCTTAAAATGAGATCGGTAGAAAACTAAAAGGTCACTATCTTAAATATATTAGAGTATATAGGAGCGTGGGAATGGTACGAGAGATAAATCCAGCTATTATAGACGATAATGCGGACTAAGAAAGGTAAGCCCGTTAACCGACGAGGTGCAGCTATTCACGTGTTAAATAGAATATAGAATATATAGACTAACGTCTAATAACTAGGCACGTGGGTTAGCGGCATCGGGAGGGTGACTTTAGGGGACGAAGAGAGTAAATCGTATCCTTCGTTAGATAGTTGTAGCGTTAGTATCGCCGAACGTGATAAGTAGCTATAGAGAAAACGGATAAGTATGTAGCTTAGCCGTGGCTAGAAGTTAAGTACGAAACTCGTTAAAGGGCTGGGCCTAGGGATCTTATTTAGCCCTAAAATCTAGTAAGGCCCACTAGTTTAGGCTTCTCTCGCCGGGCTAACGAGACTTTCTAATAAAGGGAATACACTAAAATGGGTGGTGAGTAATTCGACGTTATAATTAAGGATATTTAAACCGATCTAAAACGGATATAACTACTTAATGCCTTAGGCCGATAATTACGGTGTTTAATCGACGATGGTTGTCCTAATCTCTTAGCTTTATATAATGAATTAAAGGGAGGGAAACTCATTTCGGAAGATGAGTACTAGGGATTCCGTGCTACGTTTACCTTAGACGCGGTAAGTATCTAGGGTCACTTCACTAGCCTCACTAACTAATCTCGATAGGATCCGATGTCCTAAGACACTTTAGATGGCGCGATGAACGGGTTAATTACCGACGTTAGCACTAGAGTCCTCGGTAAGCGGAAATTTAAGGATGACGATAGCATCACTATAAACGACGGTGTGGAGTTATCCTGTAATATATTCGACCGACTTCGTTACGGAGAATGGTTCGACGCCTAGACCATTATGGTAGGTATATAAATATTAGATAAGCCGTTCTTCGTCCGCTACGGTTATAGTGTCCACTTGGAAGAAAAGGGTAGGAACGGTCGAATGAAAGCTATTAAAAGGCCTCTCGTAGGTTGGGCCCGGAAGATAACCGAGTTTCGCGTCCGAGCTTAAAAGGAGTTCGGGGATGTAGTCCCTCTGGTTTTCTTCTGTCCGTTGAACTACCATAACTTATACTTCACGTTACTTGAAATTAATGAGCGAGAGGAAATGATCCGTCATTACGATTCGAAAGCTAGTAAAGTAGTGGTTGACGGCGCCGTGAATTTAACACGAGTGGGTCGATTGGTGAAGGTGAGTGGCTCTTAGAATGCGAAGCGGGCACACTCTTAGCTCATTAATAGGAAGAGTTTAGCACTTTTAAATATCCGTTCTATGAGGCCGTAAGTATTGCATTGGATATTTCCATCGATGAGGCTAACCGATCTCCAGCCTACGCCGTAGCAGAAAGACGATTGGAGTTGTGGCGTCAGGGTTGTGTGGAATTTTCGCCGCTTGTCGAACAATCTCCCTATCGGACATTGGGACACCGAGTTGAGTGCCGAACGTATGAAAATGGAGGTTGTGGAGGGTTTATTTGCAAGCGTTGAGGGCAGTGCTATGAAAAAGTGCAGGAGTACCACGTAGATTATCTGTTCATCGGTATAGTTCTGGGAATGATCGGCTGACCCTTTGATGACTGGCTTAGGCTGAATAAGAAACTCCGAACTGATTGTCGTGAAAGGAGTGATCCAGCACCACGCGATCCGTCTCATTCCTGTTTGGCTCGATGTGCGTCGATATGGCGGACTTGAATGGGTCCTCCTCGTGCGGATTGCGCACCCGGTAAGCTACTGTGTGCGATAAAGTAACTCGTGTGATAAACCAGGAAATTTCTCCATCTCATCTGCGGTACTGGGATCCTTGAAAAAGCCCAGCCTCGCATGCCAGATGAACCATTAAAGCAGCTGCCACTCGAGCTCACTATGTACGGAAACTCTTTCGGGATATTAGATTCTGGCGCGAGATGTCGTGTTCCATCCATCTTAACCGCCTCGACGGGAATCCTTCAAAGCACTCCTGTATTTACTCGGGTCAGGTTCAGGTGGCATACTTGTGCGGTAGAGCAGCAATCTACCCAGCTCTTTGCACACTAGCGACGTCCACGGAAAGGCGCCATTAGCTTCTCCAAGCAGCTATTGCACCTCTACCTATGTCTTAGGTTCGTGAGTGCTTAATCAGTTTGTCGATATCTAATGGTTGATGCTTCGACATATCCGGAGATGAACCTGGGAACTTTGCCAGAGGCATTTGGTAGCTGAACTGAATACTTAGCTAAGTGTAACAATATCAACTATTAATGATTACATAAAGTACCAAGAGCCGTAGGAATCATCGTAATCGAGATCTGGGCGCCGAGTCGTTACCCGCAGAGGGGCTCTTTGATTTGGCCTCGCTGCGTTATGCAGTATCCTCTGTCTTTTTCCACCTCAAGCCAAGAATGAAAGGGATCGGCCCATCAGGGTCATTATACTCGGCCCGATTCTGCATAGGTACGGTTATGCCTCCAGGAGAAAATTCCTGGGATAAATTTGCAGTGGGGACAGTGTTCCTACCGTTGTTAGTCAGTTAGGATCACGATCCTCAGATAATCGCCCTCAAGCAATAAAGGTCCTATGACATCAGCAGTCCTCGTGTGCTTATGCAAATATACAGTTCCCTGGTTCCATACAACTCCAAGGAAGGATACACATTATGACCAGACGCACCCCTATGGACTGGGCCACCCCTATGGACTAGGCCATCCTCACTGGACTGGGCCACCCTCACTGGACTGGGCCACCCTCACTGGACTAGGCCATCCTCACTGGACTGGGCCACCCTCACTGGACTGGGCCACCCCTATGGACTAGGCCACCCCTATAGTAGTAGTAGTAGTAGTAGTAGTAGCATTCATAGGCTGTCCCAGCCGCCCTCAGGCCGCTATGCAGCGATCGACTATAAATATAGGTATCCCCCACATTTTGCTTCTAGATGTTAAGCCGTTTCTGCTCAGAATTGCTTCCCCTTCCGCTCCATGTAAGTACACCTGTTTTCATAGTCTTCATAACTGTTCTGTCTCTTTGAACTTGTCAGGCTTTTCCTAGCCCTCCTGAACTTCTGTAAGACAATAACACTCTTCAACGCTAGTGAGTAAGTACTGTGGATGGTACTGCTCGGAATTGTTCCAGCAGCCCCGTCCTGAGCATCATCTTTGCTGATTGGACCGCCATTGACGAGCTACAGAGAATGCGCTTGATGTCCATGCATGGAGCTTTGCCTGCCCACATTCGTTGTCGTTCCTCGCACCATTTGCGACACTCTAGGAGGACGTGCCGTACGTTTTGGCGTCCATAGCCACATTCACATTGGTCAGTGTCGGCTTTGTTGATGGTGTGGAGATACGCGGGCAGACTGATTTTGCCGGTGCGCATCTGTGTGATCACTGAGCTGACTGCTCGGTGGGTGCCCAGATGGAGGGTCAGGGTCCCTTTTCCTGGCCTGACCCCGAGCCGGAATAGGTCCCTGCCATGTTTGGCCTTCTCCCAATCCTGGTCCCATTCGTCTCTCATCATCCGTCGAATGGCCGATTTTGTGGTGGCCGTGAGGATCGGGAGTGTTTCTGGTTCTGGTGGCGGTTGTAGGTGGGTACGCCTATCTGGATGGTGTCCTGCGGCTTCCTTGGCGGCTCCGTCGGCCGCTTCATTGCCAGGCACTCCGACGTGTGCGGGAATCCAGCGAAGTTGGACGTCCCATCCGAGATCTCGGAGCCGGTCGCATGCTCGGACGGCTTCCACCAGGATGTACTGTCCGGATGGACATTTCGGATTGGCCATGGCTTGGATGGCGGCTTGGTTGTCCGTGAAGATGGTGCATCTGCCAGGGTTGTTGGTCTTTGCATGCACATTAAGCGCGATCTGGAACGCCAGTTCAATTCCTTTCAGTTCTGCGGCATACACGGTGGAGGTCGTCGATGTGCCCATGTATGCCATTCGTTTCGTTTGAACACCCTGGATTTGCAGCATTGGTGCAACTGCGGCCGCACCGACATGGCCGTCGATGCCGCTTCCATCGGTGTAAATGCACAGTGTTCCCGGATCTGTGGCATCGTGTTGCTTGATGGCGTCCTCTGGAGATTTATCGATGTAGGTGAGTGGAGGGGTCCACCATGGCGGGACGACGTGTTGCTGGCGCTTTTCCAGCCGATCGAGTTGAATGCCGTACTTGTTCCGCAGGACGTTGGAGAACTGGTCGAGAGGGCTCTGACCCTTGTTGTCGCTCTCCCCCATGGTGGCCATGTCGGCGTGCAGGGGCGAGGTTCGGATCCGCATGGTGGCCTCGATCGCTGTCTGGTCAAGTTGCTGTGGTATTGGGAGCAGGTGTGCTTCACGTCCACTGCCGACCCAGAGGTGGTTCGAAAGGCTCCCGTGATGATCTGCGCTGCACGTCTCTGGATTCGGGTGATGGTGTTGACCATGCAGCTGCCGCGGCCTCTGCTTCTGCCTCCCGGACTATGCCATGCTGAGCAGCCGTATAGCATCTGCGGGACAATCATCGCTCGATACACTTGGCGGAGGTTGATCAGTCCAGTTCCCCATGTGGACGATGCCAGGGCCGACAGAGCTGAGAGCCGTTGCGAGGCCCTGGCTTCGACTTTCTCTCGGTGGTAGGCCCATCGCAGTCTGGAGTCCATTTGAACGCCCAGGTATCGACATGAGGGTGACGCCTGAATTGTGGCATGGGGTAAGTGGAGAGGGCGAGTGGTGTTGTGTCTAGGATCTCGTGTGAAATGGACCAACTCGTACTTTGCCGGCGCGAATTGTGATCCATGTTGCTGTGCCCAAGTCTCCGCCTTCCGGTGTGTTGCCTTTAGGGTCTTACAATTGCGTTGTACTGTCGGGCCTGTGGCGAGGATGGCGACGTCGTCGATGTATCCCGCCGCCTCAGTATTGTCGGTCTTGCATGCCTCGATGAGGCCCGGGTTGTAGAATAGATAGAGCATTGGCGAGAGCGGAGACCCTTGAGGGATTCCGGTTTGGATAGGCATTGAAGGCGCAGTGTACTCTTGGAGCTTGATCGTGGATGACCGATCCCTCAAAAAGGAGTCTATCCATCGCACCAGCGTCGGGCATACTCGTCGCGCCCTGAGATTGTGCAAGAGCCGTGGTCGGGAGACATTGTCGAAGGCTCCTGATACATCGAGTAGCAGCAGTGAGGCAACTTCTCCGTCGGCCCAGGCTTTGTGTATACGTTGAAGGAGCAGGTGTATGGCGTGGTCGGTGGATGCTAGCTTTCGCCCTCCTGCATGTCGGCTCGGGAGGAGTTGATAGGTGTCAGCCAGGTAAGTCAACCGGTTGGCGACAATCGCCTCCAGCGCCTTTCCAAGGGTATTGAGGAGAGCGATCGGTCGGTATGACTTGGGCTGGGTGTAGTCATCCTTTCCCGGTTTCCGAAGGACGACCGTGACGCTCTCTCTGAAGTGTGCTGGGCAGTATCCCAACTGGAGACAGGCATTGAAGAGTTTGTGGAGGTAGGGGAGAAGGATATCCAACGTCTGGTGAAGGATGCCGTTGGTGATGCCATCGGTTCCTGGAGCCTTGTTCGGGGCAGCTCTTCGCACTGCCCTCGCTATCTCCGACGGCGTGATCTTGGGGCATTCAATAGGTGGAGGGTACGCGTACCCATCGATGTCGGATAGGTCAGCCGTGAGCGGGGGTGGGAAGAAGGATTGGCGTAGCGTTTCTGCCTTCTCTTCTGGCCGGCATGCCAGTTCTCCATCTAGCCTCACCAGTGCTGGCGTGCAGGTGGGCGCGACGATATGCCTATTCTTCGTCCATTTGACCAGTTTCCAGAGACCAGAATCCGAGGCTGATGCTTCCTCAACCCTCTGTCGATGGTTGCCACAGAGGGTCTTTTTGATATGTCGGCCCTTCCGGTTGCATGCCTCTCGGTATGCCTCGTGGTCATCTTCACGCTTCCAAGGAATCATATAGTATTGCGCCGTATCTACCTATCTAGATATACTCCTAGTTTTCCGCGCTCCTCGCTGGTCTACGCGTCCATAGGGTAAGGGGGACCAAGCCTCCCCCTACCTAGGTAATTCCCTATTTACTCCTTAAGCATACATTAACGGCGTGTTATGAACCGCTCCGAAGGACCGAGGTCTAATCGAATCAGAACAAGGTGGGGTGTTGATATGGAGGGTAGAGCACTGGACAACTGATGGCATACGGATCAAGAAGGCACAAGGGGTTGAGCGTCAAAGGTAACGTCTTGTTACTTAACGAGGTTGACTACGGAAGAAGGAGTAAGTCCTTCCATCGTGGCTAGGGAGCGTGGCTATATAGGTGTAGGAGATCCCGAATGATACCTTGATACAATGATGCGGTGCATTCGGCCCGTATCAAAGGATCACTGTATCATTCCTGAGGTCACGTGACTAGGCAAGGCTGGGCTCGCCATACCTTCCTCATGTCTCCCATTGGCGTGACTTCCTCTTGGCGTGGCCGTTGTCGAGACCCGGTCTCTGACACGGCGCCCACTACTAGGCGATATCTCTTTATCACGACTCCGACCCGTATATTTCCCGTATACGTAGCTCTAAACTATCCCTTATAGAGGCTTAGTTCTATCGGTGGTTAATCCCCTTCGTCTATACTAGGTTACGGCTATCGAAGGTCCCCTTCATTAAGTATCGGGTTACGGCTACCGTTAGTCCCCTTCCTCTACATCGGGTTACGGTCACCTAGGTTATAGACGATCCCCTTTATCTAGGTCGGGTTACGGCCGGTCGGTAGTCCCCTTTATCGAGTATCGAGTTACGGCTCTCGATAGTCCCCTCTATCTTACGTCGAGTTACGGTTACTATATCGATATCGCCTCGCTCCTACTCCGACCCGTAAGCGCCTCGTATACGTTTCTCTAACTATCCGTTATCGTGACTCTAGACCTTAGTACGAGTAGGGTAGATAGTGTCCGTTCTCTATATATATCGATATACGCCTCTATCCTCTCGAGCTATATAGATAGTCTTATAGGGTTTCCCTAGCTATAGCTACTAATATATACTACGCCCCGCGAGTCGAATATAGCTCGTATCGGCCTCGTTTCGCGTTACCTAGCGTAGTCTTCTATATCTAGGCCGTCTATATCTTATAAGAGGACCGTAAGAGAGTTCTAGCTAGTAACTCTTCTTACGTTACGATCTCTCACTAACTAAGCTTATATCTCTCTTTCCGTTATATTTCCTTACGGTAGCTTATTTCTTTTAGTAGTCTATTCTCCTCCTTTCTATACCTCCGGTAGCTTATTCTCGAAGCTTAATAGGGCCTTTAGGATAGGGTTAAGAGGTCGAAGGAAGTACTTATTCTTAAAGTTTAATAGAGTCCTCTCGTAAATAAATCTCTACGCCGTAAACGATAACTTATTCTCGTAGTTTAATAGAGTCGTACGCGTCGTAGGGGACTACCTAAGATAGAATATATTAGAATTAATAGAGCCGTAAGTACGTACCTTCTAGAGATCCGGCCGCCCTCGTACGTATCGCGTATAGTACGTAACCTAGAGCGCTTATAAGCTAGGGGTATCCTATCCCTCTAGTAGGCGATACTATATCCGTAAGCTCGATAGGACTTACTTCGGTTCTAGTTACGAGCTAGATACTATTAGGTCGGGTGGTTTTTAAATACTGTCTCCCCCTTTTTATTAATACGCGTCGTAACGCGTTATTTCCTTAACGTTAAAGCTACGGACTTATCTTAGTTCACACTTTTTTAGTACTTAATACCGGACACCGCGTGAAGGTGTGAGTTCATCGTCCCGCAGGCGAATAGCCTACGCTCTACGTGCTCGTAGAGGGCGCTTCGCATTACATATACACTCTAAATTATTGGAGCCCTATAATTATAACTCACCGTAATAAGAACTAGGCTACAGAAGGTCAAGTTAGCCTCTATCTAAGGCCAATCAGCAAGAACCCTGTTCTGATCACATGTGAGATCTTACAGTACGTGACAATACTGTAGCCTTTACAAATCAATTTAGGTTACAGGGAAATTTCCCGCCGCTTTTAGAGGGGTTCTTCTATCCATGCTAAGATCACTGCCCTGGCCATTTCCTTCGCCAAGCCACACCCTCCTCGGTCGACCTTCCCTAGCACCCCACGCACCCTCAGGACTAAACCTAAGATCACGTTAAGCGAGACAGCATTCCACTGTTTCCCTCGAACGGTCCACTTAACAGCGGGAGACCGAAAAGAGTGAGCTAAAGCTCCGTCTGAGAAATGTCATGCCATGCCGTCGTAGCACTTGCGGTCCGCGCGGACGTCTTTGTACTTATATACATGTCCTTTCCGGTGGGTCCGTTTTTATTGTTCCAGCCCGTGGTCAATGAGATTGATCAGAGATCTCTCGGCGGCACAACCGGGCTCGTGGCGCCGGACCTCTAGTTTGCGGAGAACATTACCCCAATCCTCTCCGTCGACGTTCTCCCAGGCCTCGCCGACGCGGACACCGACGTCATCTTCTAGGTTCTCCACCTGCCGCCAGGCTCTGGCGATACGGGACCACTCCTGCAACAGCCTTCGCTCTTGTTCGCCGATGGTCTCCTCGGCGAGGTAGGCCACGGGATTTTTAAATGGGCGCCAGATGCAGCGAGCGTCCGGACCGTGCGGCTCTTGTACGAATCGCCGGAAAAGCCCGCACTTCATCCCCGGATCCCGGGTCGAGTCGGTCCAAAGCAGCCGGGCGGTGAAATGGATCTTCAATTTCGGCTTCATGACCAGCTTCTCAATGTTTGGGTCGTAGCGTAGCTGCAGTCTTTGATCCTCGTCAGCCTGTGCGATCGCCTCGTCGATCTTTTGCTGGAGATCTGGAACCCGATATTTCCACGTCCTCTGCTCGTTCTGCAGTCTGTATTGCAGAGCATAGAGATTGGGATCCGGCAGCATCTCACCCGGACGGTATCCATTCCGCTGGAGGTAGTAGTGTATTCTGTCGTGCGCCTGCTGTATATGCATCGTCAATAGCGCAAAGGTTTGCTCTGCTTTTTTTACTTCTGCTTCCGGTCCTTCTTCGTTTTCCGGTCCTTCTTCGTTTTCCGGTCCTTCTTCGTTTTCCGGTCCTTCTTCGTTTTCCGGTCCTTCTTCGTTTTCCGGTCCTTCTTCGTTTTCCGGTCCTTCTTCGTTTTCCGGTCCTTCTTCGTTTTCCGGTCCTTCTTCGTTKTCCGGTCCTTCTTCATCTCTCGCTCCTTCTTCATCTCTCGCTCCTTCTTCATCTCCCGGTCTATTTTGTCCTACACGTTTTATGTGGTCCTTAAACTCCCATAGACTATTGAGATAGTCCCTTAGACTTTGAAGCTCCCCCAGTATGTGATCTAGGGTCGCTGGTGGTGGGGGAGGCGGTGGTGGCTCCGCGATATATCGATTAAGGAATGAATCACGTTTTCCGTTCCAGGTTTTGAAAGAGAGAATGTATGGTATCTTCCACAAACCGGTACGCGACTCGTGTACTTTTCCTTGTGAGAGAATTAGTATAAGACACTGTCTGGTTACGTCGGACCTCGATGCGGCCCTGCATGGAGATTGTCGAGATTGACCTACCTGGAGTGGATGCAAGATTCCACATTTTTGGTATTTTTGACCTCCAATGTGGTAGCAGTGACCGATGTTTGAGCGGTGTTAGAAATTGCAGTAGGGTTGATATGTCGAAGTTCGCCTTAGACGCATTCTGGATTTCCGAGACCATCCAGAGCAAAGAGACAGTGGACAGGCCCGGATCCGGGTTCCCGCCCCCGATATCTGAGTGACACCCTACAAAGGCACACTGACGGACTTTTGTGCGCACGCTGGCTACTGATTCCCAGAGTTCTGGCTGGAAGGACTTTCTTTTCTCGTTCAAGGCCAGTGCGAGAAGGGCGTGGTCGACATTTCCTGGCACCTCGCGCTTCACAAATGAGAATTTTTTGGATGGCGACACCGCACTGACTGGATCCCATTCGGCCAGAATATTAACCCGGACGGGATGCTGGCGGAGGAAACCGAGTGCATCGAGGAGTTTGGGGTCGACACTACCCTTACATAGCTTCCAATTTTGATAGATGACGGGGAGAAAGACCAGGGCTTTGCGTCTAAGGAGGCCGACCGCATTGATGAAACTGGCTAGGCATCGGACAGTGAAGGCTCCTCGTGAAAACCCGACGAGAATGATCTCGTCCTGTAGAGATACAAAATTGTAGTTGTTACAGATGAAGGCGTACGCGTTAAGGAAGTTCGCCGAGACGCCTGCATGACCGTTAGTAACTCTGATTGAGTGTTTCAGACATGGCGTGCAAGCCTAGTAGGCACCGCCTTGTCACTTCGAGACATGGTCAAGACTTAACCGACCTTTCCCTGTGGCGCCTGAGAAACCACTATCAGACGGCAAAGCCGACTGCGATCCGATGCCGCTCGAGTAGTAGACAAGTTGACGTACGGAACCGTAGCGATCCTGCTCGGCGCCCGTGAGGTTGGTGTGCGCGAGGGAATGGGTGCCGGTGGGCACCGCAAACACCTCACGCCCTCCCCGATGAACAGCGCGGGCAAGCTTGCCCACATTTGTCAGAGGCGCCTCCGAGCGCACTGCATCTTTCCAGGTGCCGTCACAGCAGACGAAGAGACGCTTTTTCTCCAAATTCCAACTCAATGATTCCATGAAGCGATCGCAGTTGCTGATTTTATGGTCCTTATCATCGCTCTGGAGGCGAGGAAGGAGTTTCATGGTCGCTTCAGTTTTCGCGCTGAACTCTTTAAGGATCTCGCTGTTATCCATTCTGTCGATTGCAGTTAGTTAGCCTCAGCCTCTTAGTCTGTTGGACCTTCTCGAAATGCGGCCGGAGTCGAGGATATGAAATTATGTCTGCGTCGAGGTGATGCGACTGATTGATTTCTAGTCGCCACGTGCAGCCTTAGGGACAGCCGAGTGCAAGAGAGTGAGGGGGAGAGGGAAACGTTGAGACGACATGGAATGAGGCAGTCGGTGAAGGACACCACTCCTGAGCGAACCTGCGTCTTGCTGGATGTGGAAAGGAGACTACGGCGCTTCGTGGCATCGTGGCATTGGGTTTAGAAGAACAGATGTACATAACCGAGGCCCCTAGATCGATGAGCGGCGTGGGGTGTTTCAGGCACAGTAACAACCATCCCAAAGCATCTCGTCGAATCCACTGGATAGATGGTGGGTATGCTGAGCAGGATTGCTGCGTGATGGACAAGGGGTGAGCTGCATCGAACAGGTCGAAAGAGCCGCTTCAAACCAGGCCGAGTCGTCCCGAGCTACCCCAGTCGGTAGGTACGCTGGTGAGGGTAAAGGACCAACCGAGAATAGTGTAGCGATGAATGTGCTCTAACATCTTCTCAATATCTCTGGCCGCATTTACTCTCGTTAAAACTCGACAATTCGCGAGAGGGCCGATATTTAGGACCATGCATCGTGAGTAGGGTAAGTAGGGTTGGGAGAACCTAAGCCGGGCTTTAGCAGGTGAGACAGCCCGAGGAAAAGCGGCAGGAAGTTATGTGCGCTCAACTATACCCGAAACGGCCGGGCCGCCTAAACCACAGGCGGATTCCCCGGCAATAACTTTTACCTCCCAAAAGTAGCGGCAGCGCTGCAGCCTCAAAGCGGCATCAATATGTCCCCAACTTTTACTAGACCAATAGATGAGATGCGTGCACCAGCGCCAATCAAATATCTTTATGCAAAGTTCAGCGGGCATCCAGACCGCGCATGCCAGCACAGTATCCTGTGGAGAAAGTTGTGGCCAATGAATCCCCCTCCACGAGAGAGGCCCAGTAAGCTCGAAAAATCTAAATTACTGCTGCGCTAAATACTTAATCACACTATCCTCTTTAAGATAAGCTCAGGTTTTTCCGGTGCCGTAAGTTACGATAGAAGGGTGAACAATACTTTCTATCGATTGGTGGTATTGATAAGACACGCTTATCTATATATAGCTAGCCTAGGCGGCAAGTACTCAAAAGTGGTCCCCAATAATTTAGAGTGTGTCTATAAAGCGAAGTGCCCTCTGCGAGCACGTAGAGCGTAGGCTATTCGCCTACGGGACGATAGACTTACACCTTCACGCGGTGTCCGGTATTAAGCACTGAAAAAGTATAAACTAAGATGAGTCCGTAGCTTTAACGTTAAGGAAACAACGCGTTACGACGCGTATTAATAAAAAGGGGGAGATAGCATTTAAAAACTACCCGACCTAACAGTATCTAGCTCGTAACTAGAACAGAAGTAAGTCCTATCGAGCTTACGGATATAATATCGCCTACTAGAGAGATAGGACACCCCTAGCTTATAAGCGCTCTAGGTTACGTACTATACGCGATACGTACGAGGGCGGCCGGATCCCTAGAAGGTACGTACTTACGGCTCTATTAATTCTAATATATTCTATCTTAGGTAATCCTCTACGACGCGTACGACCCTATTAAACTACGAGAATAAGTTATCGTTTACGGCGTAGAGATTTATCTACGAGGGGACTCTATTAAACTTTAAGAATAAGTACTTCCTTCGACCTCTTAACCCTATTCTAAAGACTCTATTAAGCTTCGAGAATAAGCTACCGAAGGTATAGAAAGGAGGAGAATAAACTACTAAAAGGAATAAGCTACCGTAAGGAAATATAACGGAAAGGGGGATATAAGCTTAGTTAGTAAGAGATCGTAACGTAAGAAGAGTTACTAGCTAGAACTCTCTTACGGTCCTCTTATAAGATATAAACGGCCTAGATATAGGAGATTACGCTAGGTAACGCGAAACGAGGTCGATACGAGCTATATTCGACTCGCGGGGCGTAATATATATTAGTAGCTATAGCTAGAGAAACTCTATAAGACTATCTATATAGCTCGAGAGGATAGAGGCGTATATCGGTGTATATAGAGAACGGATACTATCTACCCTACTCGTACTAAGGTCTAGAGTTACGATAACGGATAGTTAGAGAAACGTATACGAGGCGCTTACGGGTCGGAGTAAGAGCGAGGCGATATCGATATAGTGACCGTAACTCGACGTAAGATAGAGGGGACTATTAAGAGCCGTAACTTAATACTCGATAAAGGGAACTACCGACCGGCCGTAACCCGACCTAGATAAAGGGGATCGTCTATAACCTAGGTGACCGTAACCCGATGTAGAGGAAGGGGACTAACGGTAGCCGCAACCCGACACTTAATGGAGGGGACCTTCGATAGCCGTAACCTAGTATAGACGAAGGGGATTAACCACCGATAGAACTAAGCCTCTATAAGGGATAGTTTAGAGCCACGTATACGGGAAATATACGGGTCGGAGTCGTAATAAAGAGGTATCGCCTAGCAGTGGGCGCCGTTAATGTATACTTAAGGAGTAAACAGGGAATCACCTAGGTAGGGGGAGGCTTGGTCCCCCTCACCCTATAGACGCGTAGACCAGCGAGGAGCGCGGAAAACTAGGAGTATATCTAGATAGGTAGATACGGCGTAATACTATATAATTCCTTAGGCGAGCCCAGGAGCGGGACCAAAGCGGACATGGCAAGTTGGGATCGGATCTGCCAATGGCTGGACGGTGCATGCCGCCGAGCTAATCGCCATCCACCACGCAGTCGGCGCAATCTACCAGGAAAGAGTCAACAGGCGAAGAGACAAGATATATACAATAGTCAGCGACAGCCAGTCAGCGATCAAAGCAATCGCCAACCCATCCAACAAATCGGGCCAGGCGATAGTCCATCGTATCTTAGACCGGCTCCAGATATTTCGGGATCGACGAATCAGAATCCGGTTACACTAGATTCCCGGTCACGCGGGCGTCGAAGGGAACGAGTTAGCTAACCGGCTCGCAAAGCAAGCAGTCACATCTAAGAAGCAACACAGCTTCGGCCGTCTAGTATCAACATACAAACGAATAATACGCAAAAAGATCCAAGAAGAATGGCAAGAAGAGTGGAAGGCCACACCAAAAGGCAGACATTTGAAAAGAATCGATGACGGCCTCCCAGCCAAGCGGGCCTTCCTCCCCTACAGCCAGCTCACACGACACCGAACCTACCTCATGATGCAAATGCGGAGTAGGCACTCTTGGCTAGCACCACACAGTCGACGATTCAAGTTCACAAACGACGACCGCTGTGTGTGCGGGGCGATCGAAACGGTAGTCCACGTGCTGGTAGACTGCCCGAGGCTTTAGGAAGCAAGACAAGAATTACGGGCTCAGGTAGGTGAGGCACTCGGGTGCATCGCAACCATACTCGGAGGAACTCCTCGGAACGGGCAAGGCAAGGCAAGCAAGGGCGGAAACAAACGGAAAGTTATCAATGCTGTTCTAGATTTTACAGAAGCATCAGGAAGGTTCAAATCACGAGCTCCGCCGGGGCGGCCAAGGGATCATGACAGGCCCCAACGAGGCTGAAAGATCGCGCATATAGTATAATTTCATATTAAGTAAGGGCCATAGGGTAGTTTAGAATAGTAGTAGCCCAGCATATCACTCCCCACGGAGAGAGAGACCAGGGCAAATTTGAATCAAGTCAAGTTAAGTCAAGACTGTACCATCGAACTGATTTCCGCAGAATTAATGTTTCCACCAAGCTACTCGAGTCGCAACCGAAAATTTAGATTATCTTGCTGATTTTGTGAGACCGGTCCAGGCTAAAATTAGAATCCGCTGAGCCTCAGTGTTCAGAACATATAAGTTCCCCGTCTCTCTCGACCAAAGTCAGAACTACCAATCTCAGTATTCGAAGATCTTCCCGGTTCTTAAACTAGCCTACAAAACTGACATCCTTCATATTAACAAACCATAAGACGCTCCATTCCTCTCGGTCTAATCATAAGCGCCGTCTCCATCGCATCTTATGGGTTAAAGCGAGGCGGCCATGCGGCTAGTGATTAGAACGACTGGTCCACTAAGGATTATGGACATGCTACTAGCCGGACGACGTTAGCTATATTTACGATTCCCCATAGCTCGTCGGCGCTCGAAACTTATGTCTCTGCCACCTTATCCTCGATAGTTTCTACCACCCCCGGGCAAGGGCGGGTGTATAGTTTACACCAGACAGGCTGGCAAGATTAGGCGTCATCGGCACTAGCAACGACACTTTTATTAACGCTTTCCTCCAAAATTACATCGATCCAATCAGGAACGCCATCATCGGCCTCCATCTCATCTAGAATTGCAACTACTACCACAACTATTCAAGGAGTAAATTAGACCACCGCGAATTCGTCCGCTGCTTTCACAACTACTAAGTACCTTTCTTAGTAGGACTGGATAAGTACCCTTAAATTTCCCTCCTCGGTCGTCAGCAGTACCGATTACTACACAATACCTAATATAGACATCACGGCCACTACTCCGGTCACGCCTAAGTCTACTTAACATACCATTAGGAATTGGACCTCAGCTCCGCCGGGAATACCCATCGCGGCTTCGAGTTTCTCTTCTACGGTCCTCTTTACATTAACAACCGCCACTAGTTCCATAGTTCTATTCGGCTCGACAGCAAGCACTTATACTAGCGTTACAGCGTTAACAAGAGGTGGTCAGAAAACTGTAGGTGTCATTTTAGCGGTAGTGATTACTTCTCTCTAGTCCTACCTTTCCTAATTTCGGGGGGGATTTTGATATCGTAGAGCATAGACGTAGGCGTGAGACAGTTTCATTCTATCTTCTTATTTAATACAGTACCGTTATTTCTAATAAAAATGTTGGACGGAGAGTACATTTTTACCTCTAGTTCGCAGAAGTCTAAATCCAAGCTGTGTAATAGTTATGCCACGATAGATCCTTCAAAATATTCATATTCCTTCCAGTCACTCTAAATTGGTCCGAGTTAAGATTGATTCTCTTACCGGTGAAACGTTAGCACGGCATTACCCAAAATGATACCGTTAATCATCCATTATTATGGCACTTCGAGTAATTCGGGGCATAGTATATTCTGAGGAAGCAAAATCGCGAAAGTATTTTTATCCTTTAACTCTATTTTAAGTACCTGGTTCCTTCTCGCGATTCTTTTAGACTAATATATATACCTAGCCTCCTATGGCACTCTCACCTTCGTAGTGCCGGCTTTACTCATTCTTAAACTATTTTACGCCTTTCTTTATATCTGGCTACGCTATCGATTCTTAATACTAGCTCGATATATATACCTATAAAGTCCTTACTCTTTTAGGGGTCATTCCTTATACCCTCGCTGCTTATAAAGGCTTTAATTATAACGCGCTTAGACGCGACTAAGCCGCCTTCGAAACCGAATTTATCTTAGCTAAAAACATCGCCGGGTCTAACTTCACATCTACGCGTTTATATACTATAATTCAGGATGGCACGACTAACTCGCCTATCGCTACGATCCTAGCTGCCATTAATACCTACACTACTCTCCTTCTCGGATTATGGGCATCGGCGGGCGATACGAGCTTTGCTAACGAGCTGACAGCCCTTAATTCTGCAATATCCCAGTACGGTACCGCCTTTACCGATTTAATCGTCGGTATCAGTGTCGGGTCAGAAGATATCTACCGTATCACGCCGATAGGCCTCTCGAGCCCGAATGCCGACGCGGGGACCGGTCCCGAGACCATAATCCAGTACATTAGGTAAGTTCGAGCTGCCATTACAGGTACCAGTGCGGGTAACAAGGCCGTAGGCCACGTCGACACCTATAACGTCTAGACGAACTCGAGCCAGGACGCATTAATTAGTCAGTACGACTTCCTCGGAGTTAACGCCTACCCCTACTATAAGACCATAAAGGCCAATGCCATCGCTAATGCCAACGCCACCTTCTAGGATGACTACGATGCCACGGTCGCTGCTAGCCAGGGCAAGCCGGTCTAGATTACTGAGATAGGGTAGCCTGTTTCTGGGCCCACATCTAATTAAGCGGATGCCTCTGTTAAAAACGCGAGAATTTACTACGATGAGGTGGCTTACTATACTTTCAGTTGCGAAATCAACACTTGGTGGTACATCTTGCGAGATACTGATGCATCTCCGAGTTTTAGTGTTGTGGGGCCCGATAGCTCCCCGCTCTTTAGATTGTCTTGCTGATTGGGAAGTGCGCATGGCGTTAAGACTTTCAACTCCGTGTAGCTACTAACGTCGAGATCTGTCACCTGGGGCAGGGTCATTACCTTGACTGAACTAAGTAGTTTCGTTTCGGGTTGGCGAAAGATTTTAGTTACCCAATATATCCCCTTAGGCTGAGGAGCTTTTCCAGTTCAGGCACGCCAAAAAAAATGCTTCCAACATGTTAATCAATGGCAGCAAAATCAGCCAGATCTTCCTAGTGTGCAGGTCGACCGACGTACTAGCAAAACAATGAAGATAATCGCTCACCGCACGAAGCCACTCTCTCCTAGTTGCAAAGGCTAGAGTGGCCTAGGCTATTGAGAGTAGAGAGTAAGGTTACCTGGAGGCCTGATTAAGAGTGGCCCAGGCCACTGTCCCTGGCCTGGGCCACTGAGGGTTACCTGAAGGTCAGAGAGAGTAAGGTTACTTGAAGGCCTGAGAAATTAAGAGTGGCCCAGGCCAGGGACAGTGGCCTAGGCCACTGAGAGTAGAGAGTAGGGTTACCAGAAGGTCAGAGAGAGTAAGGTTGCTTGAAGGCCTGAGAAATTAAGAGTGGCCCAGGCCACCGTCCCTGGCCTGGGCCACTGTGAGTAGAGAGTAGGGTTGCCTGAAGGTCAGAGAGAATAAGGCCAGACAGAGTAAGGTTACTTGGAGAACTGAGAAATTAATGGTGGCCCAGGCCACTGAGAGTAGCCAGGGAGAGTGATCACCACTGGCCTCATTCCGTCACCACGAAAGGATGAACAATGTCAGGCCAGAACCCATAAGTATATTGACAACGTGGTATCCTCCAGTAAGGGAATCATGCTAATCAACTGTCTGGCGCAACGGTTTAGCGCTTACAAGTAATTCAATAATGCCTTTCGATCGGCCAAACAAAAGTTCTATGTCATTGTATCGTCCTCGTCGTAACGCACTTTTATGGTCGCTGGGACCAGTTTGTAGAGGGCCGATAAAGTGTTCTCTACTTCCTTATTCGAATATCGTAGTCTTCTCACGAGTCGCTTTACTTTCGATAGTAGATGGCTACTCTCTCGCTGTAGCGCATCTTCCTTTATTCGTGTAGTAGATAGATCTTTTTCTAGTTGGCAGGATCTCTTCTGCGTGACGACGCGCTAGATCTGCAGCGTGGGCTTAATCCTTTAGGAGAGAAAGTTCGTGGGCTAGTCTCTCGTTCTCTGGTTCTAGGTGGTTAATATTTAACTTAAGGCTGCGAATTGACGCCGTCACCTTCGAACCCTGGCAAGACTGATTAATTTTAATTAATAGGCTCAAATCGGCGAAAGAGTTTGAAAATACCTCAGTCCCGTCCCCTAGGGCTACGTTGTTCGACTGGATGTGGGATAGCTTCATAAGAGATTCCAACCTCGCGGTAAAGCTCCGTATGCCCCAACACTGTGCTTACTTAGCTACTTTTGAAAAGATACTCTCTCTCTCTGGTTGCCGTACCCACACATAGCCATCGTCGTCATTCGGGATTAATCGAACGGGGGATGGTTCAACTTCCACTCCCAATTAGCTATCTATTAAAGAGAGTTAGACATAAGTGACTGTAATCGGCAAAAGAAGCTTCACTTAAGTGGTCGGCTAATTTCTGCCTGCATTGCTCCCTCCACTTTCTATATGCCAGGTTGCCAAGTTGGGGGACCGCGGTGTCTCTGTCCATCTCCTAAGTAACGGCGGTAATCGCAGAAGATCATAGCTATGTGAGTCGCGTTATGGATACCGTTAGACTATATCAAGAGTAAACACTTCATGGAAAATCCCCTCTCCTAGCGTGCACAAAAGCTCCTGTCAAGATTCATAAATGACCGTAATGGTACGATTTTGGCTCCTCGATCGGATGAAAATAGCGGACTTGGGTCGAAGAAAATCTGAAAATCCATAGAGCCACTGAAGACCGAAATATACCAAAAACTAGAAAGTGCCTTTGCATTGGGCCTTGACTTTCCGGCCTTCGGTTTTCAGCCCAAGTCGGGCTACAAAATCACGTTGCCTAAAGGAAAGCATTGTGGAGAACCGGTCAGCATTCCAACTTTTGGTGGATTGCAGCTCGAACAGGTCAGTTCTGACATGGTTTAGATACAGCAGTTACATACTAAAAGTTCAGCGAATTTAACCTCAAGGCCACGTCTAACATCCCATGACACCACTCTCCCCCTCTCCCCCTCTCCCCCTCTGCGCTAGGTCGACCACCCTTCCCAATCATTTAAGATTCACGACCTTCATCATGTTATCATATCTCTCCTTCCTATACTGAAACCCATTCTCTAACAACGACCGCGAGCTGCGTCTACAGTGTGGATTCTTATTGTCCTGTAGCGACTTCGGAATCCAGTCTGTGTTTCCAATATCACTCTCACGAGTCCAGCAGGCTTTCCACTTGACTAAATACAAGACTTCGTTATCACGCTCACGCGTATCGACGACGTCGTGTACTTAGGAAAAGAGACTGCCCCCGCATGTAGCTTAACATGATTGTGAGTACGGATCGAACCCCGGAGCACCGGCCTTATGTTTCTGAAATAGGCGCCCTAATTCTGCCTCGGCGTCTAAGATCTCAAATACGCCAGGAGGCATCCATCGATCAGGAGTCCCTAGAAGGTACTCTAGCTCTCCATAGCTAAAACAGAACATATGGTCATAGGCCGCGTTATGGTCCTAGAGTCCATTAGGAGGGAGCCCAATATCTTCCGGACTAAGAGGGATATTCTTCTGCGCGCCGATAGCTCCATCCTAATCTTACTCTCCCCGGAGGTCGAAACTCGGGTAATCGGCATTTACTGCCGCCGGGAGCTGGTCAAGCGTTAGTGATGATGACACGACGGGGCTCGTTTCGAGGGAGTCCGACTCAGAACTAGGCATTATACAGCCCTCGATTTCGTCGCCGCCTTCTTTTAGTCGGTTAGTATGGCCCTACTGTCAGAGACCGGGTCTCGACAACGGCCACGCCAAGAGGAAAGTCACGCTAATGGGAGACATGAGGAAGGTATGGCGAACCCAGCCTTGCCTAGTCACGTGACCTCAGGAATGATACAATGATCCTTTRATACGGTCCGAATGCACCGCATCATTATATCAAGGTATCATTCAGGATCTCCTATGCCTATATAGCCACGCTCCCTAGCCACAGCAGAAGGACTTACTCCTTCTTCCGTAGTGAACCTCGTTAAGTAACAAGACGTTACCTTTGACGCTCAACCCCTTGTGCCTTCTTGATTCGTATGCCATCAGTTGTCCAGTGCTCTACCCTCCATATCAACACCCCACCTTGTTCTGATTCGATTAGACCTCGGTCCTTCGGAGCGGTTCATAACATTTTCACTACCGTTGATAGGTATCACTCGACACGACAAGACTCATGTCATCCGGAGCACGCCCAACGTCGCCCACAGCCGACTTAACTCGCAAGTTTCAGTCTCTCAACATGTCTTTAAGCAGTGTTGTCACTCCGCAAGCAACACCCAGCACCACGGGGACCGCCCCTACTGAGGTCGCGCCAACCATTATACATACAGGAGGAGGCAGCAAGAGCGATGTCAAGGTGGACTTCTTCCACGGGGATAGAGCCAAGCTCAGGGCCTACTTAATCCAGGTCAAGTTAGCCTTCGCCCTACAGCCAGACAAGTTTAAAAAGGACAGCAAGAAGGTTTTATTCGCCTCAACTTATTTGAGGGGAGCGGCCTTCTCGTGGTTCGAACCTCACATGTCCGACTATCTTGACGATACAGCCGACAACGAGACCACTAAGTTATTCGAGGACTTTGACGAATTCGAGGACGAACTCAAAAAGGTCTTTAGAACTGTAGATGAAGAAAGAGCCGCTGCAAGACAAATCCACCAGGTCAAACAGACCGGATCAGCAGCTCAATACTTCTCTAGCTTCCAACAGATCGCGAAGAAGCTCGAATGGGACGATAAAGCACTTACCTCAGCCTATTACATGGGCCTGAAGCAAGAAGTGCGTGAAGAAATGATGCCGACGCCACCAACCAATTACAAAAATTTAATTAACAAATCCATTGCCATTAATAACCGCCTGCACGAACTTCGCTTAGAGAAGCAAGGTCGTTATGGGCAAGGACGGTATCAAGGAAATGTTCAACCAAGGCGCCGACATTGGGACCCTATGGACCTAGACTCAATGGAGCACGGCAGGTCCTCACGACCAAGCAAGCCACGCTTCCAGAGAGGAAAAGGCGGGGGTAAGGACAAGGATAGAAGAGACAACCTATGCTATAGATGTCATAAGCCCGGGCACCAGATGCGCGACTGCACGAGTCGGACGCAACAGCTACATATACTATTAGACGAAGATCCAGGTGCATAAGCCGGCAATAAAGGAAAAAAGGCCGACACTTCATTCGAAAGTACCACAGAGGTGGCCGAACACTCAGGTACGATAGCACAGAAGGACCTAGCCCGAGAAACGGAATCTCACGGAGATTAGCAGGTCGTGAAGGATATAACTGAAGAACCTGACGAGCTGGATCAGCTAATGCCACCCCTACGACGACGGAAAGCCATCTAGGACTTTATCGCCAGCACCGTAGGATAGACAGGCAAGCAGGAACCAGTAAGAAGAAGGACAGAAGTTACTCCACCCAAGGCAATAGAGGCCTTAAAAGAAGCATATCAACAAGCGATAGAGATCCCAACTCTTCATCAGCAACTTACGAAAGAATAGTACCAGTTCTACATCTACCAGACTCACAAGCCAGAGATCTGGGAAAGAGAGAAGAGAGAAAGGGAAGAACACCGCCAACTTCAGGACGAAGATTACTGGGACGACTCGTGCCCGGATCACTAGAAAGACACACAATGGGTGACCCCTAGGCAGAAGAAGCGTCACGGTAAGAAACGACGAGGCCAGGAACCTCGATCCTAGATAGGCGAAGACTTCTTCGGAGGGCAGAACGATACGTTCTACGCCTTAATTAACGAGGAAGTAGAGTATAAAGTTATCGCTAACATAAAGGATTTCGTCATGATATAGACCAAGAAATGGGCCTTAGACGAGGACTATAATGAAAGATGCACCAACCGCCTACGATGTAACCACTTAAGATATGTACCAGACGAGGAAGAAGATTACGAACCAACCATGATAACTCTCAGGGTATACACGGACAAAGAATGCATTTATAGACAGACCTACACGCACGACGCATGGGAAATAATCACCTCGACAGACACACACGACATACGAAGGGCAGTCACGATGAACATTAACACTAAGCCCCGTATACTCACAAGGTCATGCTAAATCATGGACGAAAGCAGCTCAGACTCAGACGAGGACTCCACTTAGACGGACGAAGAAAGAGAAGAAGACTAGAAGTACAGAGTCTTCTCCTCGGACCAGTCCTATATCTAAATGGTTACGCCATACTAGATAAAATATCCTTACTAATGGGCCAGCTGCGAGATAGAGGCACAATATACGTACGCAGGGTTCGACCCGAACCGGAGACCATACGCCCCAGTCATTATTAAGGAACGATAGTACAAGGGAAGAGCGTACCCGGAATACGGAACTAAGCACTTTCATTTATAAGGAAGCGGACGACCAAGGAAGCTAGAATGGAAAGACCCGGAGGAAACCTTAGCCATGCTAACGAAAAGCCTCGGAGACGTCGACATACGGGTAGATCAGAGAGCAGAGCAAGAACATTTAGCAGAAGCATTCAGTTACAATTTACTAACCTACTCCCACTTCCAAAACCCGCGACATAAACATCTCTTTAATATCGATCTAGATTACCCCTACCTCGCGATCATGCCAGAACAATACTACGAAATAATCGACGCGGGAATAAAGTGTAAAGAGACCACCTATAAGTTCGCGCAATACGAACACGTACACTATACAAAAAACGAGTAGAGGGTAGCCCGAAGAGGCGCGGCTATACCTCGAGACAGCCTTAGGAGCAACTAAATCTAATTACGACAGGCCGATCGGATCCAATGGTTCTCATAGTGAATCTAGAAGGAATAACGGTAAGAGCTATAGTCGATTTAGGGGCTACTAGGAACTTCGTATTAAAACGAACTAGCGAGAAACTAAGACAATTCATACGACGAAAAGACGACCCTTATCCATTAGCTTTAGGCAATGGGAGCTCAGCCGGTTAGATAGAAAAGGAACTACGAAATATAACGCTTACGGTCGCGCGTATACACACGGAAACGATAACGCTTAATATCATGAACCTTAAGTACGATATAGTACTAGAGATGGCATAGCTTCACAAACACAACCCAGACACGGACTGGGCAAAGAGAACATTCAGATTTCCGAAATGCAGCCACGGAACAGAAAAGGGGAGCCGATCACTCTCAAAGGTACCCGTCGCAAGGGCGATATAGGTGCGACCGTAAGGTAGGATAATGGCTAGCATAACAGATGCTACCCTACCTCCGGAATATAAGGACTTTACGGATGTTTTCGAAGATCGATAAGGCGAAGCAGCCCTACCAGATCATAAGCCGTAGGATCACGAGATACCCATTAAAGACGGCGAAGAGCCTAATTACTATAGAGGGCTCATACCACTCTCACGAAAGGAGGAGGACTTTCTTAAGGACTATATTAAGAAACACCTCGAAAAGAAGTTTATACGACCTTTAACTTCAAATATCGCGCATAGAGTCCTATTCGCGCTAAAGAAGGATAGAAGTCTACGGCCATATATAGACTATAGAAAGATAAACGAAATCACTAAGAAAAATAGATATCCACTACCTCGCATCGACGAGCTACAGGATCGGCTACTCGGCGTAAAGTGATTCACCGCAATCGATATTAGGGACGCTTACTACCGAATACGGATAAAAGAAGGTAAGGAATGGAAGACGGCGTTCAGAACGCGCTAAGGGCTTTACGAATACCAGGTAATGCCCTTCGGCCTTACTAACGCGCCAGCCTCCTTCTAAACGTTAATCAACGACACGCTCAGGGAATACTTAGATATCTTCGCACTTACTTACCTCGATAATATCCTAATATTCTTATAGACCCGGGAAGAGCACGTCGAGCATATAAGAAAGGTACTATAGAAGCTAAGGGAGAAAGGACTCCCAGTGAAACTCAGCAAATGCGAATTCCATAAACACGAGATTAGCTTCCTAGGCTATCGAGTATCGGATAAAGGACTCGCACCGGACCCGGGAAAGGTCAAAGCCATCGAAGAATGGCCAGAACCCGCCAACGTCAAGGATATATAGGCATTTTTAGGACTTATCAACTACTACCGGAAGTTCATTTCGGGATTCTCCTAAATAGCCGCACCTATAACAGAGTTAACGAAGAAAGACGTAGTCTTTAGTTTTAGCAAAGAACAATAGCACGCCTTTAAAGAGCTAAAGCAGAGGATGTCCTCCGCGGAAATACTAGCGATCTTTAATCCAGAACGAGAAGCGATCCTAGAAACCGACGCCTCCGACAAGGCGATCGCAGGACATTTAGCATAGAGAGACAAGGACGGCAAGATGAGGCCGGTAGCCTTCTACTCTCGAAAAATAACAGGACTAGAGCTTAATTACGATATACACGACAAGGAGCTACTGGCCGTGGTTAAATTACTTAGGACGTGAAGAGTATATTTAGAAGGTACCAAGTTCCCTATTTAAATCTACACTAACCATAAGAACCTATTATATTAAATAACCACGAAAACGTTAAATAGACGGCAAGTACGTTAGTCGGAAACACTCGCCTCATACGATTTTAAAATCAACCATATACGAGGAACAGAGAACGGAAGAGCGGACGCTCTAAGCCGAAGACCAGACTATATAGAAGGGTCAGACTTAACGCCTACCTCTATTCTACGAAGACAAGGGAATAGCTTAGTTTACAAGGAACCTATAACTAAAACCCTTACCCTTATAGAAATAACGCTCTCTAATAAATAGAAACAAGAAGTCATATCCACAAGGCACGACGATAAGCTTACAGGACACTAAGGGATTAATAAGACAATCGAACTCATTACAAGAGATTTCCTATAGAAAGGCTTACGAAAGGATGTCACGGAATACATCTAGAAGTGCGATACGTACATAAAAGCAAAGCACGCAAGACATCGACCCTATGGACTACTACAATCACCGAAGACACCGGATAAGCCATAGTCATCAGTCGCACTAGACTTCATTATTAAATTACTAAAGTCGAGAGAGCCCCTCACGGGCATATTCTACGACAGTATCTTAGTAATCGTTAATAGGTTAACAAAATATAGCTACTTTATGCCATACCTAGAAGCATCAGATACGAAGGACCTCGCATACACGTTCTTTAGAACGATCACGGCTCAACATAGAACCCCAGCCGAGATCATATCAGATAGGGACAAGTTATTCACGTCATAGTTCTAACAGTCCTTAATGGACCTAATGGGAACAAAGCACAAGCTATCTACAGCATATCACCCACAGACAGACGGCCAGACTAAACGAACCAACCAAGTCCTAGAACAATATCTAAGATACTACGTCAACTATAAACAAAACAACTAGGTAGAGTTACTACTAGTTGCACAATTCGCGTACAATAACAGCGAATCTATGGCAGGGATCTCACCATTCTATACAAACTATAGGATACACCCAAGAATTAATAGAGACCCGAAAGGAATCAAACCAGTTGCAGAAAAAGCAAAAATATCGATAGACAAAATTAGAAAGCTACATCAGATGATGAAAGTAGAACTCGAGAAAATCAAGAAAAAGACAACGAAACAAGTAAATAAGAAAAGGACTAAGGGACCAGCCTTAGAAGAGGGAGGGATGGTTTACCTCTTACGAAAAAACATCAAAACAAAGCGACCAAGCGATAAACTAGACCAGACCAAGCTTAGCCCATATAAAATCAAGAAAAAGAAAGGACCAGTAACGTTCGAACTAGAACTACCAAAAACAACACGAATCCACTCAACCTTTCACAAGTCACTCCTAGAACCATACAAGGACAAGAACGCGAGACCAGGACCAGTAAAGATTAATGAAGAGACACAAGAACCTATGTACGAGGTGGAAAACATCGTGGACTTCCAAATCGATTACCCCACCAACACGTACAAGTATCTAATCAAATAGGTCGGATATAATGCGTCGGAAAACACTTAGGAACCTAAGGAACATCTATCAGGGACCGACGTCATGGAAAGAAAGAATTAGGCAAACCCGAGCACTTACTTCAGGTGAAGGAAGTGTTGAGGGAGCCCTAACCGACAGCTAACTGATCGCTTCCACCACCGTCACCCCAAACGGCTGTCCAGTCGATCGACTCGGTCGACACAACACCCTCAAACAGGAAATCCTCGTTAGCCAGAACCACTTCTTAGTTCTCGGGCAACGACTCGAAAGCACCCAACGCCTACATCTCTCGTTTCAGCATACGGCTGGACTGCTCATCCAACTCGGCGAGATCGTCCTCCAGTTTGGCGTCCTCGACCTCAGAGGAGGCGAGCTCCCGCTCGGCGGCCAGCATAGCCGCGCGAGCCTCCAACAACGTACGGCGCAAACGAATGATCTCCCTACGCTTAGCCCGGGACTGTTCCCGCAAGCGTTTCTTCTATTCACCAACTTTACGGAACTCTTCCAAGGAAAAAGTTCCATCACAGGACCTCCGATGCCGCAGACATTCGGCACACTTTACGGACTGCTCGCGGTCGTAATAGCAAGTCACATTGTTTTTCACACACTCCGAACAGGCAACCATGGCGATGTTGTCGTCAACAGAAAGGGAATCGGCGAGTTCGATTTGACGTTCCCGAAGGGATTTTGGGGGCTTCGAAGATCGGCGCGGTTTAACGGCTGCCATGGTCAGCCATGAAGGAGAAGTTACGAAAGGAAAGGAAGGCCGGGGACTCACTGGTTTATGTATGCGCGGACGCAATAAGACTAGAGGGGGGAAAGTGTCAGAGACCGGGTCTCGACAACGGCCACGCCAAGAGGAAAGTCACGCTAATGGGAGACATGAGGAAGGTATGGCGAACCCAGCCTTGCCTAGTCACGTGACCTCAGGAATGATACAATGATCCTTTGATACGGTCCGAATGCACCGCATCATTATATCAAGGTATCATTCAGGATCTCCTATGCCTATATAGCCACGCTCCCTAGCCACAGCAGAAGGACTTACTCCTTCTTCCGTAGTGAACCTCGTTAAGTAACAAGACGTTACCTTTGACGCTCAACCCCTTGTGCCTTCTTGATTCGTATGCCATCAGTTGTCCAGTGCTCTACCCTCCATATCAACACCCCACCTTGTTCTGATTCGATTAGACCTCGGTCCTTCGGAGCGGTTCATAACACCTACGTCTAAATGAGTCACGAACCTACAACACTAATGGGGCGATTCGCACCCTCCTGCTTATGCAATAAGCTAATGTCGTGGACTAAGTGTAGTAATTCGTTATGAGAAGCTGCATCGAGTGCACGAAGCTACGTGAAGCGGGTTAGTCTTTTCCGGTCGTTCGAGACTAATGATAGAAGTTAACGCGGCTTTTAGACACGGCGTGGCTGCGATTTTTTACTATAAGACGCTGCGATAATAGAGCGCGTGCGTAATTATCGTCGGTTCTCAGTAAGATGGAGGCGACGAGCGTATTCTAAGTCCGAAGTCTAATGATGCTAATAATGAGTAGCAAAACGTGTAGTAACTATAACCGCTATTGACGATGACCCTGTATAAGGTACAGTAGGAACGAAGAGTGAAAGAGGAATGAGGAATAGAGAGAGAGGACCAAGGGCAGACGACCATATTTATACCTAACGATGCTCGCCAAGAGCATCCCCTTTCCCATCACCGTTGCTCACGAGGGTGAAAATGGCAGGGACGGAAGCGAAACTAACTAACTCTAGCTTCTAGGTTCCTTATCATACTTTTAGCTCGCCATTGATAAAGCCCAATAATATCCCCGGATGGAATAGGTCGTCCGCTTACGTGAAGCCTAGGAGTGCTTTAGTATGGTGTCGTCTTGCTGTAACCTTCCCCCCTAAACCTTAAATATTCTCCCTTCTTTCCTGAAGGTGTATGCGTCCCGATGGATCCAGTTATTATTTTGCACCGAAACTTAGGGCACGGTATTCTCATCTCTTAGTTAAGGGGCAATGCCCGGGAGGACGAGATCGTCTCTTACTTTATTAGCGCTAGAGGCTTCGTTTATAATAAAGATCAAGGGGTAGTAACGGGGCAGGAGATTACTGCCTCTCATAACGGACGATCCTCTATCTTCGCTATATCCGTAATATACGGAACGGTAAGGAGCGACGTAACCGGATTTACTGCCGCCTTAGCTTAGTGTCATTAGCTGAAATTAGGGAGGGTAACCGGCTTTTTATGGCTTATCATTCTAGTTTTATAAGTACACTATTCCGGCCTCTAGTTGTTAACGCTTCGTTAGAACCTCGGAACTAAATCTATATCACCTCGTCTATACGAATAATCACGTGATTAAGCTAACGATAGTATATAATCAGAGAATTAGTCCTACGAGACAGCGCTAAAGCCCTATCTCCCTTCTTTATACTAAGGTTTTTCTTCTTGATAAGTTAAGCTTTCGGTTCCGTGGGAGAAAAGTAGTTCCTTTAAGCGAATATTCCGAGGTAGTTATCTTCTTACGTTATAAATAGTTATAACCAGTGTCCAAGATATAGTTTCCTAGTTACCTAAAGCAGGAGATAGATATTTAGCTAACAATACACGTTAGTAGAATTATGTGCATCTAATTTCGATTCAGATAGCGGATTCTTAGATTATTAGTTAACGGAGGAGGGCCATAGAGGGCTAGGAAAGGAGCGTAGCTAGGAGTCTTTCAAGACCAATAGAAGGCAAAATGAAGGAGACTAAGGGAGAAAAGCCGCGCTGCTAGTGTACATAAAACGTTCCATCGCCTTCAGTCATAATCTATAATTGCCTAGAATGGCCGACCATCCTCTCTACTCTACAGTAGCCATCGGCACCTATATCACTAGCCCTAGTCCCTCCTCTTCCCATACTCACCATTCATTTATTAGGTGTTCTAAATTTCGCTCGATTACTCAGTATATCTTCTATCTTTATATACGGCAAAGCTCCGTAAGTCCCGCATTTCCATTTAATATAAGAAGACTACGCTGACAGCCTCGAACTAGACCCCGACCACGCGTGTATAAGCCTCTATAAGCATACAACACCTCATTTAGAAGATCCCTTAGCATAGCATTCGTCCAACAGTTGCCCTAGACGAAAGTCCTGAAGGAGGTTAATTCCGAACGTAGGGCCGGACGCGAGGCGAGACTCGTGCAGTACCCTAGGGTGGAAAATATACTACATATATGGATCGGTGACAATTCGGAGGTAGGTCTACTTAGATTACTACAGTCTAGAAAACCGAGGAGGGGTGATAAGAAGCGAGTCCGCCAAGGCTAGGAAAAGGTCTATAAGGCAGAGGAAAACTTTACGAAATTAAGAACTTATCGATATTACTAGATGGTAGAGACTTGTTTTCTTAAATGTTAGACAATCAAGTCTCTAGAGATACATGTTAGCGAATTTCAGGCTTTCAGATGGTCCCTCTCATATACCTCCCCGTTAACCTACACTAAGGCCAACGATGCTATTCCCGCCGAGGTATTGTCCTTCTTCTTCGCCTAGCCCTTCATACTCCCGTCTTTAGCCTAATCCTCATATCATTAATAATCTTATTCTATATCTATAGCGATATTTAACAGGATGCTATCTATAAGTTAACGGGATTTCAACCTTATCTAAATTCATTATAAATAATGAAGTTAGCCACATTCCTAGATAGATTAGTTCGGAAGGGAGCTGCTTAGGCTTTAAATTTTCCATTAGTGTCATCACTGTACCAGTATAGACTAGAAACAGCTTTAACACTAAAAGTCTTTTTATAACCCGTATAGTATTAGGAATGCTAGGAAGAAATCCGCTCGCTCGCGACTCGTACCTAGTAACTTCAAAAACGCCATTAAACCTATCTTAGGCTAGAGGCGACCCACTTATAACCCTAGCTTCCGGTGAGAGAATGGTACAATGTGTCTACAACGGGGAGGACGGTTTCGGAAAACGTCCAGGAAGACGAGGTGTGCGTTGTAGAGAAAAGGTACTGCTGTTATTATTTTTCGGTTTTCGATGAGTTTCGGTTTTGAAAACTAATTTTTGCCGGAAATCGTTTACGACCGGAGAAGTAGAGTGTACCTCGTGCTAGTATTTCAGAAGCTTTACAGTATCGATCTTCCGAAGAATCCAGAAATGGGGACCTTTAACGGCTTTCGTGACGGCCGTGCCATCAATAGGAATAGTATAGATTTACGCCTGGTCGTTAATAACACTAAATGCCCCTCTAAATTCCAGGAAAGACGTCTTTATCTCTCTATCCTAAGGGTGTTATTCGATTCAACTTCACGTTAATATACCTAGTAATCCAATAAAGATCTCGAAACCTAGACGTAATCGCATAAACGAAAACTTCTTAAAGTGTATAAAGAGCCTACTAGGAAAAGGAGATTATCTAATAAGCTATTACGCTAATATCTATATATTAATTCGTCGAAAGGGCAGCCTATAGGAATATAAATCCCTCGATTATAAGTGTTGGCCGCTTTCATCCAGCATAGTTATAAGTATTACCATATACATTAAAATATTATTGCTTATCGTTCATTTAGGAGAATAATTACCCATTACTAGTTAAGAAAACGCCGAAAGATTACATTAAGATAAGGAACGTTAGTAGGGGTAGAGAACGACGTTATAGTTATATAAATAGGTAACGATAAAGATTAAGAAGAAGTTAGAAGTATTTCACTCCGATATTATCTTTACTCGCCACGGAGTTAAAAATAATCTAAAAGAGGGATAGAGAGATACTATAGATGATTCTAGGACCGGGTTCTTAAGGGGAATTTATAGTAAAGAGCAGGTCTAATGCGAATAAGAGGGATAGCGGGGTGATAGATCCTTCTAAATATAGATAACGGGGTTCTAATCATTTATAATTCTTCTAAATACTTAAATGCTATTAGGTGAGTTACACTACTTAAGTCCTAGGAGAGAAGGGTCGATCGGTATTTCATCTAAATCCATTAAACTTTAAGGAGTAGTGCTAGATATAAGATCGTTACGAGAAAGCCGTTCATTAGGACCGTGCTCGCTCTCCACGCTTAATTAGTGTTTAAAAGGTACGACCGTGATTTCGTCTAATACCGAGTTAGCTATATAGGACCTAAGGCCTCTCTCCCCCGATAAGCCCCGAATAATAGACCTACGACCGTAGCTAGGTATTAAAGCTATAGGAGTTCTATAGCGCCGAGGTGGCCCGAGAACTCTTACTTAGGCGTCTAATCCTTTATCTAACTCTCGGTCTCTCTTTCGCTTAACTCTCCGCGATTGCGAAAGGACCGGCGGTAGGGAGGCCCGAGGTTAATCCGCGGTCATCCCATAGGTAGAATGGGCTCGATAAACATAAAGGATTTATTCTTCTTTACTATCGAAAGATTCGGGGTTCTTAGTACCCCTACGAACGCACTCGGGGCACTAAAAGGGTCCCACGAAGAGTTCCTTATAGGCGTAGCCTAAGTAACTACTAAGAACACCGCGCGTAAAGTAAGGTTTTAGATAGATAAGGTAAGGATATGGCGAATTAGTCTTCGGTGACTAGGGATCTTAGTTAAGTAGTCCCTCCATAGCGCCTCCGTTATAGGTTTAATCGTTATATTCTCGCCACTCCTTTCTTCCCGTAATCACCGGCGTACGTATATCCCTAACTCGGATACATTCGGGACACTAGAAGGGCGTTGCGAAGAGCTTCTCTCTTCTATTATACACGTGAATGCAATGCGACACGAGGCCGAGGATAGTGCGAATCGGGTCCCCATAGAGGAAGTATTTATACCTCGTTTACTTTTCCTCGGAGTGAAATAAATCGAAATGGCTTTCCTACTCCTAAATGCCCTTAATTAATAGAGAAGTGCCGTCGCCGACTCCCGAAGATAGGCACCTACGGCATTTAACGGCGTCCCTAAATTTACCTTTAGTGTTACCGTCCTATTCGCCGACGTGAGTCTTAGCAAAATAGCCCTTTAAATCCCTAGAGTTAAATATTTTACCTTTAAGTCCGGCTCCATAGTTAATGAAAGGACATAGATATTTTTCTAGGTATTTTAAAGATTATTAGAAATACGGCGTGCAGCGCGGGCCATGAAACCTCGCGAGGTGATTTAGCTAGGCTAGATAGCCTATCTCGATGTAATAAGTTACCTTACTTCGTCGACATCCCGGGTAAGGAAAGGACTTATTAAAGAACTTCGCGTCTAGATGCACTTTATTATAGTGGTTAGTGAGGGTCTTGCGGCTGCGGAGTTCACGATTATAAATGACGCATATGAAGGGGCCGTCGTCTAGGCCCTCAGTCCCACCCTCCTTCTCTTCCTTATCTCCCTTACTGCCCTTAATCTCGCCCTCACACTTACTTTCTAAGCCATTGTCTTGGCTATCGTCATCGTCGTCGTCGTCCTGTTCCTCGCCCTCGCACTCCTTCTCCGTGCCCGCCTCCTCTTCCTCTTCCTAGACATCTAACTTTACTTTTAGACATTTATTTAAATATACAGCCAGCAGGTGGATATACCTCCCTAGCTATCTATCATCATTTAAAACATTCTACTTACGCAGAATGTACTGGAAAACCTAGCTCGCCATTTATGCATTACTTTAACGTGAGAGCGTCTCTACGCCACGGTTTAATGGCTACTACTTCCGGCGTGGTGATTATTGTCCCTATGCTCGTAATAGATCGGCCTCGTCGAAATATATACGTCGAATGTCCGCCAGTTTTATTAACTCCTAATTACGGCGTAGATATTTAAGTCTTAAGTTTAGTCTTATAAAAACTTCCTAATCGTCCTCTACCCGAGCTTAGGCGAGGATTACTTATAGCGTATTCGCATCCTCGCGCCGTTCGAACTCGGCCCGCTCCTCCGGAGTTAAACTAATAGGCGCGTTCGAATCCCGAGAGAGGGTTATATTTCGGAGACGGGTAAATAGTTCACCGTTATCGCTACCGGTTCTCTAGCCGAACGCCGCTTACAGAAGGTCCTCCCGTAGTCGTGATATCTAATATTATAACCTAAACACCGCAGTCGTATAACTCATAACGTAGTCGCGGAGTGTATTAGAAAAGAGAGCTAGGATAATAGGTATAGTTAGAGAATATTACGCTAGTGCTAGGGCCACGGGGAGACTCACGATTCTTATCTAACCTCGCTCCTAATCCGACCCGCATCGAATATAGAACCGGTAGAGTCCGTATACCTAGAAATATATATATCCTATACTAAATATTATTATACTTTCGATACGAGAGGTTAAAAACTATCTTATCGAGGACCTCATCTTTCCACTTCATCTCGATGTAGTCGACGTTACCTAGTACGGGTCGCGTTAAGAACTCCTAAGCGTCGGCGAAGCTAGCCTTAAAGGCGTTGTCTTAAAGTACTCGTGCCACGATTAGACGAGCTAGGCATACTAAAGGAAATGGTATAAAGAAGACGGAAAACTAAACCCTATCGCAAAAGGAAACGGTGTATTAATACTTAACTAAGATATTCACCGAGCCTTTAGTGAAGCGTACCTATCATCCCTAGCGACGCTCAGTGAGTCCTTAAGTTTATTCCTCTTCACGGTAATGGTTAAAGCATACCTTAGCTTCGAAGGGTCCCGGGGATCCCGTATAATTAATAGGAGATAGTCCCTATAAGGAATCTTACCGAGGCACCCTAGTCTAAATCCGCCCGACGAGGCTATAAGTACATTAGTATAGAATATAACGCGATCCTTCGCGTCGATTCCTAGTTTAGCGGCGTATTCCCATAACGTACGAAGAATTAGGATAACGTCCTAATCGGTCGCCTCGACCTTCTCGAACGTGGGCTATTTAGTAAGCTCGGCTTCTACGGTAAGGTGTTTCTAAATCTACTTTTAGACGGAGGTTAGTCTAACGGAGTGCTTATCTAGGAGCGACGTCGCCCTTACCTTAGATATCTCAAAAGTGACAACCGAGGATGTAGGCATTCGAGCGTTGTAGTTATGAAATCTAAGCCTCCATTTATCGCCAGCCTCAGGTTCTTGTTACCGCTTCGCTTTTAACACTATGAGGTCTACCTATTTAACGAGTTTTCGCCACATCGTAAGTGGCGTGCTTACGTAATTAACCATCCTCTACTGGACATACTCCTCTAGTCCGAGCACCATGACCCATCTCACGGAGTGCTCGACGTAGTCGGAGAAAAACGCCTTCGCCTAAGCGGCTGCTTTTATATCTCCCTGGCATAATCCGATCCACAGCGCATCGGGATCGGTCTCTCTTTTGCGAAAGTATCTAGATCACGGAGACTCAGCTTTATTTAACGGGGGCACCGGGCACGGGAATCACTTACTCGTTCTAAACCCTCATCAGCCACCGTCGGTGAGCTTCACTGCTGTCAACGCCCAGCGTCTCCTCTTCGTCAGGGGCGTCTAGGAACTTTTGGAGCTTTTCGAGACTTCGCTGCTGCTGCTCCTCCAAGGGGACCAATGCCGAGCGTCGAGTGTTGGGCAGTCGGCCCGAGGAAATCAATTTCTGCAAGTAAGCCGCCATGGCCGCAGTAAGGAGGAGGAGGAGGAGGAGGAGGAGGAGGAGTAGGATGAGGAGGAGCAGACTATCGCTTGGTGGGCAGGGGCCGTCATATAATGGACTGGGCGTGACGGCACGGCGTGGACCTCGGCGCACACAAATCCACCCGTCGTCCGTCTCGCTGGCCTTGATATTCGACAAATGGTCCATATTTCAAAAGCTGGACCCGCTCCCTAGGCTAGCCTAGATAGGGGCGTAGGAGATCCTCTCGGTCAATGGCGACGCCGCTCTATAGACGACCCCGGTCGCCTTTGTTCGCCCGATACCGTGGTACGGTTCGCGGGTAGGTCCCCCAAGACGCCCGGGCGGACAATACGGTGAAATGACGGTAACCCGGGGCGCGGCCGCCGCGGTCACGGGGTCGGTCGGGGCCGCCGACAGTTCCGCGAGGGTGACCGATGCTGTATCAATAAAACCGATCAAGTCGAGCTGACGGAAGCGCTGAATTCCATGTTCCATTGGTATCGAAAGGCGCAGGTGTGCTACGCATTCATGTCGGACGTGCCGAGCGACGAGGATCCACTCGCCGAGGGCTCCAAGTTCCGGCAGAGCAAGTGGTTTACTCGCGGATGGACGCTTCAGGAATTGGTCGCGCCGCAATATGTGACGTTCCACGGGAGCGACTGGAAAGAAATCGGGACGAAATCTAGCTTCCAGGCCCTCATCACAGAGATCACCGGGATCCCCGAGCAGGTTCTCTTGACGAACTCGGGGGGTGATATTAGCGTGGCTCAGAGAATGTCGTGGGCTGCGAAGAGGGAGACGGCCAAGGAGGAGGATAAGGCGTACTGTCTCTTGGGGCTGTTCAATGTGAATATGCCAATGGCCTATGGGGAGGGGGTCAACGCCTTCCGACGCTTGCAGCTAGAGATCATGAAGCTTTCAGATGACCAAACGATATTTGCTTGGACGGGCACGAACCATGGAGAGAGGAGAGGGCTCCTCGCCACGTCACCGCGGGAATTCGAACATTGCGCCGAGGTGAGGAGATATGGTGACAGCCCGGCGTTTTCCATGACCAACAAAGGTACCCATATGAAGTTGCCCCTCATTCCGCAGGAGGACAACAAGACCTTTTTGGGGATTCTGAGCTGTCAGCGCAAAAGGGGCGTCCAGTATCCAGATCGATATCCCATGGGGATATATCTGGAAAGGGATGGCGGGGAGGACTCGACCAGCTACTTTCGCGTGAGGCCTGGGAAGACGAAGGAGATCAAAGGAGATGTGTCGTCGTATAAGAGAACGGAGGTTTATGTCCGGGAGACTGATCCCTCCAGCTTCGACGTGTCAAGTAAGGATGATCGGTTCATTGATTCTGCCCTCCCTCCCTCCCTCCTCCTCCGCCGCCCCCCCTTTCTGGCGTTGAAGCACCCACTCCGCAGCTCCGGAAGAGGACGGCGAAAACTGACCCCCAATCGTCTCCTAGGCTGGATGCAACCGGAATCCGAATACCGCTTCTTCTTTTCCATCAAACAACGTGAACACGCCCTCCCCGACGTCGAATACGCCGACCTCGACACGGGTTCCAAATGGATCGTCCAAAAAGAAGAAATCCGCCTCACCTTCCCCGGCTCGGGCTGCAATTCAATCCTCATCTTCAAATCGACCAACCACGACGGCATCTTCGCCATCACCCTCGGCGTGCACAACTACAACGTGTGGGGCGCCATGACCATGTCACCAGACACAGACATCAAGAGGATCGCGGGGGAATATTGGGATGGGCCGATGGAAATGGCGAGATGGGACAACATGGATCGCCGGAAATTGGATCTGGGGGAGGGGGAAGTGGCCAGTTTGGCCATCAGAAAGGGGAGGAGGGACGGCGGGAGGGTGTACTTGATCGACATTGACGCTGGGGAGAACTGGTGGCTGGAGAAGGTCGGCCCAGGGAACTTCCCCGGCTGGTGGGATGCGGAGAAGAATGAAATGGCAAAACGGTCCTCGACATTCGCGTGACCCCAGGGACGTAGCTAGGTCGATACTAGGTATATAGATATATCTTGACTGTTAAATTTAGGCAGCAGTGTAGGGGCAGAGAATCTGACGGGTTCCCTGACCCCCCGTCTGAAACGAATGCCTAGCCGAGAGGTACTAATATGTAAGTATAGCTGATCACAAAGGGCTAGATTAGGTCCTCGGTGTGTTTGCTCAGGAGTGCTCAGTGATGCTCAGCCAAAAGCTCAAGTTAAAGCTCAGGTTAAAGCGGCCTTTGCTCACCCTCTAGGACTAAATCGTACATAGTATGGCAATAAGGTTTTTCGTTCTCGAGTAATCTGGGTATTGAAATATTCCGTCGAGAAGGAACTCGTTACTCTTCTCGGCCGTTCCCCCCTCCTCGGAAGGGTCATATTTTTGGTTAATATGACTTGCTAGAAACACGAATCAGCAGTATATGAACATGGACCGGCCATAGCTAGACAACAGGCGTTGAAATGGCCGCGACAAGTTGAGATTCTGCTGCCCCTCCTTCTAACCTTTTGGTACATTCATTGGCGACGACCGGGCCTCAGACACGTGCATGCTTGCATGTGTGCATATGTGTGTTTGTATGTGTGTAGATTTATGTATTGCCTACGACGTAACATGATAACATTCCGTCCTCCGTTCCATCCTTTCATTCATTTTTTTCACCCTGTCTTCCATCCCGTCTCCATCCTATCCGATCCATCCTGTCCCATCCGGCCGCCCCCATCGACGTCAAACGTCAGCTTTCTGCCTCACGGGATTTTCCATCCTTTTTTCGCTGCAGCACATGAAAATGAAAATGGAGAGAGACAGAGAAGAGAGCTAAGAAAAGGAAACATGAGGGGGAAAAGAAACAAGACAGATGGTGCATCCCGTACAGAACATGGCGCACTAAATACACAATTCATCCATTGTCACGACTCATTCCGTCTCTCACGCACTTCCTTGGCCTGTCGGCACCTTGTTCAACGCCGCTTGGGCACGGAGACATGCATCCTCCAGCGCGAAGATGTCGGCTCGGCTGTCGCTCAGCAGGTCCTCGTCACCGGCATCGGCGCTGTTCGACGCGGATTCCGTCGCCTGATGGACAAGTTGCAGGAGGAAGTTCGCTGACGAGGTTAGCGATGTAACGTGCTGCGTGAGACGGGCGTGGAGGCCGTTCGTGGAGGAAGTGGAAGGTGGTGATGATGATGTTGGCAGGTGAGGGAGAATGACGCTGAGGAGGTTCAGTGTCGAGATCAGGTAGGGCATATCGTCGAGGATGCTGGATAGGGTGTCTGCTGGGTCGGGCCACGACGGGGACGCGGACGTTGACAGCGTAGGTAGGTCGTCAGGGAAGACCAGGTCGAGTAGAGACGGCGACGGTTGAGCCTTGTCGCTGTCTTCTGCGTCGGTGGTAGTGGTGGTGGCTAACAGAGTCCAGGGGTCGAGACCTTGGCTCTGCTGCCCTCGGCTGTCTGTCTCGCTCTGCTTCTGCCGGCCGAGGTAGGCTAAGAACTCGTCCTTCAGCCAGTCCACGCCCACAGCCTTCAGAGCGCCCAACTGCTGCGGCGGCGCCAGCGGAATGGGATGTGGCTGGAGGGCGGATGTGCTGCGCGTCAAGCCCGTCTCTTCGTCTATCCCGGGTTCGTGTTCGGGCTCCTCTTCAATTTCCGCCCAGTTGGTGCTGAGTGTGGCGCCTTGTAGGGTCTGCGTGATCACACTCACTCGGACCTCTGGGTCAGGGTAACTGTGGAGGAGTTTGGTGGCAATGTGATGTGCCGAGTCGCGAAGGCTGGCCGCCGGCGTGATGGTAAACAGCTGGGTCAGTGTCGCCATCAACAGGAGAAATTTGGCGGATGATGGATGAGGGTTTGTTGGCGACGCTACGACGCATTGACGGTACAGGAGGGATAGGAGGGAGTCTTGGAGTGCCGCCGAAGGAATCGAAGGCATTGCGGATAGCGGGAACGAGTGGGCAATGAGTTTGGTGATTTCGGTCGTGAACAAATGAGGGGTGGTCGTGTCGTCCGAGTTGATGAAGGATTCATACGCATGGAGGAAGATGACCCCGGCTCTAGGAAAGGGGATCTGAGATGGTGACGTCGGGTACTCGGATGGTTCTTCTTCCTTGCCTTGGGATGGGTCTTCGGGGTCCTCTTCGTCGTGAATGACTTTCTTGATCTCGAATCCCACGTCTAGATGCATTTCCCGGCTGAGTTTTCCGAACCTTGCCAGCAAGGCATCTCTCTCCTTCAATGTATCGGTTTCTTCCCACAACTGTGTCTCTGTCTCTCTTCCGGGGACCACCCGTTTGGGCTCTAGACGTTCTCGGAGACGGGCCGTCCAGGACAAGGAGGGATGCTCTAGAGACGACAGCGACGACATGTACTCATCCAATCCTTCCAGTATGACGGCGTTCAGAAGGCGAAAGATGATCTCTTTTTCATCTTCCGACGGCAAGTTCACGCCTGTCTTTTCTTGCTCAGCTTTTGCCTCCGGGTCCGGCAGAGGGGCAGTCGAAGCAGGGATGGTCTGAGGGACAGCTGTACTGCTTACGCGGGGAGGGAGAGGAGGACGGTTCTTCCCAGCCAGTCGTTCCAGCATGGCTAGAAAAGATCCTGTGGTAGCCGAAGAAATAGGCATATGTCGGTATGCACCCAACGCTGCCGGAAGGGAGGTGGCGAGAAATCGACTCGGATATTGCGTTTTGATGCGAGGGTGAAGGAACCCGAGCATGTTGAACAAAGCCTGTAGCTTCAGAGATTTGAGAAGGGGTCCTTGGTTTGGTGCAGATGATTCATCTCCCTCTTGGGCAAGTTGGTCACTGGTCGATGACTTAACCTCAGGCATGCCTTTCAATTTTATACTCCCCAAATGGACACGAGGGGCTTCGCCAGCGAAGGTGGGCAGTTCATCATCGGCATCTGCCGGATCAAAGTTGTCCTCATCGTCGGAATCTTCGGCTTCATCACCTAGCTTTTCAAGCTCCTCTGCCACACGAACCACGACTTCGCGAGGGTTGCCCCTCTTGGCAACAATCTCTAGGCATCGAGTGGCCTCCTCCGGGGCATGGTTCAATAGGGGGAGAAGCAGCTTCAGCAAGTCCCATCCAATCTCTTCGGCTAGTTTGCCGTCGTCATCACTCAACAGCTTGCTCAAGGTGGGGAGGTTCTGGGGGGTGAGTTGGTATTCCAGCAGTGTCAGGTATGTCAGGTAATCCGTCGCTGGTGGCAGCGCCGCAACAAGAGGGTCCGTCTCTAGAGAAGCTTGTGAGGCCATGTTGCCAGAATCCTTGAGTGGTTGTGTTGTGAGATGAACCGACGTAGATAGATTACAATGAAAAGCCTCAACTGGAGAGCAGAGAGGTGCGAATGTGAGAGACAAGATATGGCACGTCGTTCAAACGTGGGAGGCACGTGACACGGAGGGGGCGGATGCTGCGTCGACGCTGTGTCAAGACGGCGCGGGTGACTGTGGCCCTGATGGACGAGAACAATCATAGAGGTTCACAGAAGCCGGCGGACGATAACACAGATGTGGTTGAAACGATGTCAAGAGGGTGAGCTGGTCACCAAGAGAGGTTGTCGAGGACAGACTCGAGGTCACCAGGTGTCACGTCACTGGGTAGAGTGCGGCCGCCAACTCAGCCAATCAGCATCCGGTTGAAAGCTTGGCGTATTCACCTAATCATGTGACCAGGACACACGTGACCATGTCGATTTTCCTCTCAGCACATTAAATGTTGAGAGTACTCCGTAATACAGATCACGGAGATGCCACGCCGGATTTACATCTGGCCCTCGCACGATTGAATCGGCATGGTCTGCATTGGGTCAGCTGATCCCAGTGGTACATCCCATTTCAACATCAACTCTCGATCTGACAGTGCACACAAGTCGCGCACACAGAGGATGCCACAGCAACGACAACAGCAACGGTGTAAGGCCAGGTTAAACGCTGAGGTGAGCTGAGCCAAGCGGTTCATAGTCAATGCGACAACGGGAAGTGTCGCACATTAGTATTGGTCCTGAAGTAGTTCAAACCCCTGGGAGATCGTCATCTTCGTCGGCAGCCTTGCCGCACTCACGTCATGGCCCTAGTCGGTGGTCTTGTGGCATAAACTATCGAAGGTGGCGAGGGTGTGGCGTCAGCTGGCGTCCAATATTGCGGTGCGATTGATTTGGCTGACACCAAGGTCGCACAAGGACGTGGGCAGCGCCAACTCGGGCCGAGGCCAAACACTGAAATTGCAGTCTCACTTGTGTGTCTGTTGGAAAATATAGGGTAGCCAGTACACACTGTCACATCGACGCTCGCAGGCAATATTAAATAAGCCCTAAGGCTGGGTCGGAGGAAAAAACGATCTCGGATCGGAAATTTCCTCCCGCCTCTAATATCGCTAGTTGGGCAAAGACAAAATCTCCTCGCGCGATCCTTCTTGCATTCATGGACCTCCAGGCTCCAGGCTCGAGAATCGAATTGCCATGACAGTGTCTCAGAGGAAGACCCCACCGAGGCCCCCAGCTTCGCACGAGTTTCACGCTCCATGCCCAAAAGAACAAAGTTGGGCGAAGTACTGTGTATTCCTACTACTCCGTAGGGTTGCCCACACCCAAACAACCGAAACGCGCAGACAAGGTTGCAGTGCCGTGCCACATTGCGCACTAGATTCAGAGCCTGGCGGACTTCTGTGGCTCACGCGCGACGCGGCACTTGGGGTACGAGACAGCTAAGCCCCCAGTGGCCCCCCCCGACAGGGATACCCAGGCCGGATTCAGGTGTGCAGGGAACCAGGCACTTTGCAAGCAGAGCGTTTTTGAAGGATGACTCGCATGAGGTCGGAATTAATCCCTGGTCATGCCCGATGGTGGTCCCTGGTGGTTTTCCCTTGCCGTCGCTCGCCGTCTCGAAGAGGACAAGACACTGACTCTTGAGCACGCACTGAGCAACCGAAATCCACGCCTGATCGGTCCGCGGCCTGGAACTTGCCGTCTTCCTGACCCTCCTCTCTCGCCTATGTGCAACCAGCTCCCGTGTTGGGAAACGTACGGCTGATCTGTTCTCCAGGAAATCAATAGTGTCCGACGGCACCCTTCGGCGCCTTCACTATCGAATGCAAATGAGATGACAGGAAACAAAAACCAGGCGTGGCTAGATTGACTGCCCACATTGCCGTGGGAGAGGCGGGCGTCGGTGGGCTGACAACCATCAAGTAGCAATAACCGAGTCTGAATCTGCCAGCGGCGAGCGCCATCTCCCCCAGGTGGCCCCGAACGAGAAGCACAATATGTAGCATCCCCCAATCGCATGCGCGGCCCGGGCTTGGACGGAGTACAACAGGATCCAAAGAAGAAAGCGACGGAGAGGGGGGTGGATCTGCTTCTTCGGCAGTGGATAAGAATGGCCGGATATGGGCACTTGATCATGTCCAAGAAGGAAGCACGCAGTGGCCATTTGCCCCGACAGGTGTCGACAGAAATTATTTATGGAACAAAGCTATGGAAACATGTCCCCGCGGCGCACCCGCAACCAGTGACCAGTGACCAGTGACAAGTGTCGAGGCCCGACAGCAAACCCGCCTGCCGATCGCTGCGGCGATCCAACAGGCTAATTTCGAAGCACACGGCGAGGGCCTGGCAGGCTGGCACTCGCACCCCTGGGGCCTGGGGGCCTGGGGCCCTCGGCGTGGGCAAGCCTTGACAAGCCCAAGCCGGAGGATTGTTCTTCTCTGAATTCCTCGTTCATCCCCCGGGCCAAGCGAGAAACCAGTGTCCAGTAGTTGGCCAACAGGAGCCCCCCTCTTCGGTTAAGCCACTGAACCCGAGAACCTAAGGAAGCCTAATGAAGCCAAGGGACCCCCGCCTGGCTGAACAACCTTCTTCTGTTCTGGCCGCGACATTGAGTTCTAGCTCATGCGATACAACCCCAGCCCAATAATGGCGGCCCCTCGATTGATTTCGCCCGTCCGCCGCAAGGCTGTTATGCAACTGTCATTGCCGAGTACCCTCTCTGGTAAGCCAGTTCTCTCTTGTATCCTCATGACCCATCTTCTTTGTCCGGAGGAAGTTAACGCAGCGGTGCGAAGGAAGTGACGGGGTGGAAGTTCGTGCGCCACAGTTCGTAATGGGCGTCGTTGGACTGGGGAGCTAGCGGGCGACCAGGGGGGTGTGGACTCTGGGTCGGACAGGGGGGAGAGGCAGGCTGACGCCTGAGGCGCCGAGGACGCTTTTGTCAACGACGCGAAAAGAAACGACGTGGACCTGGTCGGCCCCAAAGATAGGTAAATGCAGTGTGCCGTCAACTCCCCCGTCTGCTGTCTGCTTGCTGCTTGCTGCAGGCTGCAGGGCGCAAGCCGCAAGCCGCAGGCTGGATGGACGTGGCCTGATTGTCCATCCTGCAGGCCGATGGCCGAACGCCCGAAGCCAAACTCTGAGTGGCCGTCATGGCCAGGCGTGGGAGGGCTTGTGGGACAATGAGCCCGCCGCGGAGGTTCCCTCCGTCATCAGTCACACAGAGGTGGCTATTATTATTTCTGGCGGCTGCAGCCCGGCATCCGACGCCAGAGATTGAAAGGACGACATCTGCGAACAGTTGTTGCAGGTCGCGGTCACAGTGCCTTACAGTAGGTAGCTTCAGGAACCAAAGAACCGGCATGGGGGCCAGGACCAGCTGAGGCCCGAGGCCAGGTTTAGGGAGTCTACCGAGAAGGAGTCTGGAGCTCCGAGCCTGGGTGGCTCAGGGTTACAGGGCTCGGGGCTCAGTTCAGGTGGGTTTCTGGACTTTCTGATTTCTGTCAACGGAGAGTGCTCGTGGCAGTCGATGGGCGATGGTCGGCTCATTTAGGCAGTGCCCGTCAATTTTGTCTCTCCGATGTCTCGCCATGTCGCGAGCCAGTCGCCAATCAGGCGGCCCAGAGGCCCTAGAGCTCCGTTTTCAACGGTCGGCAACGCCCCCATCCTTGCCCGATGCAGAAGGGTCCGTCCACCAGCCCGCGGCGGCCGCCCGGCGTCGTTAATTCCCTGATTCCCCCAACCTCGAGCCTGGAAGGGAGACTGTCTGACCGCCTAGCCGTCTGGCCGTCCGGGGGGGCGTGATGATGAAAAACCCCCCGGCGCTCGTCTCACGGTTCACCCGGGTCTAAGTTAGTGCCCCGTCACCGCGAGGCCAAACAGAGTCCGTAGGGTGCCGGGGAGCGGTGGACGCTGGGCGCTGGGCGCTGGACGCTGGGCGCTGGACGCTGGACGCTGGACGCTGGACTCCTACGCCGCCAGCGCCAGCCCTAGGTGGAGTGCAGGCTGCGGATTGCCGATTGCGGATGGTGGTGTGGACGATGGATTGTGGATTGTGGCTGGTGCCGTCGCGTCGCTCGCCTGCCGAGACACCATTCTGGCACTACGAGCTGCCATCTGGTGCATCTGGTACCACTCCGTGCACTCCGCGCACTCCTCCTGCTCCTCGCTCCTGCTCCTGTTCCTTGCGAAGCTGCCCACTCGCGACTCGCAGAGCGCTGCGGCGAGAGCGCATCCCAATCCACACCAGCCTCGGGCCCAGGCGGACGCTGTCATTCGCACGCTGCCGGTCTCGTCATGTCGCAATTGACAGCGGGAGGCAGGCCGAAGCGCCCCCTGGCTGCCGTCAACCCCCCAAAGCCCAAAGGCTAATGGCTCGCACACACACGGTACCTTCAACCCTTCAGGCTTCAGCTCCTCCATGGATCCCTGGGCTCTGCATCGTGCATGATGTGTCCTGTATCCACGGCCATGTGGAGCCGGCATCCGGAACTATTGGGCCAATATTCTTCTGCCTTTCAATAGAGCAGATCGCCGCCCACGATCACGAAGTTACCATCATGAGGAAATTTGGGCTTGACCTTTGCAGTTCCCGCTCGACCATCTGCCCTTGCATGTCGATGAGCCCGACTACGGCTCGCTCGTCTTGGGCTTTGGGGGCTTTGAGGCTTGACGTCTTTTGCTCTACTAGTATTGGTCTTTTGGACTTTCGGTCTTTGGGTCTTGGGTCTTTGTGCCCTGCCGTTCCCGACTCTTGACTGAAAGTTGACGCTGGTTCCAGCTTGGTGATGCTTCGCTTGAAGGCCACTCAACCCTCGAGTGGAACAGAGGCTCCTACTCCTGCTCCTGCTCCTGCTTGTTGCTGCTGGCTGCTGCTTCAGCTCACAATCACACAACACGCAACCGCATGACCACACGACCACTCTACCACTCGACCACACGCCCCCCGACTCGTTGTTATTACAACCTCGTCGCGCCTGTCCTTTCTGCCTGCACGCCGCGCCATTTCCATTTCCATTTCCATTCCCGAGTCCTTCGTTTGCTCGACTCTGCCGTGGCTGTTCTAATTGCGATATCGCTCTCGTTGGCCAATATTGGTCGTGTCTGAAATTGGGGCCGCGAGGAATCTCGACAAGGTATGCCGTGCAGCCCAACCGTGCTGCGATATGTTGTGTTCGACTTCGAGACACGTCGATTGGGTCCCAAAGTAAATCACTGACATCTTCCCAAGCATTTGAACGGACACCTAAATAAGCGTCGGAAGTACTGGCGGTACATGGTCAAAGCCCACCCGCGACTCACCACCGACCTGCCTTGCCCCGTGTTGGTGCATACCAAACAACACCGAAGCACGGTCGTCTGGATTCCAAACCTGAACGCTGCCTGGCCTGGTCCTTCGACTTGCCAGCACCTCACTGTCCGTCGACGCGACTTGGCTTTCCTCTTCGTTGGGTCCAACCGATGCAGCATTCACGTCCGCCTCAGTTCCCTCCTCTTCACTCGTACTCGTCTTTCAAGAAACACCGGTCCAGCATCGACAACGCCAGGTTCACCGTCGACCTCACTCTGCCGAAACCAATCGCTGCGCCCGCCTGGGCATCTCTTCCCACACCTCCCATGTCCGGGTCTCCCCCACCGGAGCCCCCCGCCGAACCTCCACAGATTGCTGGCCGGCGACGGAAGCGGTCGCATACTCCTCCCACCACCACCACCACGGCCGCCCTCCTCACTTCGCCTGTGACGCCCTTGGATTATACCGCCCCGAGACTGGGTGCGCAGGCAAGAGGTGGTGAAACTCTGGCCGAGCTGGCCCTCCAACCGAGTCCATACACTCCGAATTATCCTCTCCCAGCCTCGTATCAATCCGCTTCCAGTTTCGGTACCGTGACCGTCAGTGGCCAATATGTTCCGGGTTCCATCTCGCCCCGCGCCACGCGGAAACCAAAGGCACACGTCGCCTCGGCCTGTATCAATTGCAAGAAGAAGCATTTGCGATGTGACAGTAGCCGGCCTTGTCGGAGATGCGTCCAGAGCGGCAAAGAGGTAATCCCACGACATGGGTCCATGTGGGCAAAGACTAACGTCGAGCAGGACTCGTGTGTCGACGTTGAACACAAAAAGAGGGGGCGGCCTCCTCTCAAACCTGAGGATCCTTCTCTGAGGCGTCCGTTCGAATCCACCCTGAGTCCGATGACAGGACCGCATGGAGATACTTTCCGAAGGCTATCGGCTTCAGATCCGTCTTCACCATACGTTCAATCTCCTGGCTACCAACGCAATTTCAGACCTCTCCAGGCCTATGACCCCACGCGCTCACAGATTCGAGGGCCGACATATCCTTCCATGTACGCCACGCCGACTATTTCCCCGAGCTCTGCCACCGCGGTAGGAACCTTTATTCCCTCCTCGCGACAATATCCACCCGGTCCTACCCCAATTCCTGGACCGCCGCCGTCTTCATATAGTCCTATTCAGCTGGATCCTGCCTCGAGATCTATTGCCTCATACTCCGGCAATGTTTACAACTATCCCGCGCCTCACGGACAAATGGGACCGCCCTCGCAATTGTCGTATTCGAATCCACTCTTCCCACGTCCACCCGGGCCGTCGTCATTGCCAATTGAGACCTTGCCTCCAATGCAGGGCCCTTCGAGTCTACAACTACCTCCTATTCGTCCGCCCCTTTCCCCCGGACCGATCGATCCGGCAATTGTGCGGCAACAGCCACACCAGCAGACTCAACAATCTCCTCGAAGCGAGGCGGAAGGTAGAGACGACGGGACGCAGGAACCCGATGCAAAGAGGCCTAAAATGGACATTCAAGGGATTCTGGGACCTCGGAATGATTGAACCGGCCCCCTCTCTGCACAAATTTACGAAACATTTCTTTTGGTGACGACGACATGAGCGGACGAAAAGATCTTGACAAGACGGCATTTTTACTTCAATTTCTGTACAACAGGAAACAACACTTTGATATCAACATCCCTGCGCTGGACGCAGCCGGAATTTTTGACCGACCGGTATGTCAGGGCATTCTTCAAAACCACGTATGAGTATGACACCCAGGGGATTCCATCGACGGTGCTATTAGGGTTCTCTAAGAAAAAATCATCTTCGACGGCGGTGATAATTCTTCTGTTTTCTTCCAGGATTTCTGTCATCTTCGAGAGTCCACTTTTGCCAGCGGACATATTTCCTCTTGCATATGAATCCGCGATACTATGTGTTGATTGGGATGGGTTTCGGGCCAACACCACCGCTATGTGTCATCACAGGTGGCTCAAAAGTACGGGTTTGATCTTTCCACGTTCTGGCTGGCATTGTGGCCACGGCTTCTGGCCATGCCTTGTTAGTTACGGCCGCAACCGTGGACGCTCGTCAGCGTTCACGATGAACCTCTCAGTTAGATTTTTGGGTGGTGAATGACGACGATCGGCCTCAAGCGGCCATGGATCCGTTGAGCAACAACGATACGAGGGATATTTCTTTCTATGTATGCCGAACATGTAGAGAAGAGCCACAGGCAGGAATGCGAAGCTGTTTTTTGACAGGATATCGACATGAACGGAAAATACACTTATTTCTGGATTGGGCAAAGACGGCTTGCTTTGGAGCTCAAATGTACCAATGCTGGTGTCCATGTCGGTTTCTACATCGGTAAAGGTACCGACGCAAACGCGAGGGAATGAAATGCAAGGGAAGAGGATTGGCTGTGCGCTTTGTTTTGTGCGCCGCCGCCGTGAGATCGGGTTAGATCGAATTGGGATTGAACTTGGTTTTATGACTCCTGGGATAATTTGATTGCGCAGCTGATATGCACTCGATGATTGACCTCGATAGGCGCGAAAAGAGAGGATATCTTGGTCTTGTTTGCGCAAGGCGACGTCTGATAGAATAGCGGCGAAGGACAGTTTTGTGCTCGACCAAGGAAAACCCATGTATTCCTGAAATGAGATGAAACACCAGTCGGGATGGAAAATGAAATGAAATGAAACAAAAACAAAAGTGCGACGGCGAGTTTGTGTCGCTTCCTTTGATACTGTCAAACCAATGAACTGAGCCATTTTACTTTTGCTAGCTATTGAGTTGAACGCAAGGGTCGTTACTCTCACTATCACCATCACCAACACCGTCAACACACATGATGGTGGGAGAAGGCCATGTCGGATCGATAAGTACTTATGTAAGTGCCTGGAGGGATCTCGAAGACGATCGTCATCTATCCAACCAACCAACCAACCATCCAGCCATCCATGGATTCGATACAGTCTACTGATATATGTATGTACTTGAACCAGATCCAATCTCGTCCAGGCCGTGCGAACGTCAGTCATGTCATGCATGGCATGACGAGTCGGGCCGTGTCAATCGAGAACCTGCTCAACGGTTGGTCGCAAGCAATCCCGACGCCATGGTCTCGAGGTCTTCGAGCGTCTGGGGTCCGTCGGCGGCGTCCTGTTGAGCACGACGATGGCGGTGGGTCTTGCTCTTCTTGCGGATTCGGGCAGAGTCCTCATCGCCGCCGTCGTCGTCCGACGACGAGTCTTGGAACCATTTCTTCGGCCGCTTGGGTTCGCGAGGTGAGGTGAGGTCGTTCGTTTCCGCTCCGTTGTCGCCGTCGCCGTCGCCGTCGCCGTCTTCGTCATACGGGACGAGTTGCACGCCCACATCGTCGTCATCATCGCCACCCCGGGCCCCGGAGACTCCCTCGGCCTCACGCCTCTCCCTCTCCCTCCTCCGATCCTTCTTCTCACGCCTCTTGTCCTTCGCGACCTCCTTGTCGACCAGGTCGGCTTGCTGTGCACGTTCGCGCTCCTTCTCCAAGAACACGCGCTTCTCCTCCTCGGCTCCCTGCCGTCCGCCGTCCAGGAACGTGCTCTCGTCGCGGTACGCCTTGCGGTCCTTGGGTGTGTCCGAATCCGAGTCGAACGTCAGGTGTTGGCCGCGGCCTTTGTACTTCAGCAGCTTTTTCTTCGATGTCAGAAGCTTTTCGCGTCGTTTGGAGTCAATTGTCAGTGGGATTGCATCGGGGTTGGTCGATAGATACACCGTTTTGATCTCGTGTGTGCTGCTTGATGCGGTGGGCTTGGCGCGGTCCTTGGTTTCGGTTGGGTTGTTGCCCGGTTCGGTGGCGTCGTCGTCGTCGTCGTCGTCTTGATCGAGATCCGAGTCGCCAGCTTCGAAGCGCCGTTTCACTGAAAGGAAGTCGTTCTCTTCGTCGTCTGTGTCGGCCGAGTTTTCTTTCTTGTCGTCGTCCTCTTCGATCAGGTTGGTGTAGTGTTCGGCTAGGACATCCCGGTTTCTCCGCTCGAACATGCGGTCGTACCTTGTCCTGACACCGCCGTTTCTCTCCTTTGCTTTCTCTTTGGTCTCATCTTGCTCTCCGTCATCGCTGTCCTCGCCCTCTAGCGCCGCGAGCAGTTGTCTCGGCGCGTTCTTCCTGGCCTTCGCGTCCTCACCCTTGACGAACTTTACTCTCGGAGCGCCAGGAAGGCCCAGACTGGCGGCGAAGGCCTCCAGGTCCAGCTTCTTCACGCTGAAGATCTCCTTGTCCTTCTGCACGTGCACACTCCGGACGTAGCTGACGAATGCCTTCTGCCCTAGATACTTCAGCTCCGGGTCCTTGAAACACATGTTCTGCAGCTGGGCTTTGATCGTGTTTTGCATCTTCTTCTGTCGCACATTAATTTTCTCCAGCGTGACCTTTTGCTTCTCGAGTGCACTCAGCATGCCGGGCTCTTCGCTCGGGTCCAGGAACATGACGGCGCGGCCGTCGTGCTCATAACGCGCCGTGCGACCGACTCGGTGGATGTACGTGTCGGCGTCCTCGGGGCAGTCGACTTGCACAACCCAATCGACCGAGGGGAAGTCCAGGCCTCTGGCGGTAACGTCGGTGGAAAAGAGGCAGGCCGATTTGCTGTTGGAGTATTTCGTCGTTATGTCCAGTCGTGCCGTCTGTTTCTGTCGACCGTGCAGATGCAGCAGAGGTATCCCGGGTTGGAGGTGTCGGAAAGCCTCGTAGACAAACCGGACCTGTTTACCGCTGCTGAAGAAGACCAAGATCTTCTTCTTCAAGTTGGCACGGATGAATGACCACAATGTATCGAGTTTGTCTGATAGTGGAGTGACAATGTAGTTCTGCTGAAGCGTCGAGGGAGTCGCGCTCTCGGCCGACTCGTGAACCGAGACGAATTCGGGTTCCTTGAGGCTGAGTCTGGCTAGGTCCGATACTTTCTTGGTTTGAGTGGCGCTGAACATGAGAGTCTGCCTGTCGGGGGGCAGATGCTCGACCAGGGCATCGATCGTTTGCTTGAAGCCCATATCCATGATGCGATCGGCCTCATCCAGCACCAGCATTTGAAGGTTTCCAATGTCCAACTCGGCCGTCTGGTCCATGTGTTGCAGCATCCTGCCCGGTGTCGCCACCAGGATGTTCATCCTGCCAAGTCGGTCTCGCTCTTCCCGTAGATCCTTGCCACCGATGACCAGTCCGGCAGAGAAGGTGTGGTTTCGCCCGATCTTGCGTAGGACTTCGAATATCTGAATGGCCAGTTCTCGGGTCGGGGAGAGTATGAGCGCCCCTAGGCCATCGTGTTCGGTCCATCTCTTCCGGTAGAGGTTCTCTAGCACGGGCACGAGGAAGGCGAGCGTCTTTCCCGACCCGGTCTTTGCGGCGCCGAGGATGTCCAATCCTTGCAATGCCAATGGAATGGTCCTGCTTTGTATTGTCGTCAATGTCTTGAAGTGAGAGGCCAAAAGTCCATCTTGTGTAGGGGTGGAGAGCGGCAGGTCCGTGAAATTCTCAAGTGGTGTTGAAGATTTGGGATCAAGGTCGAGGACTCTTTGTGCCAGCGAGTCAAGATCCTCCACCTCTCTCTTGCGCTTGAGATTTCGGGGTCTTTGGGATTGCCTCCTTGAGTTAGGGTCTCCTTTCCGCCCACCTCGCATCCCCATGTTGAATGAATTGACGATCTGGTTGGAGAATGTGGTTTGTGGTTTCGTTGGAAGTTGGACCGCAGTTTGCAAAAAAAGAGCAATCATGTGACCAAACACCGTTATCGATAAGGCTAAACCTCGGCCAGCCTCGTCACGGGATCTAGCGAAGAAATGGAAACTGGACAAGGGGACGAGGGGTCGAGGTGGACCACGAGGAACTCACGACTACCATATGCGATTCAATCGCGAAGTTTCAACGTATTATAGGAGATCATTAGTCCATTCATTCCCCCTCGGAGTAGCTGTATCTGCCGGCAGCCTCGAAAGGCGGAGGGGAAATTAGTGAATGGGGCTTTGCTAGGTGAGTCCCGAATCACCCTGGTGCGTATGTGTCTGCCCCGGCTGCATAAGGAGCCGCCGAGGTGACAGATATGTTATATGTACTCTTGTCTGGAGTGAGAACAGGATGTATGAATGGAGGCGTTGGGGGAAACAGGCGAGGCTGATCCGGTGCGTCCGGCAAACCTTCCCAATTAAGCACAGGTCCTGCGCTATTCTGCCACAGTCGAGAGGCTATCGTCGTGCAGCCTTTCAACAAACAGAACAGAGTCCCTGCGCTGCTCTCCGCCTTCCCTGTGATTCTCTTCTTGTGAACAGACAACTACGTCACTCCCATCGCCTGATCAACAATCCGGGTGTCTCTCTCCTCGGCGAACTGCTCAACGCAGATAAAGACCTTGCTCGTCATCGGTAAGATACAAACTGTCAGCCCGCCATGGCTAATGATGAGACGGATGCTCTTGACGCGCTTGAAAAGGAAGCCAAAGAATATGACAAGGTATGTGTGTGTCTTGTCGTCCTTCCACCCCTTACTGACCTTGCTTGCAGGACGCCGAGATCGATCGAATCCTGAATGCCTTTAGACTTGATGCGTAAGTGTTGACCCAGATCCACCTCAAAGCCCCGACTTGACTAACGCCTCAACAGCTATGCCGTGCTAGACCTCCAACCGGGTGTCCCCGACTCGGATATCAAGATCGTCTACCGCAAGATCTCCCTACTAATACATCCGGACAAGACCAAAAACCCGCAGGCACCCGAAGCATTCGACCGGTTGAAGAAAGCACAGACAGCGCTGCTGGATGAGAAACAACGCCAACACCTGGACGAATGCATAGCCGATGCGAGGCAGTTGCTCATCCGGCAACACAAATACACGGTCGACTCGGAGGAGCTCAAGACGGAGGAGTTCAAGAAAGAATGGAGGAAGAAGACGGTGGAGGTGCTGGTCGAAGCCGAGGCTCGGAGGAGGAGACAGATGAAGGCAAGAATGCAAGAGGAGGGTCGGGAGAAGGCAAAAGAGGATGCCGAGCTTGACGAGAGGAAGCGGAAGCGGGATCACGAGAAGCAGTGGGAAGACACGCGAGAAAAGCGGATAGGGAGTTGGCGAGACTTCCAGAAGGGAGTGAAGAAGGGCGATGAACAGAAGAAGAAAAAGAAGATGAAGGTGATTGGCTGAGTAACTATGACAACTATTGACGTCTCCAGGAGGGACGAGGATGGGGAAGGACAACAATCTCACTGGTGGGACAGTGGGACAACCGGACACGGGACAATGGGACAATGGGACAATGGGACAGAATGGGACAGGAAGGATGGGAAGAACCGATTCCTATTTGCCACAGATTAGTTGCCAATGCAATGTATCACGACGAACGACGGCCGTTGAACGTTGAACGCTGAAGGTCGAATGTCGAACAACGAGCAGGCGGTATTGTTGGTCAGGGATGGTGGAAATGTTCCATTGGGTTCTTCGATTCGGTCGACCACGGAACTCGGTCGGCTTCGATAACAAGTACCCAGTACTATGCTAGCTAGTAATACTAACGGTAAGTGCTAAGTAGCACTAGTGGCACTAAGTACTCCTAATGCTAGTAACCTTACGTGCTAAGTAACACTAGCAGCGCTACTAGTACTCCTAATGCTAAGTAATACCAAAGTGTCTCGGCTCCGACTATTGAGGGGCGTCCTGCGTTCCGAGTCTTTCTCCACAGACAGTCGACAGGCACAGACTCCAAACCTCATCCCATCTGCCTCTCCCACCCTCCTCCTTCAAGCCTGCTCAATTTGCTCGGACCTGTCGTTCATTGCCCTACCTCGCCTCGCCTCGCCTCGCCTCGCCTCCCCTCTGCTGTCACCCTCGGCCCTCTAACTCTTCGATCCTCGACCTCCCATGTCTTCACCATGAGCAATGCATCGCTGCCGCCCAACGCCCCCATGACGACGAACGGCAGTTTCCATGCTGCCTCGGTCCATGGAGAAGCAGATGCACACACTTCCCCGTCCCATGCCTCTTCGTCGCTACAAGGTGTCTGCGCTCTCCTCCACGGCCAAGTCCACTCGTTTCTATCCGACACCCCCAAAGACGGCGTGACCAAGAGAACACAAGAGCAGACCAAGATCGCACTGCAAGTCATAGAAAAGGCCCTGCAAGAATACGAGTGAGTGAATGAATCAAAGAGCGAGCCGTGGCCCCCCCCCTTCTCCACAAGTCCACCACCCTTTGTCCCGTACACAATCCACCAAGATCACTCTGCCTCTGACGCGGGCTTTTTTCCCACCCTCAGTTTCGACAGTGTGTCACTATCCTACAACGGCGGGAAGGACTGTCTGGTCCTGCTGATCTTGTACCTCGCGGTGCTGCATACGCACTTTACGCAACCGAAGAAGAGGCGGCGGAAAGACGCCGGCGACGGCGACGACTCGGGGCAGCCAGCGCCATTCCCAAAGTCGATCCCGTCCATCTACGCCAAACCGCCCGACCCATTCCCGGCGGTCTCGAGTTTCGTCGACTACTCGTCCAGCCTCTACCACCTGGAGCTGATCCACATATCGACGAACCCAGGCCCGAAAAAGAAAGAGAGATCGCACTCGAACCCTCCGCCGACCGAAGCGCTGGCCCAACTGATCAACGCCGCGACCACGGCTTCAGCAACAGGGACGATAGACGTCGGACCCGACCTCCCGTCGATCAAGACGACCATCTCCTTCCGCGACGCCTTCGCCCTGTACCTCTCGGCGCATCCCACGGTGCGCGCCATCTTCGTCGGCACGCGGCGCACCGATCCGCATGGCAGCCACCTCACGCACTTCGACGCGACCGACCACAATTGGCCGTCCTTCATGCGCATCCACCCGGTCATCGACTGGCACCTGGACGAGATCTGGTGCTTCCTGCGCTCGCCGCACCTGCGGGACCCCAACACCGGAGGCCCGCTGAAGTACTGTTCCATGTACGACGACGGTTACACCAGTCTCGGCGGCGTCAACGATACCATCAAGAATCCAAAGTTGAAATATGTTGACAGCGTGGGTGCCGAGCGCTACCGGCCCGCGTTTGAGATGACCCAGGACGATGGGGAGAGGTTGGGTAGAGAGAGCGAATGATTTTATGAATATATCTATGTGAGAGTGGAGTGGATGGGTGGTTGGGTGGGGTCATTGTCATTGTCCTTGGAGAGAGAGAGAGAGATCCACATGATGGTACGGAATGGTTTCAACTCTCATCCATTTATCCACCCACCCATCCATCCATCATATAACTGCAATTGGCAGAATCCCACCGCCCCTCCCTCGAACAGATGTACCTAGAGAGGAAATGAAGCAAGCGATAGACCAAAAAGAGCCAAGGGCCAAAGCGGGATGCGATGATTGACATGTCATGTGACAAACCAGTGCACTGGGATAGAATTGTTAATGAAATCTTCCGACACATTGGACATGGACATTATGGCGTGGAGAAGAAAGGCTTCAAAGTTTTCCCGTTCCATTGCCACTCAGTTCGTGAGTTACCTGGTCAAACTCATCGTACGCACGGATGGCTCTTCCATGCGGTCTAGGAGTAGAGGACGGGGCGAGGGGAGGGGTGGTGATATGTGTGCGTTTTCGTGAAATGAAAGGCGAAGCGAAAGACACGAACTAACCAACCAACAAGTAAGAGAACTCTTCATTTTCAAATCATGTAGATGTATGGATGGACGTCCGTCTGCTGTTCACCCCCCGAGGCTTATTCCCCGGCCCACTGCTAGGCCAGGCTGGCCGGTCAGGTCGGGCTGTGTGGTGTCCTGGCTCTCTGTCCCGCTTTCCCCAGTACTCCTTTCGTTGCCATTCTAAATCGTCATGATCCGCCGGTTTGGACCTGAGTGGAGGCAATAAATATCCACATATATGTATGTATCCCTAGGTCCCCAGGAGCCCGTCTCCCAGTCTACTTCACACATTCGGTGGAAGATTGTCTTCAAACGAGGCCGTCTGCGCCAGGCGGCCGCCTGATTGGCTGATTGGTTTATTCCAATCCAAACTCGGGCATGCAGCTTTGATGCTCCCGCGACGGACTTCCAACTTGATATCTTCTGCTAGTTGATGCCATTTTGGCTGTCCAATTCTCGTATGCTTGCTGTGCAAGAGGCCAAGGCCTAGACCGAGAGGATCCGAGGTAAGAGTTGCTACGTCGCCTTGCGATGATTCGCAAACAGGCGGGCTCTTCTTGAACGAGTACGAGCGGTTGTGATATACCCAAAAGGTGCCACAAGAAGAATACCTCGTCCCATGCGCAGCTTCCCTCGGCGTTGAGAATCCAAAATCTCCGCAGGAGTTGGATTTTGCAAAGCTGATCGGTCGATCAAATCCCCAGCAGCCATTTTCCCCGTTCGTAGACATAGAAGCTCGTGGCGACCATAGGCACGATCTTGACATATCCAATAGTCAGGCCGATGAAGAAGCCCCTCCAGCCTCTCTCTAGCCAGATTCGACGGGCGGTTTCTGATATGTTGAGTCTGTGGCCGTCGCCCACAGCTCCACCAACCTGCATTCGACGGCGAATCACCTCGAGAGGGTATGATGCCGTCTGCGACACCAACCCAGCCATGGCTCCAGAAGTGAGTTCGGCTGGGGCAGTCAACTGGGCGTGGTGGTGGACTGGAGGGGGGGTCTCGGTACCGGTGCCCATGGCGCCCGACCGCAGAACCGTGTACGGGGCCAGCGTCGGGTGTCGAAATAGATCGCCTATCGTGTCGTGGGTCAAAAACGACATGCCCGCGTAAGGAAGCATTCCCAGGAGGGTGGGGGAGAAGCCCCGGTAGAAATTGACCAACCCCCAGCTGGGCGCCGCCTTGTGGGCGACGGCCGACACGGCGGCGACGGGGTCGTGCCTAGCCAATGTTTCTAGATGTGGAGGTCGTTCGTGGTAGATCTGCTGGCAGAGGCGAAACAACGAAGACCGTGCGTCTTGTCTGGTCTCAAACGCCAGCCGCACTCGGATCACCTCGAGCGGATAGGTGAAGAAGACCGACGTGATACCCGCCAGCGACCCCGATATGAACCGGCGGACCGGTGTCTCGTGCTCTTTGTCTGGTATAATGAAAGCTCTAATCTGTTCGTAGGCAAGGAATTTGATGCCGGCGTAGGGAAAGACTCGCAGAAGAGTGGCCGAATGTCCGCGAAACAGGCCTCGGAGGCCCTCCTGCTGGTTAATGTCGCGCATCGCAGTCACGACGCCGAACCAGCTGCCCGTGTACTTTGCGAACTGCGGATTCGATGCCTGGAAGAGGATCTTGACTCGATCGAGCGGGCCGACCACGGTTTTGGCCTGCAGCGAGAGGTTAGCATTTTGTCAACACGGCGCGCGAGAGTCGATCTGACGAACCGCGCATCCTGCCAGACCCCCTGCCAGCCCCGTGCGGATCACATAATCGAGGCTTCTCTTGTCCAGCTTCCTACGCTCGCGAGGGCCCGGGGGGTACGATGTCACCGGAGCATCCGTCTTTGGGAAAATGGTTGGAGCGGGTTGGGGCTGTGGGAGTGCCTCCTCGAGAAGTCTCGAGGCGCCTCGGCTGTCCATCTTGGATGATTGTGAGGGTTGTAATGTCGGTTCGGCATGGCCTGGTCCTGGAGCAGGCATTCAATTCATTTGATCGACCCCCGTCAAACAAGTCGAGGGAGTAGTGGGAGGAATGAGTGGGAAGGAGAGGAAAGAACAACAGGAAGCCGATGCCGAGGGGATTCTGTGTGAGGTGCGGATGAGGGCAACAATGACCGAGTATGAGGGAGAGGGACGGCTTCCGAGTCCGAGTCCCGCAGGAATCTCGGCGTTTTTCTTTTCGCCTTCTGGGCCACTGGACCACTCGACAGTCGACCACTGCAGGAGGACTAATATCAAGTAGCGAGTGCCTTGGTGAGCCGGAGAACGGGGTGCTTACTACTGGGTAGGCGATCGTGGGCAAGCGCGGGCAAGCGTGGGCAAGACCATCTAGCCGATCCTTGCCGAAGCCTCAGTTATTGGAGGCTTCCGAGCGACGGACTCTTAGCCTCTTAGGTAGGCACGGTAGGGCACTCAGGCGCACAGTGGCGGACTTGCGGACTTAGCAGGCTCCCCCGTGCTCCCCCTCAGCCCCTCAGCCCCCGGCCTTCGGGTTCCAGGCACGGTTCCAGGCACGGTTCTAGGCAGGTTCCAGGCAAGGGCACACCCAATCATATTTTCTATTTACAAACTATCTACCCCGGTGCCTTCGCGGCTATTCACGGAGAGAAGGGCAGAAGTCGCCAACAATTCGCACGACTTGCACCTCCCTAAATTACAATACAAGCTATACATGTACGCCGTCGCTAACTGCTCAATAGACTAGGTGCTGCTCAATTGATATTGTTGTCGCCACTCAGCCGTGTGGGCTCGCTCGTGACCTCGACGGCCTGGTCTGAGCCGGACGACGGGATGCTCTGCAAACTGGGTCGATGGTGTCTGCTGCTGGTCATCGACAGAACCGGTGTCAGTGCTGATCTTTGGGGAGGACTGGGAACATCGGGAGATATGGGCTCCAGAGTCGGAATAAACGCTGGCTTATCGATGCTCCTTGTCCTGGAGTGCAGCATCCGCGCCCGCTTCTGAGGGCTCCTGGACCGGGAGCGTGATCGCGATCGGGGGCGTGTGACGGTCGGCGAAAGGCTCTCCTCCCCCAATCCCGTGCCCATCCATACACTGTCGTTTCGTCGGCGACCTTCTGCTTCCCACCAGTACGGATTGTGAGATGTGGGAGGAGGCTTCTCTTCCGGTCCCGGTTCCACCACTGACGATGCCGATTTGTCCAGGACGTGGCGGTGTAAAAGTGCTATGCTCTGGCGGCGAATGAAGGGTATGGAGAATTTGGACGATGGGTCAACTCTCCTCCATGGCTTTTCAGTCCATGAGAAGAGGATGCTGTCAACCCCCGCTTGGAGGGCCAGCATGCCGGTCTGCACCACTGCGAGCCAGTAGACCGGATGAGACACGTAGTAGTCGTTGTAGGTCAAAGCATGCGCTACAAATGGGAATATCCACATGACAATGTAGACAAGAGGATAGATGAACAAATATCGCAACTGCTTGCGAATTGCGTCGCGGGTCTTGTTGAGAGGGTCGTCGGCGGCCCCGCCGAGGCTCAAGTTGACAGGTTGCTCTGGTCGGCTGGCACCGTTGACATTCCAATTGAGCTGGTCAGATGCCATCGCTTGCGTGTCCGAGGCCTTTCGACTGCCACCTTCGGGATTAACTTCAGTCTCGCTGGACCATCCACTCCCGCGTTCAGCCAAGCTTCCTACTTGGTCTTCTGGAATATGTTCATGGATCGTCTCCTGAAACGGACTGGTCGTGATGAAATTCACCTCTTCCCACGGCTCGGCTTGTTGAGGGCCTGCTGACGGCCCACGTTGCGAAGATTGACGTCGCAGGGATGTGGCCGGCACTGTTAGGCCCAAGGGCGCTGTTGGAGTGGCCTCGGCGGGTTGCCCAGATGTGTTCGGCGCCTTCTCATCTCTCCTGATGGAGAAGACCGACTTGCGCCGGCTACCCTCATCCGAAGCAGAGGTGGAATTATTTGCGCCTAGATTCGCAAACCCGCGGAATTTGATGTGAATATATATGTAAATCCAGACGTACATGAGGATGATGACTAAGATGATCAAGTATCTCGGGACCCACGCGAGGGCCAGCCGGTACCAAAAGGGTCGCTTAGGAAGGTAGCAGAGTGTCCCTGCTGTGACGTAGCCATCTTTGGTGTTGACAAAGGCCAGAGACGCCGCGAGCAGCGGGGGTCCAAGCCACATAGGAAAAATCCAGATCCGGTACGGGTAAAGCCCTCCTTCCCCCCCAATGCTGTTGTTGGGCTTGAGGATGTAAGTAATCGAATGCAGGGCGATGATCAAAATGGCCATATCAGATGCCTCGATAGAAAAGGCAAGCATGAAGCCGCCAACTTGACAGAACATGGACGAACTCTGAATGGGGCCTGTGGCAAAGATGACCACTGGAAAGATAAAATACCAGAGGGCTTTGAAGGTGTCGCTGAGAAGTAGATAGAGGACCAGGCGATGGCGGAAGCTCCTTCTCATGAGCAGGAACCATCTCAGAGCAACCAAGACGGCGATCATACTGGTGCAAGCGCAGCATAGCGCTGTAATCAGGATCGCTCGCGTTTGTGACGGGCTGAATGAGCTACCAGCGCCTTTGTTGGCAGCTGTACCAGACATGTGATGTGCTCGCATCATTGTTGTTAGGTTGGAGACAGACACTCCATCCAGGAATTGCGCCATGGCGCCGGATATGATCGATATGGAGGTTCGAGTGGTCGCCGCCAGCATTCCAGCATTCCAGAGGTCCGGTTATTGAGTCGACATGTCGGGGGGTCGGATAAAGAAGGGGAAGCGTCGTCAGGTCATTCAAACGGAACCGCAAGGGCCACCAGAGAAGCTCGGCATAAGTATAGTGTGAGGGTCAGGCAGGACGAAAGAGGTCAACACGCGGTCTTCAAGAGAGAGACAGGGAAGGGGAGGGAGACAAGGAGAAGGCACGAGAGGGGCAAAGGTGACATAAACCCGTTGAACATGTTTTTTTTCCAGTCAAACGATCAATTTTACCCACCGTGCAACTTACAGCTGTGTTGTGATGCCTTGACTGTTTTTCGACATGTGGAGGCCTGAGTTTCGGTGACAAGCGGCGAAGGCGTCCGATGGGAATAAACCTGAGGCGATTGGGGAGCACTCGGAGGGTTTGAGAGGCAACCAAAGGAACCAAAGGAACCAAAGGAACCAGTGAAAGCTGGGGCGGTTGCGACGACCAGCATGAGGTCCGTGGTGAGGTCCGTGGGCAGCTCTGCGAAGGGGATCGAGAAAAAGGGCGAGGGTAGAGGGAGCAAGATGAGAAGATGAGGTGAAGATCGGATCGAGCCAGACTCAGACTGCACGTGACGGAACTGGTATTAATAATAATAGTATTAGGGGTATTGAGGGCCATGTTAGGAGCTTAGTGTATCGTATTATTAATACCCTAGATCCGTATTACCGCCGGATCCCTCGACCACGTTTGCTTCAAACTCAATTCAACAGCCTGAGATGTACAAGTGTGTATGGGCGTGGTATTATTATTACAGCCCGTCCAGGCATCGGACCCTCTCCGGAGTCTGCTCTCCCGTGCTCTCTCTTCCTCTCCCTCCCCCAGTGTCAGTGTCAGTGTCAGTGTCACGTCGCTGTCACCCCCTCGGCCTGCCTATTACCATGCCCTCGGCCCTCCCTTGCCCTGGAGCATTGCGCCCGGCCCAGCCTGTTCGGACAATCTCAATTTCAAGTTGCGGGCAATAATAGTTTACGCTTTGGTTCCTTCCGCGAGAACATCGTCAGGCCCTCGACCGCCAGCCTAGTGATGATATTATGCTCCGATAGTACGAGGCCACAAATTCCGAGCGTCCGCTGGGCCTGGCTGCCGTGATTCTCGTCTCGCACCAGAATGGCTCAGCCGGTCCTCTACCAAAACCCCGCCAAAACCGTCACCTTGCTCGATCTCCCTACCTCGATTGAACATGCACAGCAATTGCCATACACCCTGCGGTCGTGTCTTGCTCTCGAGGAGCCTCATCAAAGTAACGAGCCAAAGGGTCCCAAAAGGGATGCTGCGCTCGGACTAATGGCGGACGATGACCGTGTGTATCAATCCTCGGTGCAGAAAATCGCTCTTTTGGCTCTCGATGAGATCCGGCACTACTTGTCGCGTGGTCCATGCAGCTCTTGGTGTCGACTTCGCCGCGATCTCGTTGACAAATCCACCATGGCATTTTCCCCAAGCAATGAAAATTCGAACCGGCCTGCTGGATCGTTGGGCTGGGGCCACCCGTCGGCCGCGGCGCCTGTTCTCCTGTCAACCACAGAAGCTCGCAACAGATTTCCTTCCTTGAAAAGCTTACATGGCGTTGCAGTATGCAACCCTTCGCATCGCCCTGCGGCTGTGGAGGTGACGGGTGTTGGGACCCGGATAATCCCGCCCAATGTTACCTTCATCCTATCTACTCTCGATGCCGGCATGGCGAATTTCCAGTCGGCGCGCAAGACACTTCTGTTAACGGCCTCCAAGCACTTTGACCTGATTCTGATGGATCCGCCCTGGCCCAATCGATCGGTTCGACATTCCAGGGCCTACAAAACTGCCGAAGATCAAGCAGTGGAACCATTTCTCCAGGCCGTGCACATCACGAAGGCTTGTCTAGCTCCACGTGGTTTGGTCGCCATCTGGATCACCAACAAGACTTCGGTTCGTGCTAGGGCCCTACAGATGCTCCAGGCTCTGGGGCTCTCGTTGGTGGAAGAATGGGTGTGGATCAAAACAACGTGCCATGGCGAGCCAGTTTCGCAACTTGATGGGGTCTGGCGAAGTCCCTACGAGATTCTTCTGTTATTTCGCGAGGGAAAGCCTGGCGAGCCGGTCTTACGTCGGGTGATTGCCGCTGTCCCGGACTTGCACTCTCGAAAGCCGGGCCTGAAGGTCTTGCTCGAGGACCTTATCCCTGCGAATTACTGTGCGTTAGAACTATTTGCAAGGTCTTTGACAGCAGGATGGTGGTCGTGGGGGGACGAGGTGTTGAAGTTCCAACATGAAGACTGCTGGGTAGGCTGCTGCGGTGATCAAGACGAGTAGAAATACCCTCCGAGGTATTTTGAGCCTATGGCCTACCCAGCCAGCCCCCGCGGTCCTTTTGGAAGGATCCCTGCAAGGCTGTGAGAAGGCAGGGGCGATAGAGCCTTGGCGAGTTACCCGTGACCAGTGCCAGTCACCAGGGCACGCCAGGGTCACGAGATCCCTTGGGTCTTGGGTCGCTGCCTGTGGTGCCTCTGCCAAGCGTGCCTGGTACCTGGACAAGTCACGCCTCAGGCCCCTCAAGCCCCTCAGGCCCCTGTGACTCTCCTGTCAGGCTGCGCTTGCAACTGGGACTGACGCAATTGCTGTGCTGCCTCCCGCAACTGCAATCCCCGCAAACCTCTGGTACTTGGTACCTTGGACCTCACTTTCAACATTCTTTCTGCCTCCGCTGTAACAATCACAAACACAATTACTGTTCTCATAGCGCAACATGGCGGACGCCAACGTGCCCCATACTCAAAAGGCCTTTGTGCCCCTCGGTAAGCCTGTGTCTAGAACCACGCCCGCTCTCTTTCTCCAGTTCCGTTTCGCGTCGATCCAAGAAAGAGGCCAAACCGCTGACCGGATTTGTAGAGAACAACCCAGAAGTGATGAGCAGCCTGGTACACCAGCTCGGGCTCTCGCCAACCCTTCAATTCCACGACGTCTACTCGCTGACGGAACCCAGCCTTCTTGCCTTCCTGCCGCGGCCGGCACTGGCGCTCCTGGTCATCTTCCCCGTGACAGAAACATACGAGACTTTCCGCATCGCCGAAGACGCCCCTCTTGAAGACTACAATGCCGCAGGTCCGGACGAACCCGTCGTGTGGTTCAAGCAGACGATACGCAATGCGTGCGGACTGATCGGCCTTCTTCACGCCGTCACCAACGGTGCCGCGAGGGACCAGATCGTGCCGGGCAGCGACCTGGACCTCCTCCTACACGAAGCCATTGCACTCAAGCCCGCCGACCGCGCCGACCTGTTGTACAATAGTCGTGCCTTGGAGGCTGCACACGCGACGGCTGCGGCCAAGGGAGATACTGCGGCCCCTGATGCTGAGGCTAAAATTGATCTACATTTTGTCGCCTTCGTCAAAGATAAAGACGGCGAGCTGTGGGAGTTAGATGGGAGAAGGAAAGGCCCTCTGAGGAGAGGCCACCTAGACCCAAACGAGGATGTGCTCGGCGACAAGGGCCGCGAGTTGGGCGTCCAGGCTTTCCTACAGCGGGAGGAGCAAGCCGGTGGCGGAGAGATGAGGTTCAGTGTCGTCATGCTGGGACCGAGTTTTGAATGAGAAAATGAACATATCAACCCTGTGCACATAGGAGATTGGGACGACGGTTGATGATTTGAGTACGGGCATCTTCATGAAGGATTACGTTGCATTGCGGGCGTTCGCTTTGACATGCTGCCTGGATCGGCATACGAGCATGGACGGAATAAAACCCTCCAGTATAAACCACGGGAGGGATGAGAGAGACCTGAGATGCGAGTAGATAACACGGTAGAATATCGCTCCGACGCGATGAGCTTAGAAATACCACACATTCCAATAATACTACAAAGCTAGTCCTCCAGACAAGTGGATGACAGCCAGTTGACCCTGACGAAGAGTCAAAGATTCATATCCATGCCTCTGCGTTTCTCCGGCCCCTCGACCAGAACCCATCTTACACATATCTGGGGACGTATATAGTTTACACATAGCCTTCGACGACGGCAATTCAATTTGACTCTCGCTGACGCTCCAACTCCTCGATGGCCGCCGCCACCTGCTCCGAGACGCGTTCATCGCGCCGCTCGCGCCTCGAGGACCGCACGTCCCATAACCCTTCCAAGTCCATCTCAGCCCGCTTCTCCTCGGTGAACATCTGGACCACAATGCGAGGTGAATTCGACCTGCTCCCGAACCCCACGTACTCGGGCTCTGGGTTTTCGTACTCGTCCTCGCCCTCGATCACCTCTTCGGATGCGGCATTCGCCTGTACCGGTACGTCTTCTCGTGAAGTCTCCACCGTAACCTTAGCGTCGGCCCCGGCAGCAGGACCATAGTCTCCCTCCACCAACTCCTCCTCTGGAAGGACGGCCTCATCGACGGCCCCCATGTTAACACAGATCCAGCCAGTGGTGATGCCATCGTCGGGATTCTGCATGGCGACGGTATTGCCCACGCTCTGGGCCAGCTTGGACCTCCGGGCCTTGCGTCGCAGCTTTAGCTTCAGCTCGTTCCGGCCCAGCAGGCCGTCGGCGTACGGCCGCAGCTTGTACTGCTTGCGGGCCCAGCGGCAGAACCGGTCAGCCGACACATTCAGATGCTTGACGCCCCGCGCCGTGCCGATGATCATCAGCAAGTTCGCCCCCAGCGCCGGCGGCGGGTCCAGGTGCCGTAGGTCCAGCAGCATCAGGTTGTCCAGCCCGATTTGCGTCGACAGGTGCGTGAGCACGGGAGAGAGGATCGTCGGGGGGTTCGCGGGGAGGCGGGGGAGCTCTTGTAGCGCCAGGAGAGGCGCGATCGGTGTCGGTGGGGTTGGGTCTTCGACTTGGAGGTACCATGGGATAGACGCTGGCGGTGGTAGCTCGGAAGAGGGTTGTTCTGATTGTTGAGAGGGAGTAGAAAGGGGCTCGGATTGGCGCAGGATCGGGATAGTGCTAAACTGTCTGGAGGGTTGCACCGGAGACCGATGGAAGGCTTGTCGTTGTCGCTGTCGCTGTCGCTGGCTCTGGGCTGAGGCTAGGGATTGGGATTGGGATTGGGCTGGGATAGAAATGCCCGCGAGAGACGTGAAGCTTTCGAGGACGGAGATGCGACACGATGTGCATCGTGCAATGGAACGATGCATTCTGCCTTGAATATCTCCGTGATGTTGCGATGGACGCAGTTGATGTCAGATGGCAGATGGAATGGAGAAAGTTAACGTAGTGAAAGTTGCTGCTGGTCGGGGAAGAAATTCGAAATGCAGTAATTACTTCTCGGAGTTTGTTTTCTCCGATATTGTTCCAATTGGGTCTAGTCCTGCTCTTTAGCACGTGATCAAGCCAATACGGCGGATCATTGAACGGCGGATCATATGCCTCCCGCCTGAATTCGTCCCTCGAAGAGATGCGTTCACGCCCTTCCCATTTCACGCCCATTCTACCACGCAGACCTGCACAACACCCTGAGGCAGCGACAAATCAACCGGCACTTCAAGGGCGTGCTCACCCTTTGGTAAGCATGATGGCTCGTCAACGCGATTGGCCAACTCAGCGGAACAACCTAGCCAAGTTCGCCCGTCTTCCAGGCCTGGAAACACACACTTTGCGGCAAAGTCAGGCCAGAGGACGATGGCTTCATCCGGATCCACCAACAGGAGGAGCTCCTGGCCGTCTCGCTTTCATGATTGGCTCACATACCGCGGCTCCCAACTGGAGTGGAGAGGTGTGCGTGTATATGCTCAGTCCTCCTTCTATGTACGGCTAGATCGGTTTGACCATCCCGGAAGATAAAGCCACTCATGGCTCGGTCATCGATTGAGTCACAGTCAATTCGGTCATCTCTCGACCCTCGCCGCCTCGTTGCCTACTCACTTCGCCGGTGATTTCACTTCTCACCACCGACGCTGCTTGACCAAGCTGCCGAAATGTCCTCATCTTTTCACATCAACCGGAATCAGAAGAATCTCAAATGGTCCAACCAAATCCCTCCGGTATTGACTGTCGACTCAGGTGAGACAGTCACTTTCGACACCATTGACGGGGGCAATGGCCAGATAACTCCAACCTCCACCGACAAAGAAGTCGCAGATTTGGACGTTGGATTGGTCGACCCCGTCTTTGGACCTGTCTACGTCCGAGGCGCTGAGCCTGGAGATGCTCTCGAAGTTGAGATCCTCGACTTGCAGATTGCCGATTGGGGCTGGACTGCCATCATACCGGGCTTTGGACTTCTGGCCGATGAATTCACCGAACCCAAACTCAAGATCTGGCAATTGTCCAATTCTGGGGACAAGCCTTACACCACCTTCAAGGAGGGAATCCGCATCCCTATTCGACCCTTTCTCGGCATCATGGGAGTTGCGCCGGGAGAGGACGGGCAATTCTCTACCATTCCTCCGCTCGATACGGGTGGCAACATCGACTGCCGGCATATCACGGTCGGCTCAAGTTTGTTCCTGCCGGTGCAAACCGCCGGGGCTTTGTTCAGCTGCGGCGACGGCCATGCCGCCCAGGGGGACGGAGAAGTGTGTGGCTCTGCGATCGAGACGTCGATTAAGGCCACCCTCCGGCTGACCGTACGCAAGAACCACGACTGGGTGGCCTCGCCCCACTATCAGTGTCCTCCCCAAAGTGTCGTTACTGGCTTTGAGGATCGCGGGTGCTATGCTGCTCTGGGCATCGATTCTGACTTGCTGGAGGCCGCGCGTAAAGCGGTCCGGGGCATAATCAACTACTTGACACAGACGAGGTCTCTTTCCCGGGAAGAGGCGTACATGTTGGCTAGTATCGCCGTTGACATGAAGTTGGCTGAAGTGGTTGACCTTCCTAATTTTGCTGTTGCTGCGAGCCTGCCTTTCAACATTTTTGTTGATGATGGGGAGTAGGTGTGGCTGGTAAGGTTTGGCTATTACTGGCTAAACACCCACCTCAAGAGGTGTCCACGCCAACCTCAACCTCTATTTTCGACTTGGGCCGCTTTAAGCTCGATCAAGAAACGCCAAATACGTTATATTTGGATCCCTTCGAGGACTCTCTCTCTCTCCAAAAGAAATTCACTCCCAATGTCGATGTGGTCAAGAACGATCTGGAGTAAACCACTCTCGTGACGAACAGCAAGGTGTAAGATTGATTATCGAAAGGGCAAACTTTTCTCTGTTGACTGTCGGGGCGTCTGTCACCTTGCAATCGAATGGTATGCCTGTGTTGGTAGTTGGCTAAACGACGCGATGCCTCCTTGTCCGTTTGTTCCTGCGCTTGCCGCTCGATTCGCGTTAAACGCAGGACAGACTCTTTTCATTCCACCTATAAAAGCTTCCAGACCTCCTCGGATATAGCGTATCCACTCGTACCCACTCATCATCTCTCAATTCACTTCAAAGATGGTCGATCCAACCCCGCAATCCGCTCGATCGGAACATCCAACGCCTCCGTTCAAGGCTTATGCCGAGCAAGAGGCACAGTTCGCTGCTCAAACGCGCTCAACACTAGCCAATCTTGGCGGAGCGGCACTCCAAGAATTCAACAAGTATGTCGAAGCCAGAGAAGCACAAGAGGCGCTTCGGATATCGCTGAGCACCAAAGACGCCAAGCTCGCCTCGACAAGAGCAAGAATTGCCTGGGTAGTGACCAAGATTGTCGAATACGAAAATGAATTGGTTCGTCTGGCTGGAGAAGAGGCAAGTGTGTCGACCGAGTGGGAAGAAGTTTCGAGGGTGTTTTACCGGGACCCTGGTCGGGTCATAGCGCGAGAAGTTCAGTATAACAATACCACGACCCGGTTCAATACTTTGAAAGAAGATGCCGCCCGGGCGGAGGGCAAGGCTGAGGTGTGGAGCGCCATTGCAAGGCTGCATGGGCACTGAAATCAAGAATTCGCAAGAGGCCTGGTGGCTTGCGCGACTCATGACTCGAGAATTCGACAGTGAACTGGCAAGAAGGGCAGCCTCGACATGGATGTGATGATGCTCGTTCTCACTCGATGATATGTTGCGGGTCGCCCGAATGGTACAATCAGCATTCAACTTTTCTACGCTGCCTTCAGCAGACAACGCGCCGTAAACACCAAATCACATGTACGTACGATGTTACGACTAGGCATCAGGACGGTACATTGAACGCCTAGAAGCGGACCATATATTCAAAACCATGTCGTCGAAACTAATTTTACTTTCGCCTCACCTTCGTTTGCTACTACTTCCTAGATTTACTATCCTGTCCGACTTCTGCCGGCATCGCTCCTCAACTCTCTCGTTACCGCATTCACTCTCCACTTGATATCATCCTCTCCCCGTTGCTCACTTTCATCCCCCTGAGTTGACCTTGGATCCACAGTGACACAGTGACACTTTTCAAGCCCTTGAACAGGCCTACAACTCTCCTCACTCTAACCGATCCCGAAGGTTCAAAGCAAGCAATTGACCGGCCTTTCGCGGACGCCGAACCGACATGGCAGACGGTGGATCTGCCCAGAGGGAGAAGTCGGCGAAAGTCTCCAATTTCGGATCCAAAACGGCGACCGACCCTCCTGTGCAGGACAATTCGATACTACTTGAGGAGTCGGTTCCAGAATTGAAACGACGAAAAGACGCGCTAGCTGAGGAATTGGCAACATGCAGAATGGATCAGGAAAGGGGGGCTCAGAAACACGAAACACTAAGTCGCGATCGACAAGCAATGGATAGACGGCACTCCAGCTTCTCGAACAAAATGCAGTCTATCCACTACAAGATACAGCAACTCCAGGAGGAATACGAGTCAAATGAGAATGAAGACCAAACAGCGCTGGCGGAATGTGGGCGTCTATCACAAGAGCTTCTTGAGACGGCGAGATCCATCTCTGTCGCCGTGGCCAACCAACGGAAACTTGAGGAGGATATTCACCAAGTCGACAAGATCCTTAGACGGCAGGAGTCGTTACTCACTTTCATACCCTGGGATCTCCAAGCCCTGCAGCAGCGGGCACTCTCCGACAAGTCCTTCCGGGATAGGATCTTCACATTTCAAGCGGCAGGTGATGCGGGACCGAGCCATTTGAAACGACAACTCCAGAGCGACCTGCACAACACCCTGACGGCCATGAGCGACGCCCAGCTCCTGGACATATTGGAATCGATCCTCCCGGAAAAGCCCACCGCCTCTGCGGTCGACGACGATGGCAATTCTGCCGCGGACGAAAAGTCACAATCTCCGTCCTCGAGCGCTTCCGCCGAGAACGAATTCCTCAGCGGCTCGGAAGCGGACCCCTCCGACGACGAAGGCTTCGTCCCGGACTCAGAGAAAGACGGTTGTCACTACCGTCCCGCGCAGAAGCGCAAGTCTTTGTCAACTTCGTATGGGGCGCGAGACTGGGTCAAAGCCGGAAAGAGACGCAAGACCGAGGGCGACCGACCTCTCTCACCGACGACGACCACCTTGGACAATCCACCGAAAGGTCAGGAGCCCCTTCCGGACAGCCTTCGAGGGAACTCACTGAGCCTCCACAGAGTCACGGACAGACTTGCCCCGGTCGAAGATTGGCTTCAAAACTCTCCAATCAGGCCGGCCGTCGACGGAGAGGAGATGCGAGGCCCAATGTCTCTGGAGGCCCCTACCTACAGCAAATTAACAAGAAGTCGACCTTCTCCATCTTTTATCGTCACTTTGAAGTTTTCTCAACGAGGCCGAAATGCCCTCTCGACTCTCGAGTCAATGTGGAGAGGTCGCCAGATTTGAACTGAACGACTGTATGAGGAAAGCAATCACAGACTAGGGGAAGGATTACCCAGCTGTCATTCTTGCGTGATAGATGGCATGGTGAATTGAACAAATGCACCCTGCGAACCAAAACGGACATGGACGATGATTAGCACCGTCATGCTGGCCCGTTCGAGGGAATTGTTGGATTCGTGTTTGTTCGATGTACTAAGGGCTAGGTTAGGCGACTAAGGGTTAGTAAACAGCAGTGTAATATGACTTCATTCCGAGGCAAAGCAGCAATGTGAACATCAGTGAGTATATGCGCTTGCTCGTTGCTGTACATTCATTCTTAGGTACTCAAGATACAATCAGGGGGTGTATGCGTGAATGGCTGGCCCTAGGGCAAGAGACCATCATTGCTCCGTCGTCATAACCACGTCGCCGCCTCTTAGCGACCCATCCACTCCAGCATGAGCACTGATACCAACGCCGACGCCGGTACTTCCGCCAGCAGAACCACTTGGCCCACCAGAAGAGACGCCACCACCTTGTTGCGCCGGGCCGCCCTGGTAGTAAGTATGGCCATCGATCCTACCATCTCCATCGCCCACCCTAGTCTGCTCCTGTGCTGCCGGTCGGCCCCGCCCATAAGCGGTCGCGTTCCCCTCGTCGACATCATCCTCATCCTCATCCTCATCCCCCTCCGCGTCATCATCGGTCTCAGTATCTCCATCGCTGAGGTCAGCCTTCTCTGCCATCCAGGCACAGACGTCCTGTTCATGGATCTTCATCATTTGATTCAAGATGTGTCCTTCGGACTTGATCAGACGACCGTAGCGCTTCGAGGCCTTGGTGTCCTTCTTCCACAAGCTGTGGGCCTGCGATACGTATACGAGCGAGTTCTCCCGGTACCACTGGCTAACCCGGGCGTTGCCAGGATTGTTGATGGGTCGAATTGGGTTCGTGGCGATGAAGCCGACGATGCCCTTGAGGAGTAGATAGACGTTATCTGTGAATCAGCGTCGTTTATGTTAGCAATTTGACTCCTCAAACCAGCCGATGGATATTTGGACAGGGTCATTTGGACATGGTCAATTGGATGATGGGCAGGGTAGGAGACAAGATAGATGAAAGCTCTCAAACGTGCCGTTTTCCGAAACCAGCTTAGCAATAGCGTGGAACGAGTGGCCTGCGCCCATGAGGAAAATCCCTCCCGGAAACTCATAGGGCTCAACATAATTCTCCCAGAGGTATGAGGCCAGTTTCTCGCCTTCCTTGCGGGCCAGGTCCGTTTCCGTGCTGGCATAGCCGACGGATGCCTTATCAAGGGATGAGCCTTGGTCTGAAACCGTGATATGTTCGGGGATATTGACGTCGATGACGCCAAAGTTGTGTGCTACCGCCCATCGGATGTACGACTGTGCGCCGTCAACCTTCGACAACGTGAGTGAGGATGATGTAGGGGTCGGAATAGAGGTGGAGGTTGGGGAGACAAAACGTACCATCCAGGTCTCATGCGGTTTCAGCATCGTCGTAAGGCCATTGTTCGATCCGAGGAGGTCTGGCCTGTCATATCATTGTCAACAAGATTTCAAAGAATTTCTGGACGGACCAGAGTCGAATACATACGCGTCGTGAAAGATGATCAAAAGCTGCTTCTTGGTCTGAAAATTTGGCCTAGAGAGCGATCAGTAAACCACCTCGTTGAAGGAGTGTCTTTTCTCACGTCGCAAGCACCTGGTGATCAAATGATTTCGACACGGTTTCTCGAAATATGTGTAGTTGGGTCAACCTATATTTGTCATAAAGGTGCCTGGCTTGCCATTGGCGAATGATGTCTGGGTGAAATTGATACCGTTAGGGAAGCTTCCAAATCGACTTAGGGACCGCCAGACTTACCATGCAATCTCTCGCCTCCAAAGATGCCGCCGATAGGATCTTGACATAAGCGAATGGCCCGGAGGTTTATTTTGGAGAGGAATTCACCTTTGGGATAGATACTCCTCCAGTACTTGGACTGGATACTTCGAACCCTCGCTACAGTATCTATCGCGGAATTAGTGGCTGCAGTCGCCGTAATTCTGTCAGGTGGTTCGCCCATCAACGTTCTTGTGACGGCGAGTGCGGATTTGGAAATCGCGCTGAAATTGTAGCCCCCCTAGATTCTGTTAGGACAGTCGGATGACGGAGAAGACATGGGGGATTCAAACCTCGAGGCAGACTGCGACCTTCCCACCAGCTAGAGACATGAGCATGTGTGTCATGTGTGCATAGCAAGGGGGCGAAACGAAACACCCGCCGAGCTCATCTCCGGCTGCGGCGTCGAACCCAGAGGCAACTGAGGCCAGATCAGTGATAGTCCAGATAACCCGGAAATGGTCGTACCAATGACAAAATCTGGATCAAATTCGGTGGCAATCGGCATAACCACGTGTTGAAAAGCATACATGTAATCGCCATCACCCATTCCTTTAGTCGGCCACGGGATGTTGACATTCCTGTGAGGGTTTAGGAAGTGTATTGCAAAATAGATGTGATACCCAACTCACTTTCCCAGCCCAGGACCTTCACCGCAATGGTACATGTCGCCCTCATTTCCCGATGGGTAGAAGCCGCCATTCATGTGAACGTGAAGAGAGATGTACAGGATATTTGGGTCTTCGTAGAAGGCTTGCTGACAGCCATTGCCTGGTGGGATTTAGTCACGTTTGCAAATAATCTCAATGGTGTCCTGACCGTGATGAACATCCCTATAAACTGTTATTGTCAAGACGACCACATCGCAACAAAGGATACTCACCAATCCACAATCAAGATCTTCCGACAAGCATCGCCAAAATCTTTCTGGCACACTTTCGAAGCAATGCACACGTTGTTGAATAGACAGAACCCCATAGTTCGTTCGACTTCGGCATGATGCCCAGGAGGGCGAATTACCGCAATCGCATTCTTGACCTTCCGTGAGACAACCGCTCGACATGTTTCGATGGCGGCACCGGCGGACAGTTTGGAAGAGAAGTACGACAATGCGTTGAAGTAGATTGAGTCCATGTTGATGTTCTCCGATAAGTCGATAAGTGCCTCATCCGACAAATCTAGGAATACCAAATTAGTCCCTACTCTAGAGATCGTTTCAGCAAGAGTCGCGCTCACCCGCTGTCTGCTTGACAAAGTCGTAATGCTCCTGCGTATGGATAAGGGTACACTCGCCGCGGGTAGCTTCGCGAGCTTCGATGCGCGCAAGTGGCATCTCTACCATCGGAGGGTATTTCTTGTCGTCGACCAGCCCGGCCTCACAGAGTTCTTTGTAGATGTAGTAGATCCGGCGCGGATCTTCTGGGTGGACATTCTCGCCGCTGGTCGCCGCCACTTCGGAATGGTAGCGCATTCGTTCATCGTAGCACAGGCCGGTGGGGAGCTTGGCGACTGGAAGACCACGGCTTGACTTGGGGACAGGTTCATCGTCCTCGGAAGAGGTATCTGATAGCAAGCTATCCTCGGATTCCTCTTCAGAGGATTCAATCCTCAGTCGATGGTTCATATCAGCGGAGACATCGGGCGTGTCTCTCATTGAAGTATCTCGAGGAAATTGGGCGGGTTCCTGGAGTTGTGGGATGGGGTTGGGAAACCTAGCTCCAGCTCCAGCCCCAGCTCCATTGGTAGACCTGGGCGGACCTCCCTGGCCCGGCCGAGGACTTTGTGCCATGGCAGGTGCCGGATCTGGTCGAGATAACCAAATATCCAGTACAGCTTCAGCAGAACCCGCTAAAGGTGAGACATGAAGGCAAGCGGAACGCGGGCAGCAAGAGTCGTTTATAGGGTTGGATATCTTGCCCAAGAGCGTCTCCTCAATACCGCCTGAAGCCAAACGATCAGTAAATAGTCCTTCACGATAGGAGCTTGCGCTCAAGGCACAAACATGGATAAGTGTCAGAGTATGCGGGCAGAGACAGCTTGCGGTTTTGTGGCTTACATGAAGACAACGAAACTGGGTTGCACTTACTCAGGTGAACCGTGGCAGGAGCGTTGTCAGACCGGTGGCTTCATTCATTTGACCAGTAGCGGACAAATGGTGAACATGAGCTACGCAGTCTTGAGAACCCCAATCAATCACAGAGGCTGTTGAGGAGGATTCTATGCGGGCAACGACCGCCGACATGTTGGTTGCAATCACAGCACGTCCACTACAACTTGCAAGCCAGGGGAGCGCATGCCAAGACCAGTCATGTGACCAGCCCGGAAGGCTGAAGTCACGTGAGTGGCGGACCATAAAAATCATCGATTCGGCGGACTGGAAACTGGAAACTGAAAACCGGGGACTGCAAATCTGGGGGTGGAATCAAAGCTCTGAAGTCTTGACACGCCAGCACCGCGATCGATACTTCTCGTTCGTTTTTGTAGGATGTTATCATAAGGATACGGAATGCCCGTTGGGGCTAAAGCATGCTACAAGCTCAATCTATGATCCAACTTGTTTTTCATCCCTCCTCTCGCCATCCTCCAGGTGATCCGTTGGGTTGCACACAAACTCGTTCTGAACCTCGGTGAAAATCCGCCGCAAAGCCTCGACGGGCCGGCGGGACTGAAGACCCATCTAGGCGTTTCCATCAACCTTGGCAATGTAGGCTAGATCCAAAAGTCAGTAAACGGAGCATCCCGAGATCTTCCGATCGGATAAGTACTCACCCAAGAGATCGAGGACACGTCGGGAGTACCCCCACTCGTTGTCGTACCATGAAACAAGCTTGACGAAATGCTCGTTGAGGGCGATTCCGGCCTTGACGTCGAAGATGGACGAGTGGTTGTTGCCGATCAAGTCGGTCGAGACAAGTTCGTCTTCCGAGTATTGGAGAATGCCTTCATCTTGTTAGTCGAGTGCGCCAAAAATCGAGTCACCGCCTTTCCACTTACCCTTGAGTGGTCCGTCGGCCGCGGTCTTGATGGCCTTCTTAATCTCCTCGTAGCTGGCAGGCTTCTCGAGCACGCAGGTCAGGTCGACAACGGACACGTTGGCGGTGGGCACACGCATGGACATGCCGGTAAGCTTGCCATTGAGAGACGGGATGACCTTGCCGACAGCCTTGGCCGCACCGGTGCTGCTGGGGATGATGTTCTGAGCAGCAGTTCGGCCACCTCGCCAATCCTTGGCGGAGGGACCATCGACGGTCTTTTGCGTGGCGGTGTAGGAGTGGATGGTTGTCATCAGGCCCTCCTTCATGCCGAAGCTGTCGTTGATGACCTTGGCGAGAGGTGCCAGGCAGTTGGTTGTGCAGGACGCGTTGGAAATGACCGGGATGTCCGAGGTGTAGGACTCGTTGTTGACACCCATGACGAACATGGGGGCATCGGCCGACGGGGCAGAGATGACCACCTTCTTTGCACCACCCTTAAGATGGGCCGAGGCCTTCTCGGTGGTGGTGAAGACACCGGTGGATTCCACGATATAGTATGCACCAGTCTCGGACCACGGGATCTCGGCGGGGTCTCTCTTCATGTAGAACTTGACCTCCTTGCCGTTGACCACCAACGAGTCGGACTTGACCTCGATCGTGCCCTTGAATTGTCCGTGTGTGCTGTCATACTTGAGCATGTATGCCTGCGAATATCAACATCTGTCCGAGCTTCAACGGGAGCGGCCGGACATACGGCGTACTTGGGCTCAATGAAAGGATCATTGACGGCGACGACGGTGACATCGTCGTGCTCGACACTGCGATCGAGGTCAGCAGGAGAAGGAAGTTTCGAGGGCCGGCTGGGAAATGGGCTGGACTCACGCATTTCGGAAGACCTGGACGGTGCGTTAGCTATGATTGAGAGCAAATCCGGGACAATCGGGGACTTACGATTCTTCCAATTCGGCCGAAGCCATTGATTCCGACGAGTGTAGGCATGATGAAGTCAGAGAGTTACAGAGTCTGAGTGCTGGAGAGGGAGCAAAGTGAGCAAAGTCAGTCCGGAGTCTTGTTGGGTCGACTGGAGCTTTTATTGTAGGATGCAGGCGGAAGGGGAGACACGTGAAACTCACCAAACTTGATATTAGCTTCGGCCGGGCCAACTGAAGAAAGCAGCAACGGGTAATTGGATGTTGGAATAGGATTTTAATGCGGCAGTGGTGTGATGAGACGACAGGATGAGACAGGATAGGATGCTGAGGCAGATTCAGCCTTTTTGTTGCTTTTGAGGAATGGTGGGGCGGTGTTGACGGTTGAGGGGCAGAGGCGGCTAGTCAACCAGGAGTGGCACGGAAGTGGCTACTTTTCCTCGAGGGAAGCTGCGGGGCTTGGCGCACGCTGTCGCTGCAGTTTTCGTGCACGATAATCGATGTGTCGAAGTGTCTTCCCGACGAGAACGAAACGGCGATTTGCTAAGACGATCTGATCACAAAGACACCAGCGACACGTCGGTTCCGAGTCTCTTTATACTTGATTCCGTTTGGAACCTGCGCGGGCCAAGGGCTCCGCCAGCAAGTGTTGACTCAACCAGACATTGCTTATCACAGCAGCCTTCAAGCGCATCAGCCATCGAGCTCAGCCATCGAGCTCAGCCATCCAATCGCCTGCCGATGCTCTCCTGGCAATCCGGCACCCGCTGCGGATCAACTGTTAATCCGTGTTTTTCTCCGCCGCAGCCGCGCCTTTTTTCGCACCCTGACTGCCTGTTTAAACTGGCGTGCCTCAACACCTTCGAGTAGTTGGATGAGTCGCCACATTTGGACTTGGATCAGGGTCTGGGGGTCGTGCAAAAAGTCCACGCGCGTTGCATCTGTGAGCAATAGCGACGGGTCACTTGATACCCAAGGAAACCAGGCGTCTTCTATTCTTAATTCTTCAAATCAAAACAACAAGAGTCTATGTCTCTCCATCCGTCATCTGTGCACTTTTGGGTCCCGTGTTTTATCATCTGCCCTACTCGTCCTTAACGCCACCACGGCCAGCTCGCTCCGCAGCCTCAATGCTAGCTTTGTCGCTTTTGGTCTCGCCTGCGCCCATGCCCATCATGCCGCCGGCCGCTTTCCATGGCCGCTTGAGATCGCCAACCGCGGGCTTCCCAAACAGGTGAACCTTGACCAGGTTGCCCTCGAAGGCGCCCTTGACAGGGATGATGGACTGGATGAGAAGTGGGTTGGTGTAGTTCAGGTACAAGTGCATGAATGCCATCATGCCAATCCCCATGAGTTGGCCCTTGTAGGCCGCCGCCAGCTGGCCTTGATCATATTCTTGAACGGTGGTGGTTACGAATTTAGGTTCTTCGCCGGAGCCCATCGATGGCGACTCGACATATTTGAGCGTGGAGAGATCTAGATGATCATGTTAGCTTGATGCAGGGGCCCGTGGCTGGTCCAGTCGTTTTCGCATACCTCGCTTAGCTTTTATCTTAATGCCGATGTAGTAGTAAATTCCAAAGATGACCAGGTTAGACACCACATAGAGAACGCGAACGCCCAGGAGGACTTGGGGGTCTTCGAAAGGTATCCGTTTGGAAACTTGCATCATCCCGAGGATGATCACCAAGTTGGTGCTGCAACAGTCAGTCACGAGGGCAGAGGGAGTTGAATTTGGGAACGGGTACATTTGTGGGCTGAGGGCGTTCATGATGGGTTGGGAGGCCGGAGAGGACGGGGGTATCTGCGTGATGATGATCTGGCTAGCTGAGATGTCGAAACAGAGTCACAGAGTACTTCGCTCAGAGTGGGAGGAATGAGGGTGATTGCTGGATGGGAGACTAGTAAATTGGACAGATCGCAGGCTCCAAGATTGTGCCAAGCTCTTCGAGAAGCGACCGCGGCTCACCCGTTCAAGATGGCCGACATGCCGCCCTACCATGATACGAACCGAACTGCTACATACCAGAAGTCCTGCCTTGGCACGGTTAGTGCGAAGCTGGGCCACTAGTACTACTACTGCAGCTGGCCTTGCTCTTTCCTGTACTCCGTCGAGGCGGTTTAATAATAATAATTAGACTGCTGCGTACTAATACCGGATCAGCGCCCATCCTACAGTAGTCCCCAGTCCATCCGATAAAAAGGTGAGACTTTGCAAAAGCAGCGTCGGTGACTTGCACTTCTGACCTGCCCGTGTTCTTGGCCGCCTCTACGCCCATCGATTGCTACTACAGCCCGCGGACAGGGGTGAAATATCTCCTTGCCGCTTTTCACAATCTTTGATCTTCCAAAGACTTTCGCATGCGAATCCACTTTCCTGAGTCGTTGACAAAGGATGGGTCCAGCTCTACATCTAACTAGATGCCGAGATTTTGTTTCATTTATTCCTGCTTCTGCATGGGTACCGAGTCCGGCCCGCCCATCGTCATGTTTTAATGCACATTCATCATAAGAACGACGTACTTCGAGCTTTGTACCGAATTGAAGATCTTAACCAGCTCTTGCTGCACTTTTGAATTGCTATCTTTCTGGCGATGAAAATCTACCAACGAAAGTGTTGAGTGGCACTCCCTATGACGGCTATGATTAGCTTATGCCCTCCGCAGCCGACATGCCCTCAACTGACCTTCGGATGGTCTTTTTTGGTGGAGATCTCATAATTCCTCGCCAAAAACAAGACAAAATAGCCGCAGGATGGCTTCGTTGTGTTGCAAGCCCGTCGAGCAAACTGGAATGAGTGAATAACTTCCTTAAACGGAGGATCACCACGCGCTACGACTTATCCCGATTGAAATCGAAAGCACTTATCGTGCATCAGTCGATATATGTAGGAGCCTAGAGTAGAGAGAGTAATCACTGAAATTTCCATAGAGGGGACAGCCGGGAGGTGGGGGTTTAGAAACGAAGAAACAGGCCAGTGCTGGCACTCATCTTAGATAAGAGATAGAAATTAATAACGATAAAGCTAGAGTTTGATCCTTACTTGGCTGTTTCTTGTCTTCACCCTATCCCAAAACTAGCACTTTCCTTCTGGAAGCCTTATAGTTTATTAGCCTACTCCGTGAATGGGCCGCGTGGTATCTGGCAAAGGTTGAGTCCGACTCAGAATGAACGAATTGTGTATAAAATAGCTGTATGAAGGGGTAGGTGCCAAGACCAATCAGTCATTGCTCGATGGCCTTAACGCGCTCCAAGGGTCACTGGCATACAGATGAACATCCCCTTAAATTCTCAGCCTTGCCTCTCAAACTTCAGCCTTGGCAAATGTTTTGACGATTTTGACGACTGCTGAGCTCGCCATCGCAGAGCTACTCCTGTGCTGGCTAAGACCGCATCTTTGCCTACGTCGTTCAGTTGTGTATAAAAGATCTAGAAGGCCCCATTCTGTTCTATTGAAGAAGTCCAATACTGCACCCTCCCACCCCCACCCCCCCCCTAAGCCATCCTCTCCACATATCTTGGAGAGCGACTTCTTAGAGGAGGTGTCGGGATGCTTCCAACCGTACATGTCGCTAAGGTCTCTGACTTTGCTATCGCCGCCCAGTCTATTATTACAGCTCTCCGTCTCCGGCCTCCAGCGCCAGGCTTGCCGCATATCGGATCCGGTGACTTGCCTTCAACAATATCCCCAATGGACTTACCTATGGTGGGCAGCATTTTGAAACCATTTCCCCAATCCCCTGTTGCCAACACCAGCCGTGGGGGTTTCGGATGCACGTCGATCCCCCAGTTTTGGCCCATCGAGTCTGCGGATCAGGTTAGAGTAAGCACACAGAAACTTACCTTCTTCTAGGTTCGTGACGACTGGAGTGTCCTTGAACTCAAAGTATTCCTCTGGCATCAGTTGAATATGAGCTAGTGTCCAGCATCTAGCCTCTGACTGCCTCTCCGTTTCTATGTAACTAAATGTCTCCATCAGTTCCATAATGTGACCTAATCAAATCAAAATTCTGACAATATGAACCAGAGCCACTGGTAGGTAGGTCCTGTACCATCTGGCCCTGCTTCCAGACGGCGACGATAGGTTTCACCAGGCCGGTAAGTCTTGATCTATGTATTTACGGACGCCACGGCCATAGTTTCACGTTTCTCTTATTCAAGTCCTTCATTTCTTTCCCTAATGCTAAAGATCAATCTTATTGGAGGTGGTGTTGGCACCATTGCCGCCGATGTACCGAAAAAGTCACAGCGTGCCAACGTGGCGTTAAAATTACGGTCGAACTTCAAGGCCGTGACCGAACGAGGATATGATATTGATTCCGTCCACCATGGCAAAGTGGAAATCGTCAAAATGTATGAAACATCCACTACAAAACATCTGCAACTAAGCATTCGGTGCACCATCCCTATCATGTCTCCCTTCCGTTCTCACACAACCAATGCTCCTTCACAGGTCACTCATCGATCCAGGACGCGACCCCGAAGACTGGAGAAGAAACATATGACTTCGGCGTCGTCGCCATCAAGGTTCTACCAGATGTAGTCCCATCTATCACGCAGCCAACTCCGAATGGTACCCGGGCCGTGGTTTTCAGGAGTAAGTTCTAGCCTTGGAGGAGCTTGTTCGTTATCATGGACATCGATTTTGTGCTTCTCGGTATGTCGGGAAGCCAAAATATCATATGATAGTGGACAGTCTAGGCCATTCATCGCCCGGAGACTGAAAGAGTGTGATGGGTCTTGATCGTCAAGCAACTTTAGCACGGCCATAGTGCTGCAAGATCGTCCTGTTGACCTTACGGACTCGCCTAAAGAACATGACAATCAGCGCATCGCGCATGGCTTAGACAAAGTTAGAAGCTATTTTCGGGTCATAGCTGGTCCCCTCTGGAGATGCCTCGTCATCCGACGGCTCCCAGAAGCAAATCTTGTCTCGAGTACCTGGCATCGATGCTTAAAGTCGGACGCTGAATCTCCGAATTCTTCAAGTTCGCCCGCCATTTCGGACGCTTTTGAATTTAGATCAAGTAGTGACTGTGGCACGCCGTAGATCTTAGCAAAGAGCTGAGAATCATCGTTATGTTCAGCAAGTGCATCTGTGTCTGCCGGTGGAGTCTCTGGAGAAACTTCATCTTAAACGTGATCGGTGTTATCAATCTCGCTTATATTTTCGATTGCTCCCAAGTGTTGCGCCTGGAAATGGGTTGACGGCGTCGTGTCAGAGCTCGCTTGACCCGCGTACTGTTGTAGATGATTTGTATGTAGGAATAGATCTGATGGAGGGAGACCACTTTGCTTGATTTGAAAGTCGATGTGCTCGATCGTGAAGCGTTGAATTTGGCAATGAGTTTCCTAGCTTGTTGCAAGTATCGGTCAGCTGCACTCATACTGCCACTTGTAACCTGTTGGGATTGTCAGCACGTAATTTAAGTTTTTCGATTGCTGGCCTATTGAACTCTGATGGTGATCATACTTAGCATGCTCATCAAGAGCTCTTTGTATCTGTCCAGGTCACCAATTTCATGCTGTGAAGCAACGGATGCTTGAATATGGGCAGCAGCTTTGGTCTGTGAGCCCTTTGTGATCCAATGTCGACTCATTTCCGTAGCATTGCCGTCATTGATGCTCAGTATACACTAGTCACTACCCAGCGGTCCTGATGATGGTACCAGAGACCCTAAGTGGTTGGAAGCGAGAGAAACTAAGGCATAAAATAGACCTAGCCTAGCATGATCCGCGTTGCTAAAAACCAGTAAGTCTGCTAATGTGCTCATTGCACAAGAAAGGTGAATAGCCCGCCATGGAGAATTTTCATTAGGGAGATGGCACATGAAATAGACAACGTCAGTTGCATAATATTCGAGGAGGTACCTAGCCTCGGCAGGTATTTTGGATAGATTATCACCGTTGGATATTGGCCTTGGCAGATGGGCTGCTTGTTGTGTTGTTAGGAAAAGCTGTCAGCGCTCGACGATGAAGGGGAACAATGATGCATCCTTACCTTGGCTAGATAGTGTCAAAGAATAGTTCAGATTAGGCCAGGATACCCCTTCTTCGAACTGATTCGGAAATTTCGTTTATCCAGGGGAGATTTCTTGGAGTTTTTGTGGTAGGATAGAAAAGATCAGCTGTGCCTGGGGTGATTGATATACCATCATCTCCGTCAGCGCCAGCATACTTGCCGAAAGCATCAACATGTGGAACCTTGGGAGGAAAATCGAGAGGATTCTGCAAACCAGCACGAGGTCGAAGATGGTAGTGAGGGCCCGAGAGGTTATAAACGTGTATTGTTCCCCACTGATATCGGTCCACGTTGCTGGGAGATACTCCGTGAGGTTCCCAGTGCGGTGGCGAAGATTATATTCAGTCATAGCGGCAGGTAGATTGCCTGTAATATTTCCTGGGTAGGACGATGTTGTACCGTGTGCCGATGTCACAGCCGATTCATAATCGAGTTGATTCGTTGCTTGCGGCGCGACAAGTACATATACTCCGAAAGGGACAATGGTCTTAGCACCGCTTAATTAGGGCAAGGCCCTCTCAACTCGGTGTTCGACCCCGCCGATGGCCTGGGCGACGCCGGCATCCTGGTCTCTGGATAGAAAGTGTCTCTCGGTCGACCGTACCATAGTTCTCCGCTCTGAATCTGTAAGACATTATCAGCCGGATTGTCCTAGAAGCGACTGCGACAGCCATGGCTTACCAGTGAACAAGAAACGACAGCATATTACCTTCGGAGGAGGTGGCTGTTTTGGTCTTGTGCTTCTTTCGCGGTGGCGGCGAGGTCCTTTCTTCTCGGAGAGTATTGCTATAAGCCAACTAAGAAAGCCTGAAGTCGTAGCCCTGGCGTTAGACTCCGAGGGCAATGCAGCGTCTGCATGCTAGTCGTGTATCGTCTCATTTTAACTTGCGTTCCCGGCAAGCATAGCAGCCCGTGAATGTCCGAATTCTGAACTTCTCCGCCATTTAGGGAGCTCCCGGCGGTGCTATTGGCTGGCCGGATTGTAGACAACAGAACGCATTTTGGGTTGGATATCAAAGAGGTGAAAGAAACAAGCATTGTTAAATCGATATCAAGCACATTTAAGCTGAGCAAATGACGTTCGGATTCTTTGCGGACAAAAGGGACAACTTGAACGGGACCTATGGTGAGGCCATACGTTGACTAGTCACGTGTCACAATCTGAAGAGGAAGTATTTTGCATCGCGATATATTCTTGAAATGGTATGTATATATACGACAAGTTAAAAGTATTACCACTTTGCCGGTTACCCTTCTATGTCCGGAATACCGACGTCATACTCAGTAACAACAGCCAGGCAGGCATGATTGCGGGAGGGCGAGACAAGAGGAAGGTCTGGCGATGTCAGCCTTGCCTAGTCACGTGTTTATATAAGGGTGCTCTGCTATGCTCTGCCACGCTCTCTGAGAGCGCCTGAGAGCATTGAGAGAACCAAGGGTCTCCTACGTCGATATAGCCACACTCGTTCTTGTAATTGAGGAGCTTCACTCCTTCTTTCGTAATAAGCGTCGTGAACATTGACGCTCAAGATCCTTGATCTCCGATGTACGAGTTTTGTATTCAATACTTGGTGCTGTACCCCCCACCCCCCAACTCAACAACCCTCCTTGATCTAATTATTGAATGCCTCGGCCCAGCAGAGCGGTTCATAACACCGCTCTAGTGAGGCAGAGTAAGTGCGCGCACCGCGCACTATAACAGGAATAATCCCCGATGTTATCATGTCGACTTGCCGCCGATTTTCGACAACAGAGACTGGAAGAGGAATCAGACCAATCACCCTGGACGCTTGGATTTCACCAGTTACCTGAGTCCCATGGTGTGCCCCTTTTTCTGATTAGTACTTTTGTCTTCACCGCATCACGTGTCGATTGGTTCGTTTGTTCTGGCGAAGCTATGTTTCTTCCCTCCGCCGGAGCGCCAAAGTCCCGACGGGTAGATGGGAAGGAGGGATTTCCCACCTTGAAGGTTGGGGACGATAACTGAGACGGATCTGGTTGCCGTTAATTAAAATCCCTCGCTGGCGAATTCGTCGCCGGCTCGGGGCACATGGGTTCGCTCCGCATCGCTATCAACCTATTGGGCCTGGCGTGATGACAAATGTGCGAGGTCTCAGTTACAAAGTACTCCTTACCCTCCCTTGAGTACGGGGGGGAGTACCTTTTACTCCGCAATTTTCACGACAGAGCTTGCGTGCCCCCCTTTTTTCAGCCTTCCCTTCCGCCGCGTCGCTGGTGGAGATTACCCCAGAACAAAGGGCTCGTGGGGCACTGGTGGCTTGAGTCTAGACCCCAATCGTGGCGGTTGGAAGCTTGGAGGCCTCTGAATGTCTTCTAGGAGAGACTTTTAGATGATAAAAGATGAAGACTCTTTCATGGTGGCATCTAGTCCCATTCAGTTTCAAGACTTGTTCAGGTGGATATTATACTGAGTCGTGGTGATGGGCACTTATGGATCACCTGCTCCGTCCTATCTGCTAGAATGCCGATCAGCTTCCGTCCCATTTCGGTCTCTCAAGAAGGAGACTTGGCCGTTGACCTTGAAAGATAAGAAAGGAAAGGACTCCGTCGCTAGTCCGAGGCGGCCTCTAGGGTCCTCCCCGACCCGCCGACATTAGAGGACGCGTTACCAAAGGGGCCATCCCCCACAGCCATACTCCGTCCATACCGAAGGGGCCATCCCCCACTTTCATACTCCGTGCATACCAAAGCAGTTTCAAGCGACGTGGACCTAATGCTCGCCAGGTCTCGTCATGTCTTCTCATGTTTCGAATCCTTGCTAGGGCCATATCATGGGTGGGTGGGGGGATGCAATCCCGCTTGATACAGCTCCGCTCGTTGCGGAAGGAACTATCTTACATTTTGTGAGTACGAAGTACAAAACCGTGTCCCCGAGATTTCTCCTAGGAGACATGGAGATCATAGTCTGGCCAAATCCCATCTATTTTACCAGGCCAGACCCCCCCTCTACTCCATAGTTGTCCCAATGGCGCCCGGGACCGAATCTTACCATGTGGACCCGTCATTGCGTGTACCCAACAGAGCACTTTCTTCCAAGTTTCGTCCGTCCCCAGTTTTTACAGTAGTGGTCCCAGATTCCCACTGGGATCCTCCATCGGCCCGAATCGACAATCACCATCCATGGTATCTTTGATCTTTGCCGTCTGGCTCGACTAATTCAATGTCCGAGTCACCAGATCCTGGCGTAATCCGTACATTGTGACTGGCGGTCTTCTTGTTCTGGTCGCTCGGCATGGGTGATTTTGAGATGCGGTACGTCCTGGCATCAGAATTTGGATCGGACGAACTGCCAAAGCAGGCCGGGAAGACGCGACGGAGAAGGGACCGGATGGCGGGCAGGCATGTACAGATGATGCTGACGAAGGCCTCGAGAACACTCCAGTACGCTGTAGGAACGTTGTCGACTGTGATTTGGTTAGCTTGTATTCAGCCTGCAGGACCACTTCAACAAGTCTTACAGGTAGGGTTCGTGCTCGTAGCAAATCGCACGAGAGAACTGAGGCGGACAACGCTCACAATGGTGATACTTTGCAAATGTTAGCCGAGTCAGCCCCGCGGCAGGAAACAGAAAACCCTACAACAGGCCCACGCTGAACATGAGAACAAGGTGGATCTTCTTCCGGCGGCCCAAGTGAAGATGAAGGAGTTGCGGGATCGGAAGAAACATGATAAAGAGGTCGAAGACAATGTTGATGATAGCGTGCGCCCATGCAAATGCGTTCAGGTTGATGCAGGAACCTTGAGTCTCGCCAGTCCATTTGGTCCAGGTGTAGGATATCGGCAGGCAGTTGAAGACGATCATGAGAGAGAACACGGGAATGTAGAGCGCACAGATGATAATGGCGCCGGTTAAAACGTTTCGAAAGGGCTTCGTGGGGAAAACCATCCAGTAGAATAAAAGGAGTGCCATTTTGGTCAACCCGATGACAACCATGTATAAAGCCTCGGTCAACCATGTGTACTAAAATTCTCTCAGCAAGCGTCCACATATTGATGGGGTTTGGAGTCCGTCGTTCTTACCCGGACGATCCGATTGATGTCGTTGAAAGGGATGTTCCAGATGTCCTTTCCAAACCCGTTGCTCGACACTGCCGTGGCTGTCAGTACTTGCTTCCCACGTGGCGGTAGACCAAACTTACTAAAAAACTCCAAGGCTCCCATAGGGATTGCAAAGAGCTGGACCATGTAAGCAACCCCGCCCAAATGATCAGCCAGGTCATGCTTACCAGTGAGACTACTACACAGAAGTCTGACCACTGCAGCCGCTCGAGGTGGGGGATACGATCACCGAGTCGCATTAAGACACACACGATAGCAGCGATGCCCGACACAGCGGTGATGATGGGAGTGACAGCTGTGTTGTCTCGGACGGGGGCACCACAAAGCGTGGATGTGGCGTTTTTGGCGCCTGCAGATGGATCAAAGGTCAGCCATTTCGTGGTCGATGTGCATTTCGGAGACTTACTGAGGCTCTCTTTAACGGTACAGTTGGCTAACGTGCACTCCGTTACATTCCCCAATAGTGGAACGTCGGCGCATATACAAGGGTAATCTGTCGGGCCGCATGAAGACAGTGGCAGGAATGTTCCAAGGCAATTAGCCTGGAGAGCGTCAGAACGATCACACAATTGAGGGGAAGGCATGCTCACAGCACATGTTGGCATTTCCTGCGCTGAAACCAAGGCAGGAAGGCTCGATATGAGCGGAATCAGCAGGATGGTCGTCTTCATGATTTTCCCCTCGGTGCGCAGCCTGGCATACCCTCCTGCAGAGTCTGTTGAGTGAAGAAGAATGGCTGATGGGACGTAAGAAAAAGCAAGAAAGGGAAACGAGAGAGGTATCATATACTTTGCCTCAAGACGAGCCTGTGCCCGGGTTTCCAACTCCACAGTCGACAAGTTGAGTATCCCTGGGACTAGAACTGTACCGACCCTGTGGTGATCTGCAGAATCTTAAGAGAAAACAGCTGGTTGTGCGGATAGAGAGGCAAGGAAGACGCCTAACTTGGACTCGAAGATCAACGGTTTTGGACCGGCCAGTTCCTGTAAACTGGATGTGACAGACAGGATGACGCGCGCCGCGTTGACATGCCCGGGGGGGGGATCCGCTGAGACGGCTGACAAGTTGTGGAAAGAGAACATGAAAATCAAAGCAGAAACAGAGTCGTGTGGTCCACAGAGGGCACCATCCTAAGCAGAGTAAGGACTTCGTATTCCCTCCTGTCCTCCGCAAAGTGGGCACCCTTGGAGAGACCCTAGGAGGTGACAGCGATGGCGCAGGCAGGGGATCCTTGGAAGGGGTTTGGCATCCTCTAGAACAGTGCTCTTCAAGTCTCACCATGCTTCCCCGTCAGTAGAGACGCGCAAGGGCGATGGATCAGTTGGGCCGTTGAGCCTATGGCCAACCTTGGCAGGACAGCCGTGTGTGGTCCGCGTTCCGACTTTGCCAGCGAGGGTAGAGATAGCCGCATGTGAATCAACGATGGGCCTAGCCTGCCGTCCGTTCTTTTCGACAAATCCTGCTACATCTTGAAGTGTTCCTGGGCCTGGGCGGCTCCGAAACGAGTCGGTCGACAGGGGTTGCTAATATATAATACCCCGAGTCAGGCAGGGCGCTAAAAACGGAGAGGACTTGCCAGGCGATCTTCATGTGGGGCAGGCCCCTTGCTAGGTAATATGGCCCCTGCCATGATGATGTGGAGTCGGCGCACATCTTGCGTTCTTTTGCAATAGTCTCTGGCATGCAGGCGGGGAACTGCAAAGCCCGCAGCCGTAGTCTCGAAATGGTCAAACAGCAGTGGACTGAAAGCCACTTTCGAGAGTTAGCATTCTTGTCGAATGACCTGTGGTCCTGTATTTTCAAAGCGCATGTGCCTCTCTGTTGATGATCGACCCGGCAGTTTGCTGGAATGCCTCCCCCCTGGATGCGCGGCTCCTAGGCGGGAGTATATCACCGCTCGCCTGCCCTGAGAAGTCCGGGATGCTCATTTCCTCCCGAGTCCCAGCCTAAACAACTTCATCGCGATCCTTCTAAGCCCTCATTGAGCAAACGGCTCGAACCCCGAAATGGCACTGTGGTCGCCTGTCTCACAGATTTCCTCGCTGTCCACTCTCGGCTGGCTTTCCGGGGGCTTTCTCACCTATTGGCTAGTCTGGGTTGTCTATGCCAGGTGCTTCCATCCCCTCAGCAAGATCCCAGGGCCATGGCTGGCATCAGTGAGCCGCTTATGGTATATGATTCAGATCGCCCGAGGCGACATGCAACACACCCAACGCCGCCTCCATGCAAAATACGGTCCTCTCCTTCGGATCGCGCCCAATGAAGTCGCTTGTGCCTCGCCCGATGCCATCAAGAGCATTTATCGGATCCAGGGAGCGTTGGACAAGACCGACTTTTACCCTGTTTGGAACAGCCAGAACTTCTCGGTGCATAAAGATGTCTTCACGGTCAAGAGCAACAAGGATCATTCGGAAAGGAGGCGCATCGTGAACCCCGTGTACTCACTCTCCAACGTCCTGAAGTCAGAAGTGCATGTGGATAATTGTTCGAAGCTATTGCTGGATAGGATGTCCGAGTATGGGGATGGTTCGAAGCCTTTCGATCTAGGCTACTGGATTCAGATGTACGAACTGGATGAACTCAATTAAAGATGGTGCTGATTCTCCCAGGTACACATTCGACGTGATTGGAGAGCTCTATTTTGGTAGGATGTTCGGGTTCATGGAAACCAAAGCTGATCACGAATCGTGGATCCAATCTCTGGATTTGTTGATGCCATTCCTCTGCGTGACGGCCGTTGCCCCAACCTACATTCGGCCGTTTATTCTCTCGTCGGCCCTTCTGGTTCCGGGGTCTTTGAAAGCGTTGAAGGCCATTGATAACATTGCCGTGTCTGCCCGCAACTGTGTGGCGCGACGGGCTGAGGAAAGAGCCAAGGCCGATGGGCAAACTCGGACAGACATGTTGGAGCAAATGTTCGCCATCCAGGCCGAGAAGGGCGAGAAGGTCGACTTCAACAAGGGAGATATAGAGCAGGAAGCTTACGTTGCTCTGTGAGTCTGAAAAGTCTAAAGACCATGAGGGGAGTTTTGCGTGCTAACTTTCTCAGATTCGCAGGCTCCGACACCACCGCCATTGCATTTCGGGCAGTCTTCTATTTCCTGATGAAAAACCCGACTGTATACGAGCAACTGATGCAGGAGATTGACGATGCAGCGGAAAAGGGTCAGTTGAGCTTTCCTGTCAAGTACTCTGAGGCAATCAAACTCCCATTTTTGTGTGCCTGCATCAAAGAGGCCTTTCGTATGCATCCGAGTGTCGAATTGACCATGGGCCGTGTTGCGCCAGCCGAAGGCCTAGAACTCTGTGGCAAATACATCCCTGGGGGGTACTGGGTTGGGATGAATCCGGCGGTGGTACAATATGACACGTCGATTTTCGGAGATGATGCAGACGAGTATCGCCCCAGCCGTTGGCTCGAGCCGCATGCAGTCACCATGGACAAGCACATGCTCCAATTCGGGGCTGGAACCCGCACATGCATTGGCAAGAACATTTCGCTTGCTGAACTCCACAAACTCATCCCGCACCTGTTGAGGCACTTCAAGATTGAGATGTGGGAGGAAGGCAAGACGTGGACCACGACAGACCTGTGGTTCTGCAAGCAAGACGGGCTCCAGGTCCGTCTGACCACGCGTTCATTGGCCACGTGAAGACCGGAAGTTTGGTAGCGAGGTGATTAAATCGGAGCTGTTCTGCGTCGATCCCTGTCGGTGCATATTCTGTGACACGTCAGATTAAGAAAGTTGCAACGTGGAAAAGGCACGTTGTTGCTGCAGGACGAAGGAGTTCCGGATAGAGCGGTTAGAATTCTCCGTCGATCCGAGATGGGACTGCAAGGACAAGAATGGAGAGAAGTTCGGATCTCCTCCGGGTAGCCTTGCTGTCAGCTCCATTTATTCCTCCACCTCGTTCAAGTCGAGGGTAGATTTGACCAGACTTGGATCTTTGCAAACCGGATGTCGCTCGCAGTTGATCTCCAGTGCCGGCCGGAATTGGTCGAAGCAAAAAAGTTCCTGTATCAAGAAGGAACGAATAGTTTTCAAGTGCCACTTTTCCCTGCCCAATAGGAAACACAAAACTGGTAATGAGGGGAGAGGGTTCGGTCTGTGTAACATAAGAAGTCGAGCTACCCTCTAGCACGTCAAACGCTATTCAACAGCTCCCATGAGATTGACATTTAAGCTTTAAGACACCTAGCCTAGCAGCCTAACAGGAAAGTAGCCCGCGCCGTAATATTATTACCCGGAACCAAACGACCCAATTATTCCAACCAAAGGCAACACCACGGCTTTGTCAGCCAACACCCTCATTGCAACAACACATGATTGGATCAAAATTGCCGACTTGCTCCACCAATGACATTGCCTACTCAGCTCAGCCCGCCTCAGCTCGGCTCAGCCGATGTCATGGGAGCAGCAGGTGGCAGTGTCGGAAGATCATTCAGCCTCCGTTCAGCCTTCCTCCATATTTCTTTCGCCTTCTCCCTCCCCCATCTCCTCTTCTTCACCATTCTCTAGTCCACCTACTCCCATCATCAGAAGGATCGACGGCGCCTCCCCCGACACACAGCAAGCAGCGGCAACCACCCCGAGAAATCACCAGCCACAGCCGTTGACAGAATGGTTCTTTTGGGCGGCCTCGAGTTCGTTGCGGCGGGATACCTCCTGAAAGAGCTCGCGGGGGACAAAAAGGAAGAGGAAGAAAGAGAGCGCGAGAAGAGGAGGAAGCGAAGACATCACAGCAGGGAGGACGGCCGCCACCACCACAGTCGGCGCGATGACTCGGAGCACCGGCCTAGCCGACCGTCCCAACAACAGCAGCAGCAGCAGCAGCAGCAGCAGCAGCAACAGCAACAGCAACAGCAACAATCACTGCGTCCTCCAAACCCTGGGCCACCGAGACCATACAGCGCCCCTCCGCTGCAAACACACCCGTCTGCGCTGCCAATGATGATGCCGCCGGTGGCAGGAGGAATGTGGCCGCAGCAACAGCATCCTCCTCTCTACCCTCAGCCGCATTACGCCCCAAACGGGCCTCAAGGCCACGGCACGTGGCCGACCCAACAACCGTCTCAAACGTTCATTCCGCCATATCTCAACCCCAAGATCAACGGCGGCAACAACCCGAACCCCAACCACGCCCCAGCCGCAGCCGCAAACTTCACGCCACCACCTCTCCAGCGCCCACAGACAATGTACCCGCCACCGGGGGTACACATCGACATGAAAACCGGTAAGATCCAACATGACATGTATCCGCCCGAGATGCAGCGCGAACTCTCGCCGCCACCACTCAGCAGACACAACACGTCGGCCAGTTACGACCGCGTGCGGGTAGACTCAGAAGGCCGGTCCGAGGTTTCCGCCGAGCAGCAAGGCGGCCGTGGTTACTCGCAGCCTCCGATGGCCGCCCGCAACGGCAACTATCCACCCCAGCAGCAGCATCCGTCAGCTCCGCTCCCATACGGCTATGCCGAACTCGATTCCGAGACGCCCGGGCGGTACCGACCGTCCGGCAACGAAAAGGCGACATACTCGGCGGGATCGGTGAGGCCGAAGGCCAATTCCTTCTCTACGAGGAGACATGGGGACCAGTCTGACGTGCAGATGAGGGATCCGCCACCGGCTTATCGGGCATAAGTCGTCCTCTATGTTTTCGAAATGACCGAGGTAATGCAAAATGGAGTGATTTCATAATGAAATGATGAATTTATGAATTGGGGAACTAAACTCAACGAAAATACAAGTGATCGCAATGGATTGCTCATGGCCCTCTACGATAATGAGATGACTTTGGAGGGCGGTTGGAACGGTTGGAGTGGTTGAGTGTCTGTTGACTAGCTGGACTAGCTGAACTAGCATCTCGATCAGTGTTTGATGAACTGCATCTCAAATATGGAATCGGAGGGAATCGACCCACGAAAAGGAGGTTTCTAAATACTTATGATTTTCCATTTTGGATTCCCATCGTCGTACCATAATCATCATTGATACTCATAGGATGGCAGCCAGCTCTCCGACCTGACGTTCATCGTTCATCGCCATAACTCTTCAATGAATGTCCTCCAGCTCTCTGAACTTGCCACCACCTTGCATTCTTTTCAGATCCTTTTCTCCCCAGGTTGTTTTCGACATTCCACTCTTCTCTCAATACACCAAACTCCTGTGGTTCTTTCAAACCCGTCTCTTAACCTCAAATCTTGTATCCCTGATGACAAGTCGCCTCCCTCAAGCTTGGGTGAAAATACCTGCTGTCTGGAATCGGTCTTTCTCACTCACGTACTCAAGGCCTTGGTTCACCACTTTGGTTGGGAAGCCGTTCACAGCAGGAGTATGAGGTAAGGGGGTATTCGAAGCCAGCATCAACATGACAGAATCCTGAAGGGTTGTAGTGTCAACAAGTCGGCCATGTGTCTCGACGAATGACAGGGTCGGACGAGATCTTCGGCGTCGGAAAAGTAGGGATCGGGGGCGCTCCTCTGCGTTGGCACCATCCCCAGAGTCAGGGACGTTGTTGTTCGATGAAAGCGGACTTGAATCTTCCAGGCGAGCACGTGCAAGAGCCTTTCTTACCGTCTGACGAAAGCCGCTGCGCTTTCGGACTGAATGCGCGTCGCTCCCTTCGTTTTCAGTAGCCTGCGGATGATCCGCATTTTCGACGAGAATGCTGGGTAGCGTGTTGTGCGACCGCAGTGCCTCGGGGCCTGCCAGAGCGTAAAACCGCGGGATTCGAGGAATTCCAATCTGTGCGACGATTTGAGCGTCGGATACTCTTCGATTCTCGAATTCCCAAGCAGGGGGCACTTGGACAGGACTGTTGAGAATGCCTTCTAAGGACTGATATGCTCGCTCCCGGTAGATTGGGCGACAGGTGGGACAGATCTTGAAGGCACAGGCCTGAGCAGGTTGTGAGATGGACTTTTGGGCAGGTTGACAAGGGTCCAGTCGCTTCGGTTCTGGTGCGGGAGGTGGAATCGAGGGTTCAGACATCCAAATCTTTTGCAGTTCTCCCCAATCATAGGCTGCTCGAATCTCTTCATCGAGAGAGGTAGACGAGTTTGTGGAAAAGGTTGTACTCTGAGGAAGGGTTGAAAAGGTTCCCTCACTTGAGGACGAAGATGTAGTGGTCATGGTTGAGGCGGTTACAGGCCGAGCTTGCTCTCCGAGGATGACCTCCCTAACTCTCTCCTTCTGCTGAATGAGTGTGCTGATCTGGACATCGGTGTACTGTCCCTCACTGATAGCTTTGATGATTGGAGTGCTCAGAGTGTGAAGGCTAACCTCCCTCGCCATCCCTCTCTTGTTTGTGGCTGTCAGATGACTGGTGAAGTCGGATTCTGGCAATAAACCCCCGGAATCCTGTGTGCAGCGATAGATCCAGCCAATGTTGGGGTGTTTGTGGCACAAGGAACATTTGAAGGAGCCGAAGGGGTCGTAGAGTCGGGTCATGGACATGTGGGTGCAGGGATGTTTCCTATCCGGACTGATCCCACGGCGGGGAGGCATGATGGGGTTGAAGCTCGAGCCGTGAGGGAGATGGGAGTTTGAGGTTGAGGAGAGGAGAGGGGAGGAGAGGAGAGGGGAGGAGAGGAGAGGAGAGGAGAGGAGAGGAGATGGAGAGGGAGAGGGAGATGTAGAGGGAGACGGGGATGGATTCCCTTGAGCAACTGGTCCAATGTCTGGATAGGAGATGGGAAGGTGAAGACAAGCCAGAAGGAGAGAGCGGTTGGGGTGTTGAGAATCAATCACACGGCAGGAACAACAGTGAAGATGCTGCCGCACCTTGTCTTGCATCTTTCCCGACGTGTTGGGTGCATGTTCTTTCTCTGGTCTTTCCTACCTTGTGCTCATGGGCATGTCATGGCCACTACGGTCCTCCAAACACACGACCTCTCATCCGGTGTGAGATTCATTACCTTGGAGCTGTTGATGGTGCCTGGGGGGAGGGTCAGGGGTGCACGACGACGACATGATCAAAATGGCTTTCTTGTAAGGCTCTACAACATCGAAGACCATACTCTGTGCTTAGGTACTGAGCATGCATAACATAGAGACGAAGGACTGGCTTAGAATTGGGCCAGCCACTGGCAGTTCAAGTTCACGTTCAAGTGCAAGTTGTTTACATCCAACTCTACTCTTGGCGCCATCGAGGCGTGTGAGTGGTCGGCGACAGGGATGGTGCCATGGTGGACCTCCGGACCTCTCAGCCCCCGGCTCGCATGCTCGCAGCTCGCAGCAGTGCACCCAGCAGGCTCCCAGGCTCCAGCACACGGCTCACGCCCCAACTGCGCTTCCCGGGTCCTCCACCTCCAGCCTCCAGCCTCCGGCCCAAGAGTGTTGCAACCCAGCCAACTCACGCCAAACAACAGCCCACGCGCAACCCAGCAAGCAGCCCAGTAGCCCAGCCAGCAGCCCAGCCAGCAGCCCGGCGGCCCAACTCCATCTCCCTCCCTCACTTCTCTCCCTCTCTCGGTCACTGCCGCTTTGGGTTCGGTCGGTTCTACAAACGCGTTCAATAATCATCATTCACCACCCTGACCATCACTCACCCTCTTCCATTCCAATCCACTCCACCCACCGCTCTTGCTCGTCCCTTTATCGCGTCGACTTCTCGTGCTCCTGGTGCTTGGACCATCGCGCGACCCTTTGCTCGGTACGTGTCTCCCTCCCGCAACTCGTCTCCCCACAACTGCGCCGGCCTCGGCAATTGCTCTTTTGTCAACAACGCCCGTCTGGGCTGACCATCATCGCCCGCCCGACAAACTCCTCGCGCTCCTCGTGCTGACCCCTTGCGACAGCCCCTCTCCTATAGCACGACACTGGACTGCTCCCTCGCACCTCTCCCCAGACCTCATTCTCCCACGCGCGCACCTCAGTCATGTCTGTCAAGTTTGAAAAGGAACAAGTCCGGACGACGACGGCGGTGGCGGCGGCGCCTGTTGCGCCATCCGGCAAACATGAGTCCACCGCGCACAAGCTGGGTGAAGCCCTGACCGGCGGGAAGCAACAGACAGGTTATCTTGCTGTATGAACACCTGCCTCGTTCCCTCTTTGGATGCGATCCTCATGTGATCTTCAGGTATACCTCAAGCAGCTGCAGACGAACCCTCTGCGCACCAAGATGTTGACCTCGGGCACCTTATCTGCACTACAAGAACTTCTGGCCTCATGGCTCGCCCATGATCGCAGCAAGCATGGCCACTACTTCAGCTCAAGAATCCCTAAGATGGCTGCCTACGGCGCCCTTATCAGCGCCCCTATGGGCCATGTCCTGATCGGATTTCTGCAATGGATCTTTGCGGGTCGTACCAGCTTGAAGGCCAAGGTCCTTCAGATTCTTGCCAGTAATCTGGTCGTACGTCCACCGTCCATTTTCCCTCTTGTTCCACCGCCCTGAATTCTGACTTTTTGGTAGATCGCACCAATCCAAAATTCCGTTTATCTGGCGTCGATGGCTGTCATTGCCGGCGCACGCACCTGGCATCAGGTCCGTGCCACGGTTCGTGCTGGGTTCATGCCAGTCATGAAAGTCAGCTGGATCACCTCGCCATTGGCTTTGGCTTTTGCCCAGAAATTCCTTCCGGAACAGACCTGGGTTCCTTTCTTCAACATCGTTGGTTTCTGCATCGGTACATATATCAACACCCACACCAAGAAGAAGAGGCTCGCAGCCTTGAGGAAGAAGGTAAGGCGCTCCGGTTCTGTCTGATTTTGTCGACCAGACACAACACTGACCTATTTGATAGCATTACGGCGATGGAAGAAGCTCCTCTGGCCGCCCAGATGAAAGATACTAAAACCGTCAAAGCAAGGTTCAAATATGGACTGAGGCGGCGTTTCAACGATAATTCCTAGTGTATCTTCCATCTATATATCCACTAGACACCTATCTGGTTGAATCGGGTGAGGGATTTTGGAATTGGAACGGAACGGAAGGCATAGAAGAGCAGGCGTCTTGCGCGATCGTTCGCTTTGCCATGCGTAGTGTTTCTGCGCCATGACAACTTTCCAGTCGCAATTAATGTCTCTGTTCGTACGTATTTCTCATGTTGGAAAGTATCTTGGGCCGGAGATATATCATGTGCCAGTAGCCAGTATTGGTGTATTTGTGACAAATCAATCAATCTTGCTGTTTCACTCGTTGATCTGACTTTCTGCCCTTCTCCCCGTCTCTACCTGGAATGGTTCTTAGGGGCAATGGCCGTATCTTTAGACGAGAGTATTTGGATTCCGAGGCCAACAACGATGGGGAATATCGTAGTAGATGAGTTGAGTTGAGTTGTGTTGTGCTGGAAGCAGCGATCCACCACACGGCGCAAATTGAATTTATATTCCGGAGGAACCCCACATCATTGTTCACACCGTACAACAGTAACATTCATGGTCAGACTATACTTATCGGATTCATTCTTGTCGTCGGTACCAGCTAACCTAACATATCACCAGACACAATGTCACAAAGTGCGGATGGACTGGGACCGCTGTTGTCTATGAACCGAAAGGGGATTCTCGACCCGATCTACCCGACCCAGCTCAGCTCAGCTTCAGCGGCATCGATCCGCACGGAGGAGCCGTCACGCCAAAATGACGGCGGGATGACGGACACAACGTTCAAGCGACGTAAGAGTACGAATTCCCATCCACCCGTTCCATGTACTCCTTTTCAATCAACCTGTGAGGAATCGATTAGTCTCCAACCTCGTTGACACGAAACGACCGCCAGAGTCCTCTATGGGGGGAAGGCCAGGACGCAAAACAAGAGGGAACGAACGGGGAGGTACTCACTTCTCAATGTTCCGCTTGATGTCGGTTTGGTCCAAGACGCCGCGAGACATAGTGGCCTTGATAACCTCGACGATCAGTTGATTGTGGTCGATGCTTTTCCTGCTCTTCATGATGCGCACGATGGCCGCCTGTGTCTCGTAATGCCGATCGGCCGCTACCCGCTGGTGCGTCTCCTTGTTCTCTTCCTTGGTCTCCTTGAGCTGGATCTGGTTGATCTTGATGTGTATCTTGGCGTCCCGGAAGTTGGTCGAGAAGGTAAACGTGTCCGTCTCGTTCACCTCACGGCCCCGTGGCTGTTTGCGCAACACCTGATACTTGGCGCACGCCAAGGATTGCAGCGTCCGCTTGAGCTCGGCGTCGGCCAGGCCCGAAGCAGCCTTGAGTTCCGCGTAGCTTAGAGCTTTGTCGGCGGGCACGACGTCGTTGAAGAGGAGCAGTACGATGGCCTGGAACCCGGAAACCACGAGCTCCTTGTTGCCGCGTGGGAATTTCGCCCGCAGCTGGCAGGTGGCCAGACTGTGTTTCCACGCCAGCTTGCGTCCGTTGTGTTTAGCCTTGTAGTGGGTTTCAAAGTCGGCCATGACTTTGGAAATGGCTGGCGGGATATTGACGGTCGTATCTGCATATGTGGGCCACGCCGAGGCCGAGAGCACATTGACATGTAGGTCCGGGACGGGTCTTTTGGTGCCCCGGTCGTCGAGGAGTTGGTTGTACGACATCATTTCTTCCCGGGCTAGGTCCATGTCTTTGAACATTGATTCGAGATTGCGCGTGAAGGACGCACCGCATTCGTTCTTGAGACGCGTGAGCATGTTTCGTTCGGCATCGAAGGACGCACTGCGACCCAGCAGTAGACGACGTGCCAGGTCTTTCTTGTAGAACGCCTCGAAGACGGCCTTGCCATGGACGAAGCGGAAAAGATCAAGGGCGTCAGAGAGATGCTGGTTGATCTCGGAATCTTCATCGGCCGGGCCCTCGTCAAAATCGTGCTCCTCTTCGTCTGCTCTTGACGAGTCATGTTTCGATGTCTTAAGTCGAGGGATAGCCTTGATCCCACCCCTCAGCAGGAGATCAACATGTTTGGCAATCATTTCGCCAGGCTTCGCGTTGTCGGTGTCCCAGTTCGCTTGGCTCTTCCTGGTTTTGTTGATAAAAGATTCGAAGGCCTTGTGCAGTGCATTTTCCAGCGCCTCGTTCGCATGGAAGGAATACTTCAAATACCGATCCAACCGACGCTTGAACTCTAGGAGCCGGAGCACCATCTCAGACTCTCGTTTCTCGTCAAACACAATAACAGAGCCTTCTTTCTCAACATATTTACCGAAACTATCGGTAACCTTCTCGCCCTGCGATTTGCGTTGCAGAAGAGTGTAAGTCCGTTCAAGCTCGTCGTATTTGTCGTCCTGGAAAAGAGTCATGAGGCTTGCAGAATTCGTGAGTACGTCGACTTCCTTTTCAATTAGAATCGCATCGAAAAGATCTGATATTCGACTTCGAGTGCTTCGGTCAAGTGTCAGGAAATCACTCCGGCCCATTTCGCGTGCCAGAAGGTCGGTGCAGTTGTTGACATATTCGGCCAGATTATCTTTGTGGGATTCCGTCTTCTGCCACGCCTTGAAGTATTGCTCAGTGCTAGAGTCGAAGAGTGGCTCGAAATCACTGGTGTATATACTCAGTTCGTGTAATGAATCGACCGACTGTCGCAGAAGACTGCAGTCCTTTTCATTCAGACGTCCTCTCCTGTCCGTGTCAATGAGGCTGATCACACCTTCCAAGACCTTGGTTTTGATGAATTGGTCCTGGAATACTAGGGACCGGAAAGAGACCAATCCCATCTCGGTGATGCTGGGGTTTTCGGCAGAGCGGAGCAGGAATGTTTGATCCAGGTAGTAGAAGATTTGGCGAACGGTGAGCAGTTGCTTCTGCCATGTGGCCCAGGCATCGACAAAGATTCGAAGCAGTTCGATATCCGAGGATTTAGCCTCGTCTCGGCGGATGCCAGCTCTCACCGTATCGGCAAGGTGACTCTCGGATTTCTCCTTCAGTCTCTTGAACAATTCCGCAGCCTTGCCCTGACGACAAACATTCTCAGACCCTTTGTACAATTCTTCTAGTGAGTACCGCTCCTGACTTTTTTTGAAAATTGCATCAAGCGCCTTGTCCTGTTGTGTCCATATCTGCTCAAAATATTTCTGGGGATCCAGTCGAGGTACAGCCCGCAGATTCTTGACCATCAGTTTCTTGGGTCCTGACATTGGGTTGAAAGGGATTCTTGGGCCCGCAAACGACGTACGCCGTGTTTGAGATTCAGGAGATGACTGTGAGCCCGTCAAATCGACGACGTGATTCGTGGTCGGCCGCGAGGAGGTGAAGGTGTACATGTTGGCGAAGGATTTCTTGGGTTCCTGGGAGACGGGGCTGGGGCTGCCCATCTTGTCTGCCGCTGCGGTACCTCTTCTTCGTTGACTTGTGCGAAGAGGACTGGCATCCGAATCGTCACTTTGCTGGGATGATAGGAGATCGGCAATCGAAGACCGAGGCTTCTTTGAGGCTGCAGAAGACGTCAAGGTTTCGTCGACGTGTTTTCGCTTTGCTGACGAGTTGCCGGTGGTTCCTGCATCTAGCGCTTTGCCCTTGCGTGGCGTAGTCATCTAAATGTTGTCCCAGTGACCTTGACGTGAGAGATGAGCCGAGATGGCGAGATCGGGTCGGAATCCTGACCGTGTTCAACCGTCTGCGGCTACGGTCATGATGGAACTTGACCCTAGCTTACTGGTAGGTAGCTTCGGCGATTGTGGCGGAGATATGAGTCGGATGGTGAGGGGCTGTCACATTAAACGTTTACCACGTGACCAGGTGAATTTCATGGCCACTTTACGCGTCGCGCGCCCTCGTGTTTAGGAACCGCAACTACCACCACCGCCACCACCACCACCACCAACACCCTCTCCAGATTCCATACCCTCAATCAGACCTTCAAGATGTCCAGTTCTATGGCGACCCCACGGATTTTGCCTGCACACCTCCACGCCTTCGCCCCAGGCAGCAAGCACAACAACGTACGCATCCTCGGAACGATCACCACCGTCAGCGGCGACCAGGCAACCCTTACCTGCGGATCCGACGCAGTCACCCTCCTCCTGAACAGGTAAGGCCTTAGACGGCATCCATCCCTCAAACTCCAGAAGTTTCGGTGCCTAATCCCGTACGAACAAAACACAGAGATTGCCATGTCTCGGTCGGATCCCTGTACGAGGTCGTGGGCAAGGTCACCAACATTGAAGGCGGACACGGTCTGGGGATTCGAGTCCTCAGTAGTACTGAATGGCCGAGGAATAAGAATGGAAAGCTCCCCGACCTCAAATTGTATGAGGCCGTCGTGGATGTGACGCATCGGTATAAGAATATCTTCTACGAGAAGGATGGGGATGATGGCGGCATGGACGGCGGATTCTGAGATGGAGGAGCAACAGTGACGGGAAATGTTGACATAGGCAGATCTCGCTGCTTGCGGGTTCTACCAGGTATGAGAGAGCTGCTGTCGAGGCCTGCAATGAGATTCAGCACGTCTCGGCCGTTTGAGAGCAACTTCCGTACGGCGGAATGACAGCCCCGGCGGAGCTCCATTAGATGATGATACGTATGCAGAGTAATGAAATCTACTCTCAGGAGAACCCTGAGAATTAGTGTGGTGTTGTTTAATGTGCCTCGGTTGAGTCATAGGTTCCATTGCCTAGCCACTTCTTCTAAGGATCTGTAAACGGCAGCTACCTCAATACACTAATTGGTTATTGCCAGCGTGTGGTCATCCGTATCGTAAGCTCCTACAATCTCATAAGCTCTGCTATCGCTGCAGAGTATCGAATACTGAACGCTCAATCAACATTAACTTGAAACCAGGGCAGCGCAAAGAAATCCCTTGCCTCCGTCCCGCTGCCACATTCAACGTTCAGTTCGCTTGCTGTTTCCTCGGACTCTTTCGCAATGGTTCGGTGTTTGAGGCTGTCACCGTCAGTCCTTCTGGGTCAGGGTAAGCTGAGTGCCCGTTAGGATCGATCATATCATCCCACATGGCGTTCTCATTTGCATCGTTGGAGTCAAAAAAGTTGAATAGCTCCGGCGGAGGCGAACTAGGCATCGCGCCGGTGGTGGCAAAAGGGTCGTTGAAGTCACTGTTCAGTTGATCCGTCGTCATTTCGCTAAAGCTGAAGTTGATCAAGTGATCGTGAGACATTGGTGAGGAATTTTTGAGGGACGGCAAGTCTGGAAAGTCGAATGTGAGAGATTTCTGAGGGGTGCTCTTCTTTCCCTCTCTGCGTGGAGTTTGTTTATGGTCCACTGAAAACCCGCCTATCGGTAGTGGACAATCGCTGGTGAGAGCATCATGGATCGAACGGGTGAGGGGCGTCATTTTCAGAACATCTTTATGCTCTGGCCCCAACAACGCAGAATACGCCGGATGTGATTCAGGCCTCGTTTTGGGTGTCCGGAAAGCGGGGAACAGTTCTGCATTAGGTGGCAAATCCGACCCAAATTGGCGCTGTGGTGTCTTTGATGGTGTCTTCAGCAACAATCTTTCAGAGCGTCTCTTCGGAGTAGGAGTCATCGGCGGTAGTTCCAGGTCCGTAGGGCCTTCTTCGAACAAATGATCGAGACCATCCTCAGCGACGAAGGCCGCCGGGGCTGCGTTTTCCTTCCCATCCACTGTAACTTCGACCGCCCCTATCGGTATTGCCCAGGCGTCTCTAGACTTGTTAAGCCTAGGACTCCGTCGTACAAATGCTGGTAGGTGAGAGTGCGGATTGGAAGTGGTAGTCGGTCCTGGGTCGGATCGAACCTGGACTTTGTCTGGAGATGGGAAAAGCTGTCTTCTAACAGGCTTGGGCGTGAAACCGATCTCTATTGGCAAGCATTCAGATCCGTGTGCCTGCCCAGGGCTTGACTTGACCTGTCTGTCGTTCGGTCGTTGGCGAGTTCTCGCCTGTAGACCTCTTGGGCCGGGATCGGCACTACTTGCTCTGTGGCTCTGTGGCATTGGAGGGAGCAGGGGCTCGCCATCGTTAGCCACAAAGTCGTCATTATTCGATCCTTCATTTTCATTGTCCTCTGCGTCTGGAGCTTCGGTCGCAGTGTCAGTTGGGGAAGATTCGTCACTAGCGGGGGTTTGTGCATCGCTCTTGAAGTTCTGATTTCCATTGGCTTTCTTTGAAGCCTTTGAAGCGTTGGAGTTTCGTTTGCGCTTTCCCTTCTCCCTTGGATCTTTCTTCTGCCACTTTTCCTTCGGTCGGGGGCATTTCTGTTTGTGAAACCATAACCCGCAAGCTGCAGAGATGTCAGTTTTGTCCAGTAAGTATAGCAAATCACTCACGATTGCACAAAGTTATTGGTACCCAATCCTCCAGTTCGTCTCCGGAACGTTTTTCCACCTTGTAGCCTCGAAAGGTCTTGACGCTTCCATCGGCATTATGCTCTAGAGGTTCTTTGTAGCAGCATTCACCCGATTGTAACGAGGTCTCCACCTCTTCCCAGTCGCAGGTAAACACCTTTACAAAACCTCGGCGCCATGCGGGAGTCTCGATTGCTCCGCAATTGTCGCAGAACGGTGGCATTTCTCCATTTGCAATGGCATTTTCCAATCTTGCCCTTGTCTGTTCCTTGCCAACTTTCTTTCTCGGTTGTCTACCTTTCGCGTCGTCTGCCGTAGGGGCGTCGGACATGAGAGCATCGCTGTCCGGTGCCCAGGTTTGAGATCGTTGAAAAATTCGGGGAGTGGGGGCGGGATCGCTTTTCTGTGCTGGTGCCGGTGCCAAAGATTTCGTTCGCTGCTGATCACGTTGTTCTTCCATGATTTGACGGGCCCTTGGAATCGGTGCCGGTGCCAGTCTGGGAGATGACATACTGACTCGCACACCTGGTGTGTAGGATTGTGCTCTCGATAACGGCCGTGCCGTGACTGGGAGAGGTGGGGGTACCATTTGAGATTTCGACTGTGCAGAAGCGGCATCCTCCACTTCATTCATTTCTTCAAAAACCGGAGGGTACTGAGACACTGCCCCATGCTGGTCTTGAGAAGTCTCATCGCTACCTTGCTCATCAGGTTTGTCCACAATGAAATCGTCGAATTGCAGTAGCTGGTCGTCTCCGAAAAGGTCGTCGAGATTTCCACTCATAAACCCAGAATCGTGGCTTGTATCCATCAACGGTGGAAGTGCAGGACTAGTAATCGCTGGATGTTGATGTTCAGGCATGACAGGTGGGGAGGAAGGAATGTTGGCAGGGGTACTGGAAACGCTTCTTGCTCGAACATCTTCGGGTGACGTGATTGGGATATTGAGAAAATCAGGTTGAACCGATGCGTCCATCGCCGGAGAAGACTCCCGAGCTTGAGAACCTCGAACAAGTTTGCTGGAAGGATTCTTTCGTTGTCGAGCTCGGGTTTTGGCAGATTTTGAGGCTGGAATTGGGGTGGGTGGTCTGACTGGCTCTTCTGTGGGAACTCCTATCCCAGACATCGGGTTGATTGCGATGGGACGATGAAGTCGGACGCTCGAAGCAGTGCTGGCCATCACCCGCAGCGATTCAGGCTGTCGTTCAATATTGAAACTTGACTTGGTGGGCCAGTCAACCTTGGTTGTCTTTGCTCTCTTGCGTGCTGGGCCGTCATCGGCATTCTCATCTCCACTGTAGTAACCCGAATTAAATGAATCACGCCTTCCATGAGACGTCTGACGCATTCCCGCACTTGAGCCTGGCCTTGACAAGCTCATCCCTGACTGTCTCGCAGAGGCAGCGAAGGCTGTTGGTGTCCCAGGTCTGCTGCCTGGTGCCGACTGACTAGTCATCGACACATCCCCGCTGAGCATTCTCTGCATAGCTTCAAGGCCAGCGGTATCGACCGGTGAAGCCGACCGAGGCAGTGACTGAGACACAGAGGTGTTTGTCCATTGAAGCCGTCCTCCATCTTGAGAACTGACACTTCCAGAGCGGTTTCTTGTTTGTGCGAAGGTATTGACAGGTGTTAACCGAAGCTTAACTTCCAGCGTCTCTTGTGCATTCCTAGAAAACAAGCCCATAACGCTCTTGGTGATCCTCCCCGTCACCATGGCCTCATTTTCGCCGAGGCCTCCCTGTACCTGGTTTGCAAGTGCCCTTGACAGCATCCCCTGTCCAACCAATGGTGTATCTGGTTCTGAGTAATCATAGGCATAGACAGTGTAGTCATTATCCAGGTGTGTGGTGAGCTCCGGGCTCGCGTTCGTCACCGCTTCTAGGCACGTTCGGAGGTCAACAACGCCGATTTGGTTCGTCTCGTCGATGAAGGCAGCTTGCACGTCAAGAGATTGAGGCCATCTTGCAAGATGGTTGTCTCTTTGCTCGGCATCAAACGTGTAGAGGACTTTCAGGCGGACAGTTCGTAATGAGACGCCATCTCCAGGCGAGGTCGCCATTGTGGTAGTGTACAAGACGCGAGGTGCACAGACGGTTGAGGGTCTGGCAACACGAGTCTTTACGCGGCAGTTAGGAGAATCTCATCGCGTTGGAGGTGATCTAGAGGAGAGCGGGAAACGCTGAGGACGTGTAGGCGTGTAGGTGTGATTTCGGTGTGGTTCTCGTGGTGTGCTTTGATGGGTATTAGGTAGCTGGGAGAAGTTCCGCAGAGAAGTTTGGAAGCTTATGGTCGACGCCTCGCGATGCAATGCTTGGGACCTTTCAAATGGCAAGACAAACAACAAGTTGGAGAACAAGGAAGTGCTTTATGAAAAGCTGTAGAGAGACGAGGAGGAGGAAGTGAGTGGCAGGGAAGGTGAATGTGAAGAAGCGAGGTGCAGCTTTTGACGCGTGAGCCAATGCGGCGTTCCAGCGTAGGCGTGTTGCAAGGGAGCGAGTAGCAGAGCGCGACCGGAAGTGGGACCGTTTGCTCCGACGAGGGAAGCCACTGCCGTGGAAATAATCGAGGAGCCAACGAGCTAGTGCTTGATCGGGCTTAGACCGAGAGATACCTCCAAAGGGAAACTCTTCCGAGCATAATTCTTGGCGCGAATTCTGGTCCAAAGCAAAACGAAGGTCTCGCCATATTCAATTTCGCAACCTGGGAATTGAGACTCTTTAAGTATTCTTTTCAATATGGCAGACGCCTCCAAGATCCAGTATGTCCCTCTCCCTCCCCCGGCGCTATGACTCCACACCCTGGTCCGGCTTATCTCCGCACGAGCCGCGATGGTCACACTAGGCCACCGAATCAACCCTTGCTGACCATGTCTGATTTTACAATAGGGATCTCCTCAACAAGCCGAGGAATGAATTAACGTATGTGGTCTCTCCCCCGCCCTGCTCTTTTGGATGTCCCCCCCCTCCCCTGGCAGGCCACCCTCGCCACAACCCGCCCACCCCCCCTTCTGCACGTGGATTCCGCTCCGCCATCCAGTTCCACTCCACATCACCGCCGCTCACCACTTCTTACACCACCATCATTGTCATCGATGCATCATCTCCATTTGGCGCGCAATCATCTATTCAACTTATCTTTTTACTTGATTCAATCATCAATGCGCCGCATCACTTTCGCGACGGAAATTAGTTTGCCGCTGTAGTACATGCTGACAGCCCCGCCCAGTGAATATGAAGTCGCCCTCCTCGAAGCCCACGAACTATCCACGGGTCCTCTCTCGATCCTCATGACGGCGACCCGCACACACAACCAAGTCCTCATCTCGTGTCGAAACAACCGAAAACTACTCGCGCGCGTCAAAGCTTTCGACCGCCACTGTAACATGGTCCTCGAGAACGTGAAGGAGATGTGGACGGAGAAGGGAAAGGGCAATGCAAAAGGCGTCAACAAGGACAGATTCATCAGCAAGATGTTCTTACGAGGGGATAGTGTCATCTTGGTCTTGTTGAGTTGATGCGGCTGGGCTTGGGGAATTGAAACGCTTCAAATGTTTTGCGGAATGCGGACCGGGAAATGTCGGTCCTGTTGTGGGCTGCGGCTGCGCCGGAAGACTGGCGACTGTTCCGTTTGCAGAGTGCGCCGACACGAAAAGGCTGCTTCGGCTAAAGCACTGCCTGAAAAGAAAAAAGGGAATACTGGAAAATTACACTTGGGCGCGTGCATGACTACGAATAGATCCAGGCGACGGACCTGGGGCTGGGAATGATACCCAACAAAGAATTAAGCAAGAAATTCAGACTTTGTTGATCGTCGTCTCCTCCAAGCTGACAAGCGATTGCTGCCTAAACTTGAGCACACGACTACCTATGTGCCGAACCTCATTGCTAGGTCTAGAAAGCATCGGCCAATCCCACCAGGAATTCTTGCAGACCCCAGGCGCCAGGATCGGGGATTTTACCCATCCATTCGCTCTCCGAGCCGACGTAAACAGCCCGTCCCAAGCTGGCCTTCATGGTCTTGGTCTGCTCTGCTCCCTCTTTAGCCGCCGCTGCCGCTTGCTTGATATCGCCTGTGCTGGTTAGCGTGTCGACGAATGGAACCAAGGCGTCCATTAATGTTCTGTCACCAGGCACAGCAGGGGTGTATTTGCCCAAAGCTTGAAGACTCGACTTCAGTGCCGCCGACCAAACCTTGGCATCGACAGGCTTGGACGATCCCGAGTCTTGTTCCCTTAGGCCGTGAGAGAGGGCGTTCATGAAAATCGAGTAGATGGCGCCGGAAGTGCCGTCCATCGTGTCCTCAACCGCTGGCGTGATTTTGTTGACGAAGGCGACGGCATCAGTTGGCAAATCGCCAGATGACAGCGCCTGGATGACTCCTTCAGCGCCTCGCTTGAGGCCGATGCCGCAGTCACCGTCACCGACAATGGTGTCGTATCTGGTCACGTCTGCTTCGGCGGCGATCACCTTTGCTAGACCGGCCTTGAGTGCGGTGTGTGCTTGCTTGGGATCGAGTGTCAAATTGCTAGGTTTGGCCTCGCCCACGGCTCCGGCGTGAGTGTCCATTGTGGCGGTGTTGTCGGCTTCCCAGGTGGACGTTCTGGTCGCAGCCGCCCAGCCGATGGCTTCGGAGGGTGCATCGAGGAGCTCCAGCATAGACTTGCCTGCTCCAAGGCCAGTGTCTTCGATCTTGAGCAGGGAAATAGAGAAGCCGAGTCCGTTAAGGGAGGTGATGAAAGTGCCGGCAATAACTCGTACGGGAACAATGCCCCAGCTCTCCTTGAGCTGTTTGTGAACTTCGGCCAGAACGCCACCAATTTCGAGATTGCTGACGCCGCCCAGGTTGTTGATCAAGAGAACGGCCTTGTCGTTCTTGGTGATGTCGCAAAAATGTCTGTCCGTGTCATTGGGGTCGAGCATTTGAGCCAACATGGTCTTAACAAGCTCCGGTAGAGTGGCCGACACACGATGACTCCCAGGTTCGTTGTGAATCCCCATTCCAACTTCGATCTCTTCAGTGGTAATGATTTCGTCGGAGCCGGACTTCGCTTTCTCACGTCCCGGGACGTGGACGTGTTCCATGGAGGCACCGACGGACACAAGGTTACCGGCAGCTTGCTTGGCCAGGTTGTAGACCTCTTTCAAACTTCCGCCGGCTTCAGCAAGAGCCCCGACGATCTTCAGAACGAGAACCGAGCCTCCGATGCCTCGTCGTCCGACCTTTCCTCCTTTTGCTCGGCCCACTCCAACGTCATCCCCGATCGCATAGAATTCGGTCTCAATACCGGCTGCTTTTGCCTTTTCAGCAGCCATTCCAAAGTTTAGGATGTCCCCCGTGTATGAGAATGTACAGACGAACTGTTTGATATTAGAGGTGCCTGTCTGACGTGTCGGGTACGTACCACTCCTTTTTCGGTAGGAACTCTTGTCGTAATGGCCCGTTGCACTTGTTGGGTGCTTGGACTCGCAAATATCGTGCCACTCACACCGGCCGTGAGAAACCCTCGTCCGACATAGCCCGCGAAAGCAGGCTCGTGTCCTGCCCCTCCGCCAGAGATTATTGAAACCTTGGGGTTGTCCACGAGGTCTTTGTTCGGTCGGCGGTAGATGATCTTGTTCTGTTGATCGAAAGCGACCGACGGATTGGTCAAGGTCAAACTGTGCAGGGCAGTATTGACAAGATGAGTCGGATCGTCGATGAAGTGTTTATCCATGTTGAAGCCTGACAATTGTTGGAAGTATGATAGAGAGAAGAGAGAAAAGTTGAGGGTGACTCTGGGGAGATGAATACCTAGTATCTACCGAGTGCGGGGAAGCAAAATGCCGTCCCACCTTGGACGAAAAAGGAGACTGAAAGTTAGACATGCGTGAGCATGCCACCCTCCGCTGTCCCGTTCGAGGCTTGTTGATTCGTGGGATTGCCAAAGACGCGGTCTTCTCGATGCATTTCGGTCTACCCGACCGAGCCACTTTTTTTCATGCTGAGATCATCCATCCGGCTTACTGTTTCTGGAAATCCCGCGCGCGAATATACCCAAAGAGGCAATGAGAGGCACCGGTTGACCACTTCAGAGTCTCAGCCACCTTTCAACTCAGCTTCTTGTCGGCGTGTTCAACATGTCGGGACAAAGTCCAGGGGTGCTTCTTCCCGAGAATTCTTTCACCTTGAGAAAAGTCACAACGGCACAGGATAATCCACCTCGCCAGACTGTTCAAAGGGGACAGCATACGTCTCCTGGCTCAACATCGTCCCGGATCAGCGAGAATTGGGGGTTTGGGGAAGTGAGCTTGCTCAGAGCTCAGAGGAAAATTGAAATCCCCAGATTTGTGGCGTGGGGGCTCACCACGGACAAAGTATTGGTCACGTGTAATCGGTTCGTGGGGTTTGCAGCCTCGTCACGTGGGATTGTTCCACCTGAAACGTGGGTGACTTTGTGAGCAAATTCAATGGATACATTTCAGATTACTGCATGGCATGAATGAGGGGCCCCAAAGATGATTCCACTTGGGGTGGCGCCTTGCCGTGCCTATCGAGACGCTCCAGGCAGGTGGGCCCTGAGGAATTCCGAGCATCGAGCCGTCGGGAACAGGAACTCAATCCGCCAGTCTGAGTAGGCGATTGAATGCCGACCAGGGCTGCTGTTCCTCATCCATCAGTAAAAGTTCGCCAATAAATCCCGAAGGCGACAATGGACAGGCTCTACCCGCCTGTCCAAGCCATGGTTCCATTCTCAACACTGTCTCCCAACGCTTCTTTGATTCTGACTTCCCTCTTACATGAATGCCCTGTTGGTAATTCGCTGCCTGATCCTTCTTCCCAAAGAAAAAAACGCGGCCCTCCCTCTCTGATCCCCCCTAGGCATCTGATACCCTCATACCGGCGGGCTCGAAGCGTAGGAAATCCCCTACTTTGATGAGCTGCCACAGCTGTTGTTCTTGAACCTTCAGAATATACAGCCGCGAGTCGTTCTTGGAAAGAAATTCAATATCCACAGGGAAATCGGCATCGATAGAAGGCCACTTCTGGATGAATCCCTGGTGAAGGCTCTTGGCTAAGAATAGGCTGATTTCCTTGTGTAGACATGTTTTTGCCAGCAGTGACACCAGGAGAAACCTCCGCTCGTCCTGCTCTTCGCAAGAACTGTATGCCAAGGCGTCGGAACACTTGCGCTTGAATACATCAAGGGTCGTCGATGTATTCTCCAGCCAAAGTAGTAGATTGTAGGGTAGTTCCTCCTTCTTGCACGGGTAGCCCTTTTGGCTGAGAACCTCTCTGATCTTGTCCGGCACATGGATCATATGTCTCAGGGAGATTGAGGAATTGAACTCCGCAGAATGCAACGCTGCGATAGGCTGGATTGAACTAGAAACGCATCCTTGCTGGGAGGACAAATCCAAATCAGTGTCCAATTTGTCCTGTGGAAGGTCGGTCAAGGGTTCTTTGGAGAGTGCGTTCCAGGGCGTGCAAGACCCAGGATGTTGACGGTGAGAGCCAGCTGGTTGAGCTTTCTGTCCATAAGCTGCCAACTGATCGTGGAGTTTGCACTGCATCTGATACAGCTGTTCGTGAAAACCGGGCTGTCGTATGTCTTGTCCTTGGGCCAACAAGGCTGATTGACTAGCATGGAAGAGGTGATGACTATACTGATAGGCATGTTGGTGAGCGGCTTGAAAGTGACAGTTATGAGCGTTTTGGAAGTGCGGGATCGTGGCAGTTTGGGTGCTGAAACTCGACCGCCTCCAGAAACATGATGATCCAGAATTCTCTTCCATGGTTGATGGAGTCTTTCAGCCTTGAGCTTGAGACTGGGGTTTCGCAAAGTGGAGCGGATATTCATACTCCTCTCGACCAAGGGCACCCACTGACCGAATGTTAATCTTGACCGATAGACGGTGGATCAACGCATTGGTCGCAGCCCATCCCTGAAAAGCAAAGAGTCGAATACCACGAGGACACGTTTCCGGAACCATGGTACCATGTCCAATGATAATGACTTGACGGTTATCGGGCAATACCCGGGTTTGCAGCAGGGGCCGCAGAAATACGAAGCCTAGCTTTTCTTCTGCGGCTTGGAGCCTGATGTGTTTGCAGTTCCCCAAGAGAACGGTTTGCTTTGTTTAGGAAGGATTAGAAGGAATCTAGCATGGTACGAATGATATCAACTGTGGTATTTGGTGTCTTCCTTGATTTGGCTGGTATTGCTTCTCTCGTCGGAGAGCGCCCGAGAGAACACGAAGAGCAAGGTGTAGATATCGATGGGCAGAGTATTTCATGGTTGACAACGCCTCTCGCGTCTCATCCCTGCTTAAGAGCAGACTGCTGGACAGAGAGGCTGTCAGGTGAAGAAGAGGACCACTTGCATGCTCGGGAGGGAGGGGGCATTCGGATGGCCATTAGAGTCTAGACCGAGGAAAGAGTGGCACAGGTGTGCAGCTTGCAGCTTGCAGCGTGCAGCATTCGGTGCTCTGTGTGACATTGACTGAAGATCGGAGGACTGTGGACATGAAGGGAAGTAGGGGCGAGCGTGGTAGTAGTAAGACGACCAGAGCATTCTCCAAGACATGCTGGGCTTGGCAACTGCGATGCTCCAATAGGAGTTCTGTCCATTCCCCGACACCATTTCTAACTGGCTGTGAGTGGACGGCCGAGTCAGTTGAAAAATGACCAGTTAAGTTTGCTCCCAGATTCATCAGCTTGCAGCTGGCTTAGCACCACCATCGTGCACCATGAACCACACCCTTACAGTCCTTCCCACCCAAACCGAGAACGATTACCGAAAAGTCGGATCCCAAGCGAATGACGCTGTCCGCAAAGATACGACGAATCCACCTAGCCTCATGAGACGGGGGCTTGCCCGGAAACGAGCTGAGCTGTCATCTGCGGATGGCCTCCACACCAACCAGCGAGACCACCCTCTACCGCTTACCATGAGCCCTTTCTTTCGGGTTCCAAGCGCAGAATTCACAGAGGGCCGGGTCGAGGTCCAAGGACGCTCTTTGTCTAATGCACACACCATGTTCTTCTGCGACCATCTACCCCGTTAGTCTTCGACAGAAGCAACATCCTCGTTGGTTAACTCTCATATCTTAGCAAAGATGTTAGTATCGACAGCATAAGCCGCGCGGCCATTGTTCTAATCGTCCTTTTTATTGGATATGTGACCCTTGTAAGTCCAATTAATACTGTGTGTGATCTCTTGCGGCAGATCGACAAATTGGTTCGTATTCATTACGTTTGCGTGGGGAGTCAATTCCATTGCAATCCCTTTCTTTTCCTTTCGTATCGCCTTCCTGTTTGCTAGGCCTGTTTTGGACTACTGACATTATACTTACCTGGTTGTGTCTGCCTGGATTTTCCTGGAGAATAAGGTAAGAGGATCAGAAGTGTCTTCTTTGGAGCATCTTCTTGCGGCATCGGCGTTGTCGGCGTTCGCAAACAATCTTGTCTATTGATTGATCCAGATCTCGAGTCACAACTCATACACAGGTTGGAGGTGGATCTACATCTTTGAAGGACTAAAATAGGTAGCATTCGTTTGACACCAAGCGAACTTGCTTGGACGGTCCCTATATATGGCCAACCACGTAGCATGAGGCTAGTAGGTAGCGAGAAAACTCGCCTCGATCTTCACACTCTTTTCCCTATCAAAGTATTCTCCCTTTTCTATTTTATTCAACCTCACATACCCCGCCACCAAAGAATGGTGCTCCATCTATGGGGAAAAGTGGTAAGGTTTCCGTTCTTAAAAAGAGTATGGGGAGATGGGGTTTGGTAATATTAGAACACTGCTAATGGTAAACACAAAAAGAGGTCGGAGGAGGGCCAATTTGCGGCGTTCATGGACCTCAAAGAAGGGCCGGTTTGGCACGAGACCTCACGCGACGTGAGACTGAGGAACTCCGAGAAAGGAGAATGAATTGGATTAAGCACAGCTGCATACTACACAGCAGGGCTAGAAGAAGGGTTGGTGGATGTGTTGTTGTAGATTGGACGATCAAAGACTCGGGGCCTTATTGCTGCGTACTGGCCACTGCACCAGCGAGAACCTGTCTGGCTTCATCGGCCCCGGAGATGTATGAACAAAAGTATACCCCAGTCCTCCTTCGCTTTCATGGAAGATATGCGTCTATACATAATCTGGTCTTCTTGTCCTCATCTGGGACAGTAGGACTCCTTTCCGGCTGATTCTAGCGCACGTCGGTTTGGGCTGGTCACGCGCATCTCACAAACGACGAGACAGAAAACAATAAGCAACGGCATAGAAGTCTGGTAGTAGGAGTGGCAGATTACACATTGATTGGTTGGTTGACCGCAGAGCTGCTTGCCCGGTTTCCCAGCACCAGCTTCATCACTTGCTATTTAACCACCTTCCATCCTGGTTCTGTCAATCGTAGAGAGCAAGAAAAGCCTGGAACAAAAACGCCGTGAAAACAAGGACCGGGTATCACTGCTCTGCACGGTGACGGAGCCATTATTGCCGAAAAGTATGGCAAAACTCGACGTCCTCTCCTCCCTCCCAGATCTGAAAGAAAACAAACCCATCCGAGCCAGAAATCCATGCAGTAGGATCCATTTCTCCAGCATCTCCTGTGGGGAAAATTAGGTCGCTTGACTCCAAGGAAACTTCCGTATCGCACAGCAGGATACCAAGACATTCTCTTTGTTGTGAATGAGATGAGACGTTGATAATGAAAGCCCGAAAAGGATGGGTCATAAAACAATAGGTGAGAGACACGTCGATCTCAACGTCGCATGGCTCGTTCAGACTCTCGTGGTTTTGACCACCCTCGTATCGACGCCGTGACCCCAGCCGTAGAAGCGACAGTCCTCACCGTACCAACAGCCAAGGTCATCCGCTTTATTCTGGGGGCATCGATGCCCGTAGATACATTCCGGATCCGAACAGTCCATCTTGTAGTAACAAGGGGTCATGCGTGCAACTTCTCGCAACACATTACGTTCTCCTTTAGACAACGGATAGGTGTGAGAATGAGAGCAATTGTTGGTGGTGCAGTAGGCGGCGCCCTGAAGGTAGAAGATGTTGCACAACTTGAGTTTCTTGATGCGCTGGATTTCGTGGTTGGGGATGGAGGAATCGACTTTGTCGATACGTTGGCCCTGTCGATTTCGTTCAATGGCCTTGGCTGCGGGTTTGGCGGCTACGGCCTCGGGGCTCCTCATGGATGTTGGGGTTGAAGTACGTGTCGTACTTGCTTTAGAGGCAGGTGCTGACGGCATAAATGGCTGCGCAGTCATCGTAGCCCAGGTCATGGCCGGTGTGCTTGAACTTGAAGTGGTCCCATTCGTTCCGTTTGACTCAACTCGGGAAAGCGCTGGCAGCGAAGCAGTGACGGCTTGCAACGGGCCTTTTGGCATCGTGGATGAAAGAACCAGCCGTGTGGTACGGAACACACTGTCCAACCTTGTGGTCTTGAAATTGTCTTTGAGGGCGGCGACGCCTTTTTCAAATGGAATGCTCTCCAGAAGTGAAATGTGGTCGAGGACTGTCTGGTCTTCAATTGTCTCTTGGAGCAAACTCGCATATTGGCCGTCACTAGAGCAGCCTAGTATGATTTGGTGACAATGGCAATCGTACAGATTGGTTTGGAATTGTTCCATCACTTTCTCTCTGGTTGCCCCCGGGCGCGTGCCAGAGTCGACAAAGTCAAAGAGTAACCGCGTGCTATTGAGGCCGCGGATGAAGTCGTCAACCAAGGGCCGCTCGACGATTTTCAATTTGGAAAGGGTTTCGCTGAGCGCCTTGACATCACAGTATATTTTTGTCACAATCCTGGGCGCTTCCAGGTGGTGTAGATGTTCGGCGGCGAAGGCGGTGACGGCGTTAAAAATATCAGTTGCAGCGTCTATTCCACCTTTTTCACCTTTGGCCAATAACTCTTTCGTAAATATCATAGTGTCACCGTCAAGGAGGACGAGGATGAAGGGGTTGCGATCCTAGAGCAAAATGTCAGTCAGAGGATTGGAGCTTAGCGACAGACGTCTTGCACACCATAATCGTCTTCACCAGCAACAGCTGCTCCTGCAAAGCGGCCTCTCGCAGTTGACCCTCTCTGTTATATTGGGCTTCTCTGCCATGATCAAGTTGCAGTCGTTCAAAGTCATTTCGGGTGTTCTCTAGGTGAAATAACAGTTCCTGCCCGTGGCGTCAGTATCTGAGACCGTCCGGATTGGAGACCGGTGAGCGTTGAGCTATAGGCAGAAATACCTCAATCAGCTGGGTTTTCTCGTCTTCGAGGCTCTTCAAACGTTTGCTGCGTTCCCGGAAAGACATCTGCGAGCGGACCACACCAAGGTCACCAACAGCGCGATTTCTGAAGGCGCCATTGCGATCGAAGTCTGGACTGCTGGAATTCAGTAGAGGATGGTCAAACGTAGGTGAAAATGGATCGTAACGGGCCATGTCGGGCATTGAGGGAAATGGAGGACGCCAGCGGAGGTAAACGCGTGAATGGAGTTGAGGAAGGGGAGAAGGAGAAGAGAAGGAGAAAAAAAAGCCTGATGGCTGGCGGTGTGGTGAACGAAGGATGTGATGCAGGGTGCAGGATGCAGGTCAAGCAAGGCACGCATTACTTTTTTCCAGGTACTGCGTTCCCTATCCGTAGTTAGGTTCTAAAATTGTAGGATCGGACAGTCTGGGGAACTTCTGGCGCGTCCTTTAGTGGCCACAGGCCTATCGGTGCCCGTTTAGCGCGTCTTGGGCGGCGATTTGACACCAAGAGCGATTCGCTGCTAGGCACTGTGGTCTGCTGCAGGCTTAAAGGCTTACTTAAGTTAGTTCATGTGCAAGCGCCAAAGGTGATCTCCAGCGGCCCAGCCTAGCTGAGCCTAACTGCGAACTGAGACGCAGGCCCGGCCGGGCTTGAACTGAAATCTGATCGGGAATCTCGAAGCAAGCTTGCTGGCCTTGACTGAGGCCACATTTCTCCAACTGCGGTGTCTCTCAATTCACCCTCACCACCACCCACCTTCACCACTACATTTCCACGCTCCATCAATTGGTTTTTCCCTCCCCTCCTCACCCGCCGTCTACACCTTACCTTGCGCTTCGTCACCATGGGTCGATTCCTCGATCTTGCCCTCGTCCTCTTCGGCTTCCAAGCTGCCGGCATTTTTGCCCAGAGCGGTGCTGTGAGTGACAGCCATCTTGCGTGGAAATGAGTGATTGAACCAAGCTAATTAGTCCTGGTTTCCAGGAGCCCATTGCCGACGACAGCGATGACCTCCCCGATGCTCCTCCCCTGGCTGTCTCCATTCAGGCCTCTTTCCCTGATGCTGAAATCTTTGGGATCAAGCTGGTGAGCCAACGCCGACACCAAACACCCCGCCGTCATTCCTAACCCTAGACACTAGGTCAACGGCAAGCCGACCGAGGCAATCCTCTCCTTCTTGAACGAAGAGCCGGATCCAGTGACGGTCCAGTTCATCGGTGGCAGCTTGTGGGCTCTCGACAGCGAGACCCCTCGAATCATCCGAAACTTGACCACTGCCCAATATTCAACCAAGATCGCGCCAGGAGAGAAGCAGAGTCTGCCATACCGCTTCCAGACCAACATGCACCCGCAGGACCTGAGACTCAACTTGGTCGCCGTCGTCAGCGCGCAAACCACTTTCCACACCGTCCAGGCCTTCAATGGCACTGTGACTGTGGTCGAGCCCGACGCGAGCATGTTCGACCCCCAACTGTGAGTTCTGTCTTGCTTGCCACTGAACGGAACTAATGATTTCTCTAGCTTGTTTTTGTACGTTTTCCTCCTCGCCTGCGCCGTCGGCGTCGGCTATTTCTTCTACACCATCTGGATCGTACCGTACTTCCCCCAAAAGCGCAAGGGCCCTGGTGGCAAGGCTCGTACCCCTAAGAAAGCCGAGGCGGTACCAGTCACGTCAGATAACGAGGGCCCGGCCGTCACCACCGGCGCCAAGGGCTACAACGAGGATTGGATCCCCAACCACCACATTCAACGCCCTGAGGCTCGCCGGGTCAAAAGCGGCTCCAGGCCCAAGAGCCGTGGCAAGCCTGAGTAGCGGACTCGGGGGTTCGACAGCTCTGTCATATTGCTTGCGCAGAATCAAAGAACAACGGCCAGCGGACAAACGATAGACTTGAATTGAAATGGCAATTGTGACAGCAAATTAAACCTTCGGGGAAAAAGAAGCAGCATATGAAGAGAAAAGTAAGCAACCAGACAACCACCAACGACGATGGCAGGGGTTATGAGGTTGGACTGCATTACGTGTAAGAACGGGAGACCGAAAAGTTTTCAATTGGGATTCCACGATATTCAACGGACACAAGCCATGTAATGGTCGCTGGTCTGAAAGGAGCGGGAGCAGCCAGTGGTACAAAATGGCGGCTCTGAAGGGCCCGCGATTCGCCCAACCAGATTTATAACCAAAAATCCGACAGATGCGATGATCAAAGAGAGCGAGGTGAGGTGTCTGTGTGTAGGGAGCAGCTTACGCTGCTGGTACAGTACACCGGAAGAGAAATACGTAGAGATGAACCAGGATATATCAAATAAACCAAATTCAATCACCCCCCATTGGTCGCACTTCATGATACGCATTGAGTGTGAGTACGCTCCTCAAACGCTGGATTGAATCCGAATCAAGAGTCAGGCCAGTGAAAGTGGAACTCTACACTGAAGCTGGTTTGAACTCGACTCAGTAAAGGACATTGATGGACTGATTAGTCTTGACATATAAACTGAATTTTGATAGGTAATTCTCATCGGAGAGGCCGACGACGAGCAGCTCTGCTTGCCTAGCTGGCAAGGTAACAACACCGTCATACTAGATGGCGAGGAGCATCAGTCGACCCGACGTGCCCACAACGAGGTGGATTAGGAGAGAAAGGGAGAAGACAATTCGTATCCTTCTGGCTGGCCCTAGTTCAATCGCCCATAACCTCATCGTCGTCATCGTCGTCGTCATGTGGTTGTGCTTCGCCCTCATCATCACCCTCGTCGTCTTCCTTGTCCCCCCCATCATCGTTATTGTCATCATCATCCTCGACTTGGTCCTCTAGCAATTCTCTCTGTCTCTGGGCTTCTTCCTCATCGTGCTCCTGTTCGTCGTCTTCAATGTCATCGTCCTCGACCACCACTTCCTCTGAGACGATCTTCTTTCCCGCCACCGCCATTTTGGAGTGTTCCGCGGCAACTGTCTTCCCCCCTTTGGGTTTCTTCTCCTTCTTCTCGTCGAGATACGATAGCAGGGCCGAATAATTCTTGCCCAGCTTGGACCGGTTCAGCATCAATCGTTTCTTGACCTCAGGGTCCTTGATCGCACCTCCGACGACCGCAAAGATGATTTTGCTCGTCAGCTCGCACAGATGTTGCTCGGCGACGAGGGCAGCCTGTTTCTTTGCACCAGGGCCTGTGCCTTCGACAATCTCCTCGCCGTCATCGTCGTCCTCGGCATCCGAATTTTCGGCTTCGTCGTCGGAATCCTCTGGTGGTTTCTCAATGTCCTCTTCATCTTCTTCTTCACGTCGCCCGCGCTTGGACTTGGCTTTGTCACTCGTTTCGATCTTGCGGTGGGTTTTCCTCGCAAAAGACTTTTCCATCTTTTCGTGGGAGTTCATAGTTTCCTGGACGATGTCGTCGGGCATGGTTGTGATGAGACCGGCGAGATTCTCTTCGACGTCTTCGTCCAGTTCGCCCTTTTCTGGCCGCATGTTTTTGACCGTCGTGAAAAGGGCAAAAAGTTCCAAGACGGTGATGGTGGCGCTGTAGCGGACAGGGTCTAGAGGCATTCTCCGCTGGATCGTCAGCGCGACAGTGTCGACAAAGGTTGTCCGTGTCGCAACCAAGTTTGTCAGAGTGCCCGCCGTCAAGTGTGTTGCGTCGTTGGCGGCAATGGCCTTCTTCAGTCCAAACACTTTCCAACGGAAATACCGAGAGAAGATTTCGATGAGAGCTGTGCAGAGAGCATCTTCTAATTCGACAAAGGCGTCGGTGGTGTCCTCGTCTGGCTCACCGCGTCTCAACAGTTGCAGCAGTAAACCGAGAAGCGTCTGTTGATTGCTGACCTTCCCCTTGTGCTTCTTTGGCGCCCCCACCTCCAATTTACCCTCAATCGCTTCTGAACAGTCGTACACGCCTGCCAGTTCCGCAAGACGAATAGTCGCATTCACTACTTCGGCGAGCACCGAACTCTCCAGTGTTCCTCGTCCCTGGACATGTTTGCCCCTAACAAGGTTTGCAAGAGTGACGGTGGAATCGGCCCAAATCTCCTGAAGCTTCGAGTCGGCTGCCTCCTTGCTCTGCTCGTAACTCCTGGCATTTCGAAATGCCACGCTTGCTGCCGCAAGGACTTTCTTGTCTGAATGTGAGGTGAATTGCTTGCTGATATCGTCGAGGATCGCCGAATACGTCGCTTCGCCACTCTGGAGATCATTGATCAGTCCGATATCGAGTAGTTGTTCAATTCGAAGAATAGATGAAGCAGCTTGTGGTGTGCTGCCGAACTTGCTGAGGAGTTGAGGAAGCAGTACGGTCAGATTCTGTGCCGCCGATTCCTGCTTCTCTCGTATCTGGTCTTTGGTTGCATTTGTCCTTCGTCCCGTCGGCAGTTCCAGTATTGATTGCAGATATTGCTTGACGGAAGAGTGAAGGACGTCAAGCAGAATGATGTCTTCTCCTGCATTCAACTTGTACGCCTCTTGGATCTGAAGATTGATATCATCCTCGTCCCCCTGAGACGCAATAGAAGAGTGGTCGTAGAGAAGATAGCCCGCCAGGGACTCCCATTCCTGCAGTTCTTCCATGTGGGGGAAAATCGATAGCGTGGCTAGCGTGTAGCGGGAGTCGATAGTGAGATTTAATGGCATAGTTTGAGCAGCCGCGCCATCCAAGGATTCTTCGTCATTGTCGTACCCAGACAGGATCGTGCCCAGGCATTTGAATTTGATCCAGGACCGAGTTGGGGTCATGAAATCATCAACGTCATCCGAATCCGGCAAGGCTGCATGATACTGGTTCTCCTCGAAATCCTCAATGCTTGCACCATAAAGATCCTCGACATTGGAAACAAAGAATCTGGCCACAGCCTTCCTAACGCGCGGCTCACTGTCAAAGATGAGTCTTCCGATGGTATCGATGTCGTCGGGTTCTAGCAGTTCGGCATCTCGTAATCTGTCAAGCAAGTCAATGGCTTCTGCTCTCACACCAATATCGGCGTCTCTTGCTCCCATTTCCACCAGTCTAGGTCGAAACCGTTCGGTGAAGGCTCTCAAGGCCGCAATGTTCTTCTTGTTCTTGAACAAAATCTTCAATTGTTTGATGTCCTCTAGCCTAGTAGGCGAGCTGGTATCGTTCAGAACCCATCCTAGATATCGCAAGAACTGACCCTCCAAGAACATCTTGCGGTAGAGACCGATCCAGCTGCCCAGTGCCGCCACACAAGGCGCTCGAATTTTCTCTTCGACATCTCGATATCTGTGGACGTAAACAGTGTCGAAGGCATCTCTCAATTGGGCATCAACAGCCTCGAGTCTTTCTTCCGTGGACTTCTGGCTTCCTTCAATGGTCTTGATACGTTTTGCATTCGCAGTTTTCTTCTTCTTCTCCGCGTCAATCTGTGATTTCATCGTCGCCATGGTTGCCTGCAATTCCTTTGCAACCTCGCACAGCGCAGTGCTCATTGATAGTGAGATGATGGTGGCTGTGTGTCTGAATGATTTGTACTTTGCACCAGACATTGTGGCAATCCAAACATGAATGTTGTCGTAGACCTCGGGCTGGTCGTAGAATAAGGAAGAGGTGTGCAACGCTTTGATGATGGCCCCGAAGAATTCCTCCAAGACGGTTTGGAAGCCTGCATATTGCTTCTGTTTCGAGATGAGAGGATAGTCTGGGGATTGCTGTTGCTCATATTCCAGTAGAATGTCTCCGAGTTTACTTGGGACGGAGTCCAGGTCCTCAATATCCTGAGACTCAACCTTGGAGCTGCAGCCGATGCATTGCAGGACAAAATTGATGAGATCTCGGATGGCCGCGACACTATCGTTCTGCACCGACTTGAACCAGAAATCGGCGGCCTGTTCTGGTGACTGCCCTCTCCCAAAGACTTCGGCATAGAGTCCCTGTTGATGCATCTGGCTCGGTCTTGCGCGCGCCTTTTGTGTCTTCGGCCCCTTGGATCTGGCTTTGTTGGGTATGTTAGCTGAGCGAATCGCCAATGTCGTACTCAGCCCATTCGTCGTCTTTGCTCTTTTAGCCGCAGGTTTCGCGGCAGGTGCTCTTCTCGGTGTTCTTCGCTTGGCTTTCAATTCCTCCTCGTCGGGCTCATCACTCTCATCACCCTCCGATTCAGAGGACTCATCCTCTTCGTCATCTTCGCCGTCTTCATCTTCGTCACCACCCGTCGCGGTGGCTGCAGTGAGTCGTTTTCGTTTCGTGGAGCTATTTGTGAGGATACTGCCGTCGTGGTCCTGTTGAGAGAAGAGATTTGGTTTGCGGATCACTCTCCCTGACTTGCGACGAGACTCGGAGGTCCCTTCGGGTGCACTGTGGTCGCCCTCCATGTTCCTTTTTTTGAGGTCGGCGTGCACAACTGAGGGAGCGAAATAGGCCGCAGTGCAGGTTCTCGATAGGGGTGGAGGATAACGCGATAAACAGAGCGGCCACCGAGGGTCAGCTGCTTAGTGACGGCGCGACAAGGCACAATGTGTTGATGAAGCGAAGAGACGGAGTGGTGTAATCAAGTTCAGCCCTCGAACTTCAATGAAAACGCGTGACGCGAAACTGAAAGTTAGCGCAAGACGCAACTGAGGGTACGGACAATTTCTAAGTAGTAATACCCCACTCGCTCAGTCGACTGGGCGAGGCGGTAATTACTGTGGCGGACCACCCTGCCGGCCGAAAGGTATGATAAAGCTCCCATTCTCTAGATTGATTCTGGGATTGGAACCAAAGGTTGCAGGCGTCGAGCGTGTCCTTCTCACAAGGCATGTCGCTGCCAAAATCTCCATTTGCTGCCTCCTCGTCTGTACCAGGCACTGGAGAAATCCTCCTTTCGCTCCTTCCTCCCGGCAAGCAAGTTCTGCAGGCATTCACATACCAGTATCCTCTCAAACTCATCGCTCCTGACCCTCACCACGCCGCCGACGAGAAGCACGTGACAGTGGTTTTTCTCCTTACGTATGGAGGAGGACTGGTCGGGGGCGATCAGATTAATCTCAATGTCGAATTACAGGACGCCACTCGTCTGGTACTCGTCACCCAAGGGAGTACCAAGTTGTTCAAATCGCCAGAAAGGTCGGTGGTAAGCAGACAAGTGCTCCATGTCAAGATAGGAGCCCAAGCAGCCCTCTGTTACTTGCCCGACCCCACTCAACCCTTTGCGGAGAGCGTCTACGAACAGAAACAAACCTTCTATGTTGCCCCAAACGGTAGCAGCAGCTTGTTGGTGCTCGACTGGGTCAGCGAAGGGCGTCGGGCGAGGGGTGAGAGCTGGACACTGTGGGGCTGGAAAGGCAGGAATGAAGTCAGAGAGTTTGACGATCGATCCAACGGGAGACTGTTGCTTCGAGATGCGGTCATGTTGCATGAAGACCGGCTGGGTGGGACGGGACTGATCGATAAATCAGACAACATGGGCATCTTTGGCACGTTGATTGTGTACGGTCCAATCTTCAAGAAACTCGGCGAATTCCTCCTCCAAAAATTCGCCCATCAACCACGCCTTGGGTCACAGAACTGGACACAAAACGATGGGTCCAGCGTTGAGAAGACCGACGAAGCGAAGCAAGCCGAACTGGCAAATCAACGAGAGCAGAAAGACGGCTTGTTGTGGACTGCGGCAAACGTTCGAGGATTCGTGCTGGTCAAATTTGGAGCCAAAGAGATGGACGGGGCCAAACGATGGCTCGGGGCTTTGCTTGAGCACGAAGGCACCGTCGAAAAGGTCTTTGGTCATCAAGCCATGATATGTCTCCGATGACCTTGCGCTGCTGCCAGCAGAGGTCATCGCTTTTTCTATTCCAAGCGCCCAGATCCATCTACTTCAAGAATCACTTTCCAATCGTGAGGAAGAGACGATCTCCAATGTCTCCAAGACCGGGCTTGATCATGCCTGTACCAGTCAAGCTGTCATCCAAACCTCCAACCCAGATCTGTGTTCCCTCCGGCCATTCCTCGGCGGCTCTTGTTACACCGGGGTGTGCACCCAGCACACTGAGCACGATGATCTTCTCGACCCCCCAGTCCTTCAACGTTTGAATTGCAGCTGCCGCAGTTCCGCCGGTTGCAATGACAGGGTCGGTGATGATGGCCAATTTGGCAGCAGACGCGTTCGACTGAGGCAGGTTGTTATAGTATTCGACCGGTTGGAGCGAGGCTTTGTCGCGGAACAGACCAAGATGGTGGACGGAGGCGGGATCAGGGAGGATGGTTTGAACCGCTGCAGATGTCAGTCACAGAGGTTGGCTAGACAGATGATGGACGTGCCTTCAACCATTCCCAAACCCGATCTCAAGATTGGGACAAGGGTAATTTTGTCACAGGCAATGGACTCGACGGGATACATGAATCCGAGTGGCGATTCATCCTATCTCAATCAACGGTCAGCCTGGGTTTTGATCAGCGCCAGAGCTTGCGGAACAACAAGGACGGACTCACGCTCCCAGTATGTTCGACATCAAGGTCAGCCAGAGCCTCTGAGCCTAACAGGAGGGTTATGTCGTGCACAAGGGTTTTTGCACCCCGGGCATCTGTAGATTTGGATCGAAGTTGGGACAACTTCGCGCGCAGGCAAGGGTGTTTCGAGATGTGGACGTTGGAAGGTAGCGTGGAAGCCATGATGCGGGGAAGATGTGATCGGGACAGGTAGGTGATCTGAGAAGGTAGATAGGGATATTGGCAGGTAGAGGGTAGGAAGAGAGTATTAGTTGATGTAATCGCAGGGGGGTATTCTGGCACGGAGTATTATCTCTGAGGACTCGCTGGCAGGACAGGTTTGTTGGCGGGGTGCCGCCCTCGCGCGCGTCGCCGGATGCCCAAAGTTACATCAAAGATACGGGCAACAACGACTCTGGCACTGGCTTTGAGGGGCACGGCCATTTCCGATGACTCTAGCCGGTCTCGTTTGATTTGCTGCGTTCCCGGGAAAATGGCTTCCACATGTGGTCTTCCCAAATGTCGCTGGGAGCTGGCTATCGTTCGTCAATCAACGGGATAACATTGCTTGCTTTCTGCTGCCTGAACGGCCATCTCCACCCCTCTTCGGGACGAGGATGATGCCGCCCTGTACTAAGCTGATGTGGGGTCCAACTTCCCTGGTGCCACTAGGGCCCATGCCAGTGGGTAGCCCTAGGCCCATCCAATGAGACTGTAAGCCAGCCTAAAAGCAGCGTCGCTGGAGTTCTGTCCTGGCTTCGTATGGCAGGCACGCTTTGCCTCGCTGAGAAGGAGCTGCTTGAATATTAATATTAATGTCACTGTCTGACCGCCTACAATTTCAGACTCTCTTCCCAGATAATCGTTACATTGAGGAGAACGCCAGTGGTAGACTAGTAGTTCGAACCCTGGCAACTTGCAGAAGCCCGGCTACTTCCGGCCATTTTCATCCGCTCAATACTCCATCATGGTTAGCAGTGAACAATATATGGAGTTGTACCAAAGCGAAATCTCATCAGTTGATGCGAAAAGCCCTGGCAGTCATTCGCTTCTTCCATGTGTCCTTCATCTCCAATCTAATAGAACTGCCGGATCTTGAACTAAGAACTTCCGGACTGCGAAGCGTTGAAAATGGCCGCCACCGCTGATGCGACATCCGCGGGGAGTATTTCACCCTCAAAAAGGCCCGCCACAGGCAACGCTTCCGGGTTCAAGCGAGTCTATCAAGCGTGCGAGAGCTGCAGACAGAAGAAACAAAAGTGCATCTTGGGAGACCCGGCCAGCCCCAAACCCCCCTGTCAGACCTGTCGCAGAGCCAACTTACTGTGTGGTGAGTTCGCGTTGGTCTCTCCGCATTCGCTCGCTCACACTTCAGTCCTTCCCGAGAAAAAGCGAAAAGGTCGCCCTCCCAAAAAGTCTCGAGAAGGACTTGTGAAAGGTATACACAATGCGATAGCGACTAGTCGAAGCAAGGGTAAGTTTAGATCGCCTAACACACCAAGCGAGGCAGATATAGCCTCTCAACCCGCCTGGCAACCATTCATGGGTTCCTTTGAGCCTGTTGTGGGGACTGGTGACGATGCCGCGACCGGGACATCTCACCCAACCGGTAACCTTCGTCAAAAGCAGTCAACAAGCTACGATCAGCAAATGGTTCGTCAAACGTTGGCCACATTTCCCCTGAGGAACACATCAGACGCCATAAGGCTACTGGACCAAGCAGAGGCAAAGACGGATGATCGAGCACAGAAATTTTCAGACGCGCAGCTGGAACCAACTGCGGGCGGGACGAACAGGTTCGGCGCCGGCCCATTCCGTCCGAGCTTTTTCCTGCTTCAAGAAGGATTCATCGATGAGACAACCCTCCTCAGACTATTTCATTTTTACCTTGGCTCGGTACACCATATCATGCCTTTGATACCGTATAAAAGGATGCCGATCACACCAGAGGACACCCTCGCCATGGCAAGCCGGGAACCGCACTTAATGGCCGCCATCCTCGTGGTCACGGCTTCTCTGGCAGGGGATCAGGCTCTGCATCAGCTCTTGTGGCAGAGAGTGCAGCAGCTATTTTCAGAGGTCGCAATCCTAGGGGCAAATGCTTCTGTGGAGGTGATTGAGGGTTTAGTCCTCCTCTCAGGTAAGATGAAAAGAATTCCACAAGCCATAGAAGTTGATTACGAATGTCGACGATCTTAGAATATCCTCCAAACATGAGTAACGGCACCGGACTAGGTCTCGAAGATCGAATGTGTTGGATGACCGTCGGCACAGTGCGTCTGACTTTGTTGGCTGGATTCCAACCGATGCTGACTTTTCTGACTTTTTTGGAGGCTGTTAGGCTAGGTTACCTCCTAGGTCTTGAGCAGCTAGGTATGCAAGCTGAAGATGTGGATGGGAAACTTGTCGACAATCCTGATCGGGGTAAAGTTGCTTGGAGTTGTGAGTAAACCACGCCAATGGTGTGCTATCGGCGATGCTGATGGGAGATTTCAATTTCAGATTGCTACTGTCTGGACCGGCAAATTTCTATCCAGGTCGGGAAAGCATTCTGGCATCGAAGTGAGTAGACATTTCATCCATTCTGGTACGGTCTTGGTCATCTTGGACAACAATCGTAGTCTCGGCGAGAGCAAACACTGCAGGCCTGGTGAAGTACTAGAATTTTGCAGCTGATGATATCCTATCAGGTCCTGGGATGACTTACCAGCACTTACACCTCGATCCTGCCGAAGATTTCCCCGAGATGCGTGAAATACCGGGCATTCAGGACGATTATGCCGCATATCTACAGTGTCTCAATCACATCACACAGGCATTGACCAACGCTCACGACCTTTTGTACCCCTCGAAAAGCCGCTCGGTGGCTTTGGCGAAAGCTGAGCAATATTATAAGCATATCGACGAGTTTACAGAGAGTGAGGATCTGGTCGATGACACTTTCTAGTGCTTCCTTGCTAATTGGGCTTTAGCATTGTCGGCTTTCCGCGATCGTTGGCAGAAGAAACCATGGCGAACATACCCGATCAATGAATGCGTCTGGATATCATTTGTGAGCTCTATATCGTATGACTTACTCACTTCAACTCACAGATTTGCCTCTACAGCACCATCTCCGCCTATACATATATTCTTTCTCCCTGCAAGCATACATACAGCGGGTTCCAACCGGCAATGACGGCAATCACCCCGTGAATTACTTTCCGACAGGTCTGATGGGCAGCGTCGATGCTCGTTTCATCATCGAGGCTATCAATGCGGCGGTACGAAGACGCTCTACTATTTTGGTTCCTTGTGCTGACTGCTCCGGTTGCCATAGGCTGATGTGCTCCGGTTGGCCATAGGCAGGCTTCAACCTTCAGGGGTGCGTTGATGTGTCCACTTCTCAGGTCTGGAAAACCCTTCATTCTAACCCGGTACGCAGGCTTTGTCGTATCTTCCTTTGCGATTTTTCCTTTTCTGTAGTCATGCGGGGGTGTTTTTGCTCAAAGCGGCCGTGATTATTCCGTTACCGCCATCACAGAAAAGGGCGATCATTCGTTTGATCCGAGCCCTTATCAGATGCATGTCGACAGCTTCGTCGGACCCTAAGCATCCTGGCGTCCGCTACTCATCTGCCCTTGACAGTCTGTTGGGACGTCTATATCGAGATCGAGGCCCTCAGACACCAGGACTCACTCGTCCAACTTCCCCCTGTTTGGGTTCCGCCACCCCTGCTAACTGGACTGAGTCCACGGTTTTCAATCGACCTCCAGGTGGAAGCGACCTGCCGACCTTACTTGGAAGCAAGGAGTCTCCTTTTGTCGCAGAACGGCCATTGCGGGACCTTGCCGCCGATATTGACGCCATCTTTGGTCTTGCACCAGACGACCCCGGTATTGATCTGCAACCAGTCGCCGAAAATGGTGATCTGTCTACGCTCTTGCCTCTTTATGACCCGTTTGCTTCACTCTTCACTAATGGTGATAGAGAGGTTTGGGAATCATACACACCGACGACCTTGGATTGGAATACTGGGCAAGGAGACATGGGCGCTATATAAAATGGTTCTAACCCACCGGCCACGGTGACAGGGGGAAGTTGAGAGCTTTAGACTCCTAAGCGGCGCTTTTACTCATGTTCGCTGCATTCGGGTGAACCTCGACGAACTCATGTATAAACCATATCCATGGACCATGAGAATGCTTTGCCATTCACATGCCACCAATTATTGTGATAGTTATGCCCCATGCTAAATTACAGACTTCCCCAGTTAAGCCCAAGCAGTAGACCGAGGAAGACAGAGAGAAGAAGTAGTGCGGAAGGGTTTACCAGGCGGCTAAAGCTTTGATAGATCAGCAATCATGATACAAAACTTGTGAAGGCATCACCACCTTGTGATTGACCCTGGTAATGTTTTTCCACGAATGACTGTCTGTTCGACAGCTTCAGGCCGTGAAGATGCCTGAGAAAGCGAACAGAAAGGAATACATCAGTATTTCCGGAAAAGACCTAAGATCGTCCTCGGGCTCACCTCTGAACAGAATCCCACAAGATAATCTTTCATCAGTTCCTTGGCTTCATCCGAGTGTTGTACGTCTTCCCATGCTTTCGTGGCATCCCCCCCAGCTTCCCCCAACAAGACCAGATCCCCTCCTGGATGCTGCGAATGATTGTCATTGCCTCGTATCAAAGGAGAAAAGGCCATCACCGATCACTTACCTCATTCACGAACTTATGCACATCGTAGACTGGGGTAGAGAAGTCGCCGTCAGTGGATGCTGATACGATCGCCGGGCTGAAAACAACCGACCTTTCCCTTGAATCAATAAATGGATATTGTCCTTGCTGTTGAGTCCCGAAAGTTGCAGCTTTGAGAACTCTTGATGTTCGGTCATACTTCAAATCTAGTCCCTACAAGACTGCACTTGTTGACCAAATGTATGAACTTTGGTAAGTCTTAACACTCACGACTAGGAGCGTTTTCTGGCTGAAAGTAGCCGCTATTATCCGGGGTAGACAAGACGGCAAATGAGGTTGCAGGGGTTTCAAACGACTGACTCCCACGCGAGCCTGGCAAATATCGTGAGGGATGGAGTTAGTCTGAGTAGGCCTAGCAACACTATTCCCCGTTTGCAAACCCCGCAGGTATTACTGCTCTAGGAACTAGGTGTAAATGAACGTATGCAAGCCTCATCAGCAGCATGTTCTTCAGAGTGAACATGTGAATGCGCACTGTGCATAGTAAGGGGAAGCTCATACCATGCATATCATGACCTCACCCCCCCCCGAGCATTCGACAACCATCAGAGTTCGATAGCATTATCATCTACGCTTAAATTACAGGTCTAACTTGTCATTATATGCCATAGGAACATCAAACACACGCAAGATCAGCATGGGACGTGTTTTGAGATGATGAGTATGTGTAGCTTTTGCAGTCACAAGTCACGCTGCCCGTTCCCGTTATCCCCTTCGTCCACGGCCTCTACATGTCTCATTATCCTAATCCTAGAATGTCAAGGTATATAGAATGGCTCACTACCTATGACGCATATTCAAGAGAATTAAAATAGCCAGCTCGCCTCAAGGATCTGGTCCGATTCTTTAAACTTGAGGAACTCTCTCCCTCACCCTCATGGGAAGGCCTCCTTTGATTCCCTTCCAAGAAGCATGTCATTAGCCATTCATCTGTTCTTCAGCGGAGACAAAAAGATCATACCATGTTGATGGCAGCCAGTGGCTCATATGTCCTGCTATCGTCGGACAGGATGACATCGAACCGCACGAGAATCGCAGTGCTGATGGCGATACCCTCGAAGGTGGCGAGGGCACGTCCGAGACAGCTACGCGGCCCGGCATTCCAGGAGTGATATTCTACACATTACAGCGTCAGTAATCTTGACATCATTATTCCTGCTTCGAGGGTGGGCCACAGCTCACTGAAAGGGCTGTAGGAGATGCTGTCCCCGTTGTCTTTAAACCATCGGCCCGGGTCGAAGATGGCAGCGTCTTCTCCCCAAACTTCAGGCATCCGAGCGAGGACGTAGTTCTGATAGCTGACGATGTCGCCTCTGTTTGGGTTCAGTCGTTATCACCTCAATTATTGTCACAACAAGAAAAGGAACCTACTTCTTAACATGGCGAGGAGGCATGTTGAGCTCGGGCACCGCGGGAAGAATGTCGTTTTCCGCCGCTTCCATTTGACCGGCTGGAGAGATGGTGTCAAGGCGAGCGGTCTCGTCCCACATGGCATTCGCAAATCGCATTTTCTTCAACACACTGAGTCAGCACAATAATTTTTCGATGACTGAATTATCCTCGGGTTGTGAACATACAGGTGAATCTCCGTAGCCAAGATAGCCACTGGTGAAGCCAAGTTCGTCGGCCTCAATTCTAATCTTGTTCACAGCGTCAAGGTGGTGGTTGTCTTTGTGGTGAATCTCCTTCATGAGCCATGAAATGCTGAACGCGGTTGTGTCACCTGTGTGCGTGAGACCGTCAGTAAGGGACCCATGTTTCTTGGTTTACGACTCACGACCAGCCGATAGGAACGAGAACACCATTCCGCTCAGCGTGTACACATCGGTTGTCGACTGCAAAAAGAGGTCTAGAAGGTCAACTCCGGCGGCCGGTTGGGGTTTGTAGCCGTTCTCCATTGCGTCAAGACGTTTCTGGATGAGGCTCTCGATCTGTCCGTAGAAGAGGCCGACGGCTTTCTTGGATAGCTTATCCTCACCGGACAGCTTCTCGGTGATCCTCCAAAGAGGGTCACGTCTTCTTCGGTCAAACACTGAACTCAGGTAAGTCGAGATACCGCGAAGAGCTTTCAAGATTGGAATGAGAGCCACGCACGATGGGTGGCCTGGTCGTATGCACGGACAAAGTCCGGCATTGACTTGAGACACTCGGGGTCCTCAGACATGACATCCAGAGCGAGCTTGTCCTCGTGGAAGGCTATTCGAAGGAAGAGACAGAACAGGAAGCGTCCCATCAGTTCCTGGAAGTCGAACTCCATCTGCTCCTTGGCCAGGTTAGACAAAAGGCGCATCAAGATGTCCAGCCAGTGGTGAAGGGATTGCGTGATGTGAGTCTCAAAGTTCTGCTTGCTGAACGCTCGGGTCGCCACCTTGCGCTGTAATTGCCATTCTTTGCCGTCCACAACGAAAACTCCAGTTCTGTGAAGCTGTCCAAAAATGTTGCGGGTGAAGGCGCCGCGTATATAGTTCTTGCTGTTGTGTTTCTGAATATGCTCGAGGTAGGTGGGGTGATTGATGACATGCAGACGGAAGAACGGAATGGTCATCTCGTATGCAGGCCCGTATCGCCTGTAAAGGGAGTACCAAGCCTTGCAGCTGGCGCCGCCGTTGGTTTGGAGCTCTTGAATATTGCCTCTGAAGGGCTTCCCCTTTGGACCAGCAATCCATTTCAAGTTGGCAGAGGAGGACGCCCAGAATCCCCTGTTGCGATAAGTCCAGCAGATCCCTGCATTGAAGGTCAAAACGCGATGCCAGTGTGTTTTGCCCCTGAGAGCTGCGAAGGAGGCTTACCCGTGACCGTGAGTAGAAGAAGCAGCGCAGCATATTCAACTACTGCGACTACTGCGACCACTGAGATCACTGGGATATGACTCGGTAGCAGAGCGTTCTTGAGCAGAGCGGCCATATTGCTCGGCTTGAGTCAGTCGATGTTAATGGTTGTTGATGAAGATGCTTGTATCGTCAGCTTGCGAAAATACGACTTGTCAAAGTTACTCCATCATCCAAGCTCATCGCTTTTAGAAATGCGACTGGGAGTTGTTGCTTTTATGCCCCAAGGCAGAGCGAGAGAAGGACAGCGCATCATCGCATTATCGAGGGCAAAGAGGGCCAGTCCTGCATTCACTCCTTATTCACCGCAATTACCCGTCGCCGGTTGACGTTTAAACACCGGTTTGCAGGCCCCTCGGGTCTCCTGCCCCGCATCTAAATACCTCCCCCAGGCTCTGTTCCCCGCGATTCTCAGTCAAGCCTTGGAGAAATAAGCGGATACTAACGGTATATTACGGCTCTATTCTCTTAAATAGTTGTCTAATATCTGCCCAGTCAAGAAGTTGCCTCGCCAGAACTCTGCAGAACCAGATTAACACGTTCAGGGGCTATGATTGCAGATGTACGGTGCCTGATTTCTCAGTAGCAAGTGGCTAAAACAGACACTAGGTAAATTAAACAAAGGGCGCCTTTCTTGTCAAATTTCCATGCGGCCATTTCCCTTCAATTTCTAGCTGCTTGCCACGCCTAACGCCAAAGGAGCTGTATTAGAGCTCGAGACGTCCCACGTACCTGTCGCTGAAGTAGAAAAGGGGTTTAAGGGAGGCTTGGGCCAAGCTTCTATAGTTAAGAGAGGCGGGCGCTAGATTTGCGTGTAAGAAGCAACTGCTTCGTGCTCTACTATACCCATTGGGCAAAGTAAATGAGCCAGAAGTGCACTTTTGGCTGGACGGGCTTGGTCATGTGACACAACAAATATCGTCTGAATCGGGCTCGGACTTGATTTGTTTGAGCCGCTCGAACCGCCTGAACCGGACGATTCAGTCTTTTGGACTGCGTAGCGGCGAGCTCGTCCCCCAAACAACTTGCCTACACCCACACAATTGTTTAATACACTTTCCCAGCTTCCTTCCAAATGAGTGATTCCACGCCCTGGCTTAGAGCGCCGGTACGCTCACGAAATGTCCGATTCCGTCCATGATACCCAACAACAACGTCTCAGCGACGTTGAGACTTCTCAAGTTCCGCTGAACCGCCGCGATGCCACTCAAGACGACAACATCGAGGAAGAGGAGGAGGAGGACGAGCAAGGAATGGATATGGGACTGACTGAAATGGCTCTTCCTCCTCCCGTTCGTCAGGAAGACCCACGGCGCCCGTCATTGGAGGCTGCAGAGCGTAGAGCAAGCAGATGGCGACATAGCCACGAGGATGAACTGGCCGAGATGGCCGTTCCTGCGCCCGTCGAGGCCCGAGAGAAACCCTCGGATGAAGAGACAGCGGTGGAATCTCCTCGCCGCCACAGTCTAGAAGAGCGAGAAAAATCGACCGACACCAGACATGCACAGTGGAAGCCTTCGCCCTTGGGAACCGAGCTTTATATCGTCTCCTGGCTGATATTCTTTTCGATGATGGGAACACTAGCAAGATTGGGGGTCGAGGCCATCACTCTCTACCCCAACTCCCCGTTTCCGTCACGGGTTCTGTGGGCGAATCTGGGAGGATCTTTCTTCATAGGCTTCCTGGCAGAGGACCGTCGGCTCTTCCGACAAGAATGGGGATCTCCAGACCCCAACGCCCCGGCTTCTCAGCACGCCACCGTCAAGAAAACCATCCCGCTCTACATTGGCCTGGCTACTGGGTTCTGCGGCAGTTTCACGTCGTTTTCCTCCTACATTCGCGACGCATTTCTGGCCCTAACTAACGACCTCGAGGGACCCTCCCCGACATCGCCATACCATGTCAATTCCACAATTTCGTCAAGAAACGGTGGATTTTCATTCCTCGCCCTCTTGGCCATTTTGATTGTCCACCCATCGATTTCGATAGTGGCATTACAAGTGGGGGCGCAGTTGGCCCTGGCACTTCAACCCGTCACACCTACGATCCCATTCAAATTCACTCGGAAGGTGTTAGATCCAGCCGTCGTCATCGTGGGCTTTGGCTGCTGGCTCGGGGCGGTATTTCTGGCGATATGGCCGCCGGGGAATGCCACCCAATGGCGGTCTCGGGCAGTCTTACCGCTGGTATTTGCACCGCTGGGCTGCCTCGGTCGCTTCTATGTTTCCAAGCACTTGAATGCTGTCATACCGGCGTTTCCGCTGGGGACGTTCACGGTCAACATCTTTGGTACGGCGGTACTGGGCATGGCATTCGATTTGCAGCACGCGAGTGGCGTTGGCGCATCGAGTGCCAATGCATGTGCAGTTTTGCAAGGCGTGATGGAAGGTTTCTGTGGATGCCTGACCACAGTCAGCACGTGGGTGGCCGAGATTCATGGTCTCCGACGCCGACATGGTTGGATCTATGGCGTTAGCAGTGTGGGGATGGCACTGAGCCTCATGGTGGTCATCATGGGGAGTATGGGCTGGACGGTTGGATTTGATGATCCTGTGTGCAGTGGATGAGTACTGGTAGTTCTTTGACAGGAGAAAGACGGTGCATGTTTCTACTGCTGTTAGAGCTCCCCTTAAACATATCGCTATTGCAGGCTACAGTATCAAGACTCTCGGGCCGGCCTCAAGTTAAATTAGCAGCGGCTCCGGGTCTCAGCAGTTGGAAACAGGGCTGGATCCAGGCTAGCCCGAGGTTGAAACTGTCGTCCATCGCAGCAGGATTCAGGCGCACGGCTGATCTCAGCCCGGAAACAATGTCCGCGGGCGGCGAACTGATGGTAATCAGGCGGTCGTTGGCCGTCCGTGGCCACCGTGGCCCCCGTGGCACCCTTAGTAGAAGCTAATGAAATCACGGCCCACTGAAGATGAAGCTCGCCGCTCAGTCGTTGGTCGCCCCCTTCGCCCCCTGTTCGATCCCCACCAGGCTTCGCAATCACTGCCACTCCCCACTCCACCCTACCGAGAGGAAGCGTGAGGAAGGCGGTCTTCGTTAGTACCGGGGACTGCGTCGTGTGCGTCCTTTCCCTCTCTTTGGCTCCTTTTCGCCCTCGTTGTCCGGCCTCCTGCACACCTGCGATCAGCACCAATTCTCTCCTCAGCCTCTCTGTGTTCACGGTTTCCTGCTCGTCAGAAATCCTTCCACACCAACAGGGTCCCTCACCTTTCGTCCAGCCCGTCGTTGTTATTCTTATCCTTCATAGTTGCCTTATCTTTCTTTCCCCAGTCACCCAGTGTGCACGGTTGACAGCCTAGCCCCAGCCTCAACTCTACCGACCGGCCGACACCTCTGTGCTTGGGTTGACTACCGTCAGCTTTCACCTCTCAACACACACGCTGCAGGTTGACAGCAACGCGTTAAGTCAGCTGGTTGTCTGTCACCTTAGCAAATCACCCAATTGATCAGTTCCTTTCGAGTCTCCATTGGGCTGGGTTGCACGTTTGCATCGACTCGACTTCCTTTGTGTTTTCCTGCGATTCACGACGACGACGACAGCAACAACAACAACCGTCCCACACCAGCAACCCACCTGTTTTGGAGAGACGGGCATGAACACGACCAGCCTCACAGCCTGACGCCCAACCTTGAACTTGAATCTGACCAGAACCTACCCTGACGACCCTCGTCAACGCAATGGCCAAAATGCAAACATCGACCCTGTACTCGATCCTCCTCTCCACCCTCCTTACCAGCACACAAGCCTTCGTCCCATTCGAGCCTCTTCCCACCGACCTTGATCTCGGACTCTCGTCAGCCATGACAACTCTCGACCCCGTATCGATCACCGCCGAAGCACCAACCATAACTACAATCCCAATCCAAACACTCACACCCACGAGCTCTTCCTCCGAAATTCTCGTCCAGATCCAACCGGCCTTAGATCCGAACTTCGTCCCGGAATTGAAGGCACGACAAGTAACAGGCCAAGGTGTCGCCACCGCCGCCACGATAGCCACCCAACTCTCACCTATCACCACATACTATGTCGGCTCGGTCGTTGGAGGTTCGACCGTCCAAGTCCCCGTCATCTACACGCAAAAATTCGTCGACATTCCAGACCAATGGTCTAGTCCTTCCGCGGGAACCATCGGTCTAGGGAGCATTCAGGGCACCATCGGAGTGGTAAAGTCCAAGAGGAGTCTGCCTACCCAAGCACCGCTTGGCGGCGGTGAAGGAAGAGGAGCGAGAGAGAAGGAAGAAGTGAAGGAGAAAGAAAAACCGGAAGCAAATACCGCGGTTCCGTTGATGGAGAAACTGCGAAAGGTAATGGTCGATCTCCAGGGCCAGATGGCCGCTTTGTTCCATAAAGCATCCGCTCCCTGCCACAACACCACACCCACCACACCTACAACACCTACCACGCCCGAACAGCCCAGCAGCTCTCCTGAAGAAGAACCTGTCGTTCGGGTGGATACCACCTATAACCTCCCTCCGAAAGCCAACATCTACGACGAGATGATGGTCACCAACGACGCCCTTTTCCTCCACGCCGGGACCTTGACCGTTCTTTTTGTTGCGATTGGCACCCTGTGTGTCAATCATTTGCGATAAAATCCAAACTCTGTTGAGGAATAACACGCATCGATCATGCCCGGAGTCTGCGACCTGGGACGGGGGAAATATATACTTAAACTTATTTGAACTTTGCGTCTGGCGTGTGGAGTTTAGGTCAGGAGGCACGACTTGCCCCGACGTACAGTTTATGAATTTTGGGTGATTGAATTTTGGGACGGGCGTTGGTTTCCGCCGCCTAGATTGGGATGGCGAAGGAGGAGGCCAGGTGCCAGGATCAATGGCCCGTTCTTTGACTTATGTGTGTCCCATTGACAGCTATATGCGCTGGCTCTGTTTGTACAGGACTTGAACTAGTCAGTGTGAAAAGATGGAATTGGACGAGATGATGGTAATTCTAGGTATCTAGTGACAATCAAACATTCCGAAAGCTTTACATCTGAGTATGGAATGCACGCTAGTTGGGAATTCTGATTGATTGGTTGATTGATTGATGATTGGCATATTGTATCAAGGGATCACTCCGGTCAACCCATCGGTTGACCAGTCCCTGTCTCGTCCGTCAATCTGTCGGCCCGCGTCGCAGGTTTGAAGAAGAAACACCACCCGCTCGCCCCGGGCGAGATGGCAGGACTGGGACTCATCCGACTCAATCATACAACTTGGCCCAATCCGGGACCAAGACCATTTTCTTGCGCACCTGGCCCAACGCATACGTCGTGCCCATGACTTTTGTCGGTGCCTCGTCGTCGTCATCATGGTCATCATTTCCCACCCCATCCCCAGCTTCGGCAGGCTCGTGCTTCGCCCCCGTCCTCACCAGCACGGCATCCTGTAGGAAATCCACCTCGGTGCCGTACCTCACTTCCATGTCGGTTCCGCCCCAGTCGAGCGAGACTTTGCCGGACTTGTGCACGCGTAGTTTGCCCACGAGGCCGGACGGCAGGCGGGTCGGTTCGGACGCCGTGAGGAGGCCCTCGAGCTGTAGGACCGATGCGTGTGGCGACTGGAGGGGCGCGTCTGGATCTGTTTTCACTCCCGCACCGGTACCTGGTGGGCCTGAGCCCTGAGGGGCCGTGGATGGAGCTCCGGTTTCCGCTGTGCTTTCGTCTTTGGCGTCTGGTTCCGGTGCCACAGAGGCCGGGTCGACGAGGAACGGCGTCAGAGGGGGTAGTTGGAACAGGATCAACTTGCCGTCTTCGAGGTTGGGTTCGTCAGGCTCGTCGGGCTCGTCGTCGTCGTCGATGGTCGCCTCGGCAACCGTATGTCGTTTCAACGTCATTTGCCCTCCGGTGAAGACGTCTCGCAGTTTGTGCACATCTTCCAAGGCCCGTAGTCGCTCTGCGCGCTCGTCGATCGTTTCCGTCGCCAATTTGGCGTCGCGGGCCCGACCGCCGGGTTTCTTGAGCGTTCGTTTCCTCATCTCCGGACTCGAATGCCGTTCCTTGACGAAGACCGGCTCGTCGACGTCCATCTCGTCCTCGTCCGGTTCGTGTGCCTCGCTGTCGGTTTTCTTCACCAATGGGTGTGATGGTTTTTTGCGCGACGTCAAGGTTGTGTCTGCCTCTTCGCCGTCCCTCGGAGCTCGTGGTGCGCGGACAGGTCGCAGACCCGTTCCTGATCGGGGGAGTCGTGGGGTGGCTCTCTGCTTGCCCTTGCGCGACAGGACGTCGTCATCGTCATCGTCGACGACGGCCTCGTCTTCCTCGCTTGATATCCAGATTCGCTCGATGTCGCGCTTCAACTCGTCCGGTTCGTCGTCGGAGGTGATTTCGATTCCATCCGTCCTTCTCGTGGTGCCCGGTCTACCTCCACCGCCGCCGCCGCCACCGCCGCCACTACCACCGCCGCCACCTGAATATGAGCCTCCCGTACCATCTTCGGAGATCCCTTGCGCGGCTAAAGCCTTCATCAGGGCCTCGTCCGGCTTCGCGCCACCCTGGCTGTCTAGCATTTCACTGTATCCCTCAGGCAAGTTCCCTCTGGGCTTCCAATCAGGTCTTTGACCACTTCCAGCGCCAAAGACGCCGGCTCCAACCGCCGCACTGTCCCTCGTTCGGTCATCTCTCTGGCCTGACACCGCACCGCCGGCTCTGCCTCCGCGGCCGCCTCTTCCTCTTCCAGCTCCCCTGGCATTCTCCTTTCGACCTTCTTCCGCAATGCGGATCTTCTGACGTTCAGCTTCCTCTTTGGCGAACTGCTCTCTCTCCGATTTGGTCTTGCGATGGACTCCCGCTCGCGGTCGGGGTTTGGGAGGAGGTTTGGAGGCTGGGGTCTTTGTAGTCGGGGGCGTCGCGTCGGGCATTTTGACGTGATCGAAGTGTGGGATATGTGATTGCGGGGCTCGGGTAGATTGGTCTCAGGTCATAATTCGAAGGACATGGTCTTGGTAAGTATGAGGAGTAGGCACCACTGGGATGAGATGAAATGGAGGATCGAGGAGTCGAAATTTGGCGGGGTTCGCGGTGATGCGAAGTGGCTCGAAATAAGGTGTGATTTGAATCGAATGTAAGGGATGGTTTTGTGAATTAGACCAGGAGCTCAAGTATGCAGAGGTTTGAAGAGTTATGGTGGGCAACAGGCTGTGAAGAGTAAGAGGCAATTCGAGATCGAACTCCGTTCAACGACGACTTTTATTCGGAGAGAACTAACTTCACGGTTGACTCCCCTCTTCGGCTTTACGGCGGAGATAACTATCTTTAATCACGTGATATGGGATTTGGCACTCTCCAAGGCGAACCTCACTAACAGCGAACAGGGTATGCATCAGCAAAACATCATTCAGCATGAGAAAATCAAAGGCTGCTCATTCATACACTCATGACTACTACCTAAACCAGGCAGACTTCTCTTTCTTGGAATGTTCAAGCACAAGAATTCCTCCATTTGCATTCCAAGAACACACACACAAACACAACGAAATCCCAGACAACCCCTGCTCCGGCCTCGACATCAAGGCACATTGAATCTGAGAACAATTGCGAACTTGAAGCAACCCAAAAGGACTCGCGTCGTGGTCAATCAGTCAGTCTCGTCGCGAGGCATTGCGACCCGTTTCATCCAATTTTCAACCTCCGATATCCCTCCCATTCTATACCCATTGGCCGTTATTTCTCCCCAGGGGTGATACCTCTTCGCGGAACAGCAGTAGCCTGCCTCCTACTCATCGCTTTCTCTTCTTGCTTTTATCAGGGCTACCATGGGTGGCAATGCCTCCAGGAGACCCCATGGTAACTGTCATCTGTGATTCTTCGTCCTCTTCATCGTCGTGCATGTCATCGCCCAAGCCTGTCTTCTTGACAGGAACACCCATGTGCCTACCATACCGGCCCTTGCGACCATTTCCTTCATCTTCGCTGATACAACCATCAGCGCCAATGCCAGCATCTTTACATCGCTGACAGGGTCGTTGACGATCACAGCCTTTCTTGCTTTTTCTGCATCGTTGACAACGAGGCTTCGACGAGAGGTCCTCCTCATCCACACCCAGTTGATGTTGGAAGTTGAGACTGGAACTGGATTGTTTTCGAGCCGGTCCATTCGAGGCTAGCACAGGCACAGAAGGTGCCTTCATCTGTCCAGGTTGTGTGGGGTGTTTGGCCAGCTTGGGCATCGTGTTGGAGCGGATCTTGGACTTGACGTTCTTCATCGAAATGGACCTGGGCTGATATCCATTGGTGGGACCATCATGCATCTTGGTCTTGATCTTCTTCGTCTTGGGGGGCCCGTCATAATCGCCATGGTCTCGGACAAGACTATCATGGCCATACTGCTCACCCTCTTCTTCTTCTTCGCCTTCTTCTTCCTCATCATCGAGGTATTTCCTGTGTTTCGGTAGACCTCCCTCCGCATCACTATATTCATCACTGTCGCTTGTGGCTCCAGTTGAAGACGCCGCATCGGCAGCCCCGCTGAAAGTATCATCTAGAGTAGAATTGGAAGTGCGTCCGTGGGAGTAGTTCGAGGCATCTCCCAGGGCAATCAAAGTGCGGGCAACGTCTTCGTCGGATATGCAACTTGCCACGGTAGGGTCTGGGGTCGGTAGAATCCCACTAGTTGTGTATCCTTGTCTTCCACCAGGCCCCGGCTGCATGCTAGACCTGTCGCGCAATCGGTGACCGTGTTGGGGTACCGGTGTGGCTATCTCGGCGACGGCGCCGTTCTCAGTCGAGCCATATACGTTGTGATTTTGTCCATAACTCTGTGGGGAAAGTATTGGGAACTGTTGAATCCCGTACAATTTTTGGGCCGGCGGGTGGAATGGGGAAGGACCTTCTTGCAGGAGAGATCGTCGCTGGGGAGAAATGGAAGACTGCGAAGCCGTCACCGGCACTTGTGGAGGTACGAAGAGAGGAAGAGTCTAGTCAGAGTCAGCTCCAGTCCCGACCAATGAAACACCTAGTACTGACCGAACTGTCGAAGATGGGCTGTCCACGTCTCCCATCTTGCAGAACATTCGCAGTGCTAATGTCAGAGCTTGCAAATTGCTCGCTTCTAGCCTTTTTGGATCCTGAAACCGAACTGCGCCCGGTTTCGCTGTCACTGTAGCCGTTGTCTTCATGGTAACTTCCATTGGCGCTGGAACCACGACTGGCCGTTCTGTAGGAAGTGGCTTTTTGCTGCGATGCACTTCTGCGGCCCCGTCCTTGAGTGGGAGAAATGCTACGCTTTCGGGCTAGTCTCGACGCAGGCCTGGAAGGTGAGTGGGATGTCTCCCGCATATGAGGTGGCAGCATTTGAAAAGGCTCGCCTAGACTGGTTCGTCGTCGGGGTTCGGGACCATTGTCATTGGCAAACGTGTTGTGAGGATATACTGGACAGGGCTGCTGGAGAGCAGGGACAATGCGCACATAAACCGTCGAGTCGGGAACGAGGTTTTCATACGAGGCGATGAGTGTATTGCCCCAGGAGTCCTCGAAGCTTACCCCATGGCCATCATACATGCCATAGAAGTTCTTGACGGTGGTTATAATCGACTCGGTATTGTCATGCGGGTTCAGCACCACCCTGAGGGGGATTCGTGCCCTTGTCTTGGAACCTTCGTCCAGAAGAAGCTCAAACGAGATTGATTTTGGAGGAGACATCTTGCGAGTGCTCTCTTCCTCGTTTGATAACAAGTGGGAAACTTGCATCGTTTCCAATGTGCCAGATATATGCTCGTCTCTTGAGTCACCGCAGACACTGTTGGGCCAGAGGTTCGGCTCGGTTGCAAGGAGGGATGCTGAGGGAACTCTGCTTGTTTTCCACGAACAAGGCCCTGAGAATTCTAGTCAGTTCATAACTTGTTCAGTGATGGTTCGTGATTGGGGCAAAGTGGAGATTTTGTGCGGTGTCCTTGAAGGGTGGAGAGGGTTGGGCGGGTGACAGGCTGGAGGCCACAAGCAAGATCCCGAGCACTTACGATGAACAAAGACTTTGGACTGTAGTCGCGAAGGCTTGCGAAGATCCTAGGATCGACAGGAATTGAAACAACGAGTGCGCAAAGGGATTCGTGGTGGCATCCGGGTCTACCGTCCAGGCATCGTCGAGGATGAGAGCATTGGGACTGCGACGATGCCTTTGGGTGGGGAGGTGGGAAAAGTTGGATCCAACGATCCGTCTCCAGTGAGAATAGATAGACAAAGCAGCCGAGCAAGACCAAAGAGAGTGCAATGGTTTGTTGGTCAAGTTGAAGTGTGGTGGGAGAGAAGAGAGAAGAAGCAAGGTGCGAGGTGCAGAGCGGTGCCTTGGGCGCTGAAACGACGCACTAGACCAGATGCTCCGTCCAACTCCAGTCCGTCCTCGTACCACGAGAACGTGGCTTTCGGAGGTCGAAGGATTAGCGATGAGGGATCATGAATTACGGATTATTCCAAGCGAGTCTAATAGTCAAATGGATGATGAGAAAGGGGGCTTCGAGGGAGCATCAGCATCAGCCAGATCGCACAATTATTTAACACAATTCGTCAAAAGGAGCCTCGCAGGAGAGCGCAGAGTGCAGAGTGCAGAGCACAGTGCGCAGCGTGGAACTGCATGCGGCGGCTTAATGCGCTCTCTGCCCCCCCCCAAAACGAGGACCACCACCACCACACAGGTTACTGTGTTGGAACTCGGCACGGCTATCTTGTGACGGCATCTCGACTCTCAAGCCAGTCATGCGCCAGTCGCACCCGGTGGCCAGGCGAAGCGGTGTCCCTCGCAGGCCCATTCAGGGTTGGCAGCATGGCTAGCATCTCCACGGTCCGCCCAGGCCTGAGGCAGATGGCACCAGCAGGAGGAACTAGTTGTGCGAGGCCGTCAGCGGGCGGTGACCGAGTACCAGCTGGCCAGGCGATGCGCTGGACTAAAAGGCGCTCAGAGGCACACGCAACCCCTCTTCTCCGTATGTTTGAGAATAATGCAAAAGTGTGGCCGAAGGTGCGTCGGGTCGGCGACGTCTGTATGGTGTAGGATTAATAGCTTCAGCCGGCGACCCGTCGAGGGTGGAGTTGGGGGTGCCGTTCAGGAATCAGAGGTCAGAACGAGGAACTTAGAATGCTCGTCGAGACTGGAGTCCAGGTCAAAGACACGCAAGCCGGACACAGGCCATTCAACCGTCGAGCCGTCCAATCGTCCAATCATCCAATCATTTATCCCATGGCCGACCAATCCTCGGTCTGTGTGGACGTTGGCTGGCGCACCGGCTGCCACCACCGCACACTTGATCGGGGATGAAGAATCGCCCATCCAACGCCCGTTCTGCCTTGCAATCCATGCGCCAGGACGGCCGAGTCGCCCCAGAAGGCCTGTGGTGAATGAGACGTCCATGACACCCAATCCACCATGGCGCCAACGAGTTATTGTCGACTGACCGTCTCATTGCCTCGTCGCGATCGGCATCGAGCGCACACCTTGCCAACGCCGACCCGGGCTTGGCGGAAGGGGGGGATGACGGCGGCACGGCGGCGAGCTCGAACCGCCAATTTGATTGCTTCGCTGCTTTGATAGCAGCTGTGCACGTGCGGACATTGTTCCTACAAATCTGGCTCACTGGGCGGCACGTCGTGCCTATTAATAATTTAACATTATCCATAGAGCTTCTGCATTGTCCCGGTTGCAAGCCAGCTGAGATTACTTCCTGATGGCCGAAGGGGGGATTCCCCACACTGGCAGTCGACGTTGTCTTAGGGCTATGCTGTCCCAGTATCCATCAACTCATGGAGAACATCTAGTAAGCCTCATCCTTGTCGCAACGTTAACCCTTTCGCTGGAAGTGGCGGGTTGGCCGGTGCTCCATTCGGCGTATTTCGGCACGTAATTATTCAGGGCAGGATTTGGGGCCGCCAAATACCGTCCAACAAAACCTGAATTAGAGTTTGGTCTGGGGGTTTCGACCTCGGGACATATCGCTCATAAAGCTGCTGATGCTTCGGCGTTCGTTATCTGCCTTGCTTTTGCTCAACGTGCAAATGTCGATAGGTTCAGCTCGGCTCTCCAGCTTCCAGGGTCTGGCCTGCAATGCGGCCAGCAACGCGACCATGATGCCGCCAGCCTACAGCGCTGCGACGGCCAAAGTGCAAGTCGCAGAAGGTGTCTGTCGCACTCGATTCCGACCATCAACCCAATCGATCACGCAAGATACCAGGAGATGGAAACATCAAAGACTGCCACTGTATCGGGTTCATCTACGGAGTTATGCGAAACGGAACCCCTGTTGCCATGAATTCTGGATTACTGGGTGCCCGATGACATCGTTGAGCTTGAGTAAGCGCCAGGAGCTCCGGATGATTAACTCAGGAGCTGGTGCCCCTCCTCCTGATGACTCGCACCAACGGGCATTTCTGGGGCGGAGGATGAGAAAAATAAAAGAACTGCGCTTGCCTGTGGTCTCCAATGATGCTGGACTTGGATTTCAAATCCTCTGATGGATGAAAAGATGGACTGGGTCGAGGTAGATCGAGGACCCGGTCATGTGACCACGTGTATTCCGTGTCGCGTCGACGTCATAATTAGGTTTTCCTTTCTCTTGAGATGATTTCAATAGGGGATGCTTCCAAAATGCGACCACCATCGTGGGATGGCATGTGAGCACCAAATGGTGCTTTTTCTAGCTTGAATCAGGGCATGGTGCGGGCATTGACCCTGAAAACTCAGTTTTGTATTTTCTCGAAGACCGCGTTTGTTGACTCCCTTGACGTCGAGACAGGCAACGATTAACCTGGTTGCCAAGGCACTAGCGCCGGGAGTAGCCGTGAAATACAACCATTTGCAGCGACTGGTGAGCCGGGCTTAAGGTTTGGCTGAGATGCGACTGACTTGTCTGTGTTTACCTGAATTGAATGTTGTGTTTACCAGCTATGGCCCACACCATGCCTTGCTCTTCACCCCAGGCATAGCTTCTGCATTGATACAGAAACCTGGCGCTGGCCTCCTCTCTTCCCTGCCTCCATCCTTCCCTCTCCCCTCGACCAATGCTCAGAACTCCGCCATCTTCTCCAACATAGGGGCAACTGCGCCTCCCTCTGCAGGACCTCTTCCACAGTCGGACTGTCTCATACCAGCAAGTCAATTGACCCGACATTTCTCTCGTCAAAAGTCTTCAGTATGGATGTCAAAGTAAGTGTCATCGCTGCTCCTTACGGCCCGACAAGCCACCTCGACGCGACAGCTGCTTGTTTTGCTGCAACGCACTGGACCTCTCTCCCTTTTCTGGGTTGGTGCTAATCTCGTGTTTTCCCACCAGCCTTACCGACCAATCCGTGCTTTACGCGTCAAGAATGACGAGAACCTCCCTCCGGACGGCCATGTCACGAAGACCATTCACCACCGCAACAAATCAAGCCCAGCGCTCACAACAATTACGGGTGGACAAGGCCTTCGAGCCGCGGCCAAGAGAACAGCGTTTGGAGATGTGAGCAACATCATCGCAGGCTTGAACCCAAGCAAAGATGATTCTTCACTGTACACCAAGCCCGGCTTACAACCTACTGTCAAGCCACTGAACGAACGAAAGTCCATCGCCTTGCTTAGGCCTGCGCAGAGACCGACTTCAGTTTCTGGAGCTTCGGGTACCGCCGCTGGCTTGAAGACCTTTCTCACGGGTGGAAATGCACATGCTACTTCGGAAACATCGTCTAGAGTGATGAATGGTGAGAACGGAGCTTCTCAGTCTATTGTCCACACCAAGAAGACATTGAGCCTTCGACATACAACAATCTTCAAAGACAACCGATTGGATGCTGTGCATGAGACTGGCATTGCACGTCTGGAACCGATCACTACCCTCGTACCGACTACCAAACAGACAGATGTTGAATCGACCAAGCTCAATACCGAATCCCTACCTGCGCTTTACCCACCCACCTCGCACGTCACTGCTGAACCAGTCAAAGGAGTACAGGAGCTTCCATCCGAGACCAGTTTGCCAAGTATCGACGAGGTCAGTCTGGGGCCGACTTTGTCTAATGAGCCTACCAACGAAGTTGTCGTCTCGAAAGCAGCTCTCCCGATCTCTGACGTTTCGATGCAACTGGAACTCTTACACAACCAACCAGACTACCATTCTACCTACATTCAGCTCCCGCCCTCCGAGGTCAGCACCACCACGGTCGAGGAGGTCGCCATTCAACAAATCCCAGTGTCGAAACTGATCAACCTTTCCAGTAACATGCCTCCTGTGAATTCCCATCACACATACCTTCCCCAACCGGTCGAACAAGAGGAATATTGGGATGAAGAAGATGAAGAAAACTATGAAGAGGAAGGTTATGTGACGGCCAGGTCGTTCCGATCCCGAGGCGAAAATACAACAGGCGGTGCTACAACGGTCCTCTTCCCGCAAATCAATGCGCGAGCCAGAAAGGAGATTTCCGCCGCGAAGCAACTAGTCGAGGCCACTCGTTCTCCCGAGGAGGTGGAAGATGAGTGCTTTGACACGAGCATGGTCGCCGAATATGGAGACGAGATATTTGACTACATGCGGCAACTCGAGGTCAAGCTGCTACCAAATGCTCACTACATGGACAATCAGCATGAGATCCAGTGGTCGATGCGGGCGGTGCTGATGGACTGGCTCGTTCAAGTCCACGTGCGTTTCAGTTTGCTTCCGGAGACGCTGTTTCTCTGCGTCAACTACATCGACCGCTTTCTCTCGTGCAAGGTTGTGTCTCTCGGCAAGTTGCAACTCGTCGGTGCCACCGCCATCTTCATTGCGGCCAAGTACGAGGAGATCAATTGTCCATCGGTTCAGGAGATTGTGTACATGGTTGATGGCGGCTACACAGTTGATGAGATTCTCAAGGCCGAACGATTCATGCTCACGATGCTTCAATTCGAGCTGGGCTGGCCTGGTCCAATGAGTTTCCTTCGTCGAATTAGCAAGGCCGATGACTACGACCTGGAGACTCGGACTTTAGCCAAGTACTTCCTCGAAGTCACTTTGATGGATGAGCGTTTCATTGGAAGCCCTCCCAGCTTCACGGCTGCAGCTTCTCACTGTCTGGCACGGATTATGCTTCGAAAGGGAATCTGGGTAAGCACACCGCAAAAGCATACACATGGCATCTGCTAACTGAATTAGACCCCACACCATGTTTATTATTCGGGATACACCTTCTCTCAGCTCAAACCCATCATCGCTCTCCTACTGGAATGCTGCGATGACCCTCGAAAGCATCACGCCGCGGTCTTCAACAAGTACTGCGACAAGCGTTACAAGAGAGCTTCGGCATTCGTTGAGACAGAGATGAAGAGAGGGTTCCAGCTTCCAGAACCTGTCGCTATGGTATCATTACCTCAGCCATCGATGGTTTCATTCTACGACACCGTTCCTTATTTCCGCGTGTGAACCGCACGGTTCAGATAAACAACGCTTGCGACATATCCAGAACCCCAGCAACCTCGAGTTTGCACAAGGTGGAACTGAAACAGCAAAAATGGGAAATTACCGAGTGGGGGTATCGTTCGAGAGCAATTTTGAGGCTTGAAACCTCATTACTGTGGATTCAATGCGTTTCATTTTAGAGATTCTCATCCCATATGGAGGAATTCACGAGGACATACGAAGTCATGACCTATTAATTGGCATCATTTGCATGCAACCGAGAGGCCGAGGGCTCAATGTGTCCCGTTTCTTGGTGGTTTTCGGGCCCCGGCCATGGCGCACCACGGATGGCATGGAGATGGTGACACTTTTCGGGAAGGCGAAAGGATTGCATCTGCTCCTGGCGACAGACTTGGTTCTGTCTGTCCCGACGATGAAATAATGCTGTAGAGGAGACAGCGCAATTAATGCCTCGGAGAGAGGGTAATGCCACGACTCTCAACATACGTACTCGTTTTCATGTTTCGTGTTTCGCAGTTCAATTGCTGTACTCCGTCCGGAGTACATAGTGAAGGCATTGTATAGGGGCCAAGGCTCTCCTTGATAAGGGGAAGAAGGCTGCCTGATCACGTGAAATCAAGCCCCATTCGGGAAAGTAAGCCGAGGGCCTTTTGCTCACCGAAGTCATCCACGCTCATCCAACGCCTTCAACGACAACTCGTGGACGGCTCAGTGAAAAGGCTGGGAAGCGCAATCACTGTTTGAGTCTCATCACTATAACATCTTTCTAGACATGATGGGTCGTTCATCGCCAAAGAGCCTGTGCACCTTGCGACTTTCCTTCGTCTTCATCTCTCCAAGGTAAGGAGGAAAAACTACATTCAACCACTCTGGTCGAATTTCCTCGAATTTCCGATATCCCCACACCTCAAGCACCTGAAAGTCGCCGCAGGCAACAGCAAATAGCAGATGGCACCCAAGAAAGGCTCGGCGTCGGGCAAAAATTCGTCAAAGAAATCCGCTCAAACGGTTCCGGACAGCGACCACATCGTCTTCACCAACCAGCAAAATGAGAAGAAGAAGAAAGAGCCAAAGGAGCCTGAGGGCCCTCCTCGACCAGATCCGCGTAAATTGATAGGTGGCGCATCGTGGACGGGGAAATTGCCAGTTAATCTTTTATCGGAACATTGTCAGCGACAGAAATGGAACAAGCCTGAGTACCCAGGTCGACAGATGCCTGCGGGTAGCGATGGGGAAAGGCTACACCGATCTTGGGTTGTTTTGTCCAAGACGGATCCTAAAACACGAGAAACCACTAAATTGCCGCCTTTCCAACTCCCCGCGACGGATGCCCATCTTGCAGACCAGCCAACGCCTCTCGAAGCACGCCATTTTGCAGCAGCCTACGCCCTGTTTCGCATTTCGAGTATGAAGAATCTCGCAATGGCGTTGCCTCCGAACTATCGAGATCTTTGGAAGGGCGAATTCCAGCGACTAAAGGAAGAGGATGTGAAAGAAGACCGTGGATGGAAATACGATGCTGACCCCTTTGCCGCCGATGTAAAGAGACAGGACATCAAAGCCGCCATCGAGAAAAGAAGGCAGGCCCAGGCCCTTCTGCCACCAAAAGTCGAGACACTCACCTTGGTGCAACCCGGGCCAAGAGGCTCGTCAAGTAAACCGAACTCCAAAGTGTGGGAGAGGGCGCCACGACTTGAATTAGGACAAAATGTTCGCATACGCATTGAATCTATCATCAGAGCCCGCAGCTTTTGGAACCGCAATGCATCACAAGTACACAAGGCAGAAAAAACTGCCATCATGTCCGATTTGACAAGGTCTGGGTTTCGGCCCAGTCATGTCCAGGAAGCATTGGACAATTGCGGCAGCCGAGAAGAAGTCTTGGAGTGGCTGCTCATCCATGTGCCCGAAGACGCTCTTCCCGAATGGAGTTTCCCTCCAGGATACAACACCGGAATCACTCTCGTTACAAATGATCTCACAACTGATGCAAAGATAAAGAGATTGGCGCAGGCAGGATACCCAAGCGAGCTATGCATTCAGGCACTGCGAGACAATGATGGGAGTGAGGCTTTGGCATCAGAGGCCCTCCAGTCTAAACTAGTCGTCCCCGTGGTTGATAACCTAGAATTTGCTGTCTCGGACCCTAATATTTGGGCTGAAGAGATGACAACTCTCGACGCTATCCTCGATGAAAGGTTTACTACAACCCCAGACCGATGTTCCATCAAAGCAGACCCTAGCTCAGGAGTTTTGGCCACTTTTCACTTCTCCCGTCCAAGCCATGGATATCCGACCTCTTCGCCACCGATCATCTCCATTGAAGCGACAAAATTACCCAGCTACATTCGTCTGAGCATTATCAAGCAGGCGGTCAAGTATGCTCAAGCGAGTTTGTTGGGGGATCAAATGGTCTTCAGTCTACTCGAGTGGCTGGAAACCTCAATGCCTCAGCTCATCGAGAATCCCGGAACCCTGAGTGACCTAGAGATAGTAACTTCCTCGCTGAGGGTATCGCCTGCATCTCGATTGGAGGGGCGGACCCCATCTATTCAAACAAAACGAGTCGATAGAACCCAGCTCAAGGAATTCAGATCCAACAAAGCAATTTTCGAATCATGGAAAACCCGTCAAGCTTCTGAAGCTCAGCAGAAAATGACCAAGGCGAGACAAAACCTGCCGGCATGGTCCCAGCAGGAGTACATTGTAGAAGCAGTCGGAAAGGCGCAAGTCACACTCATCACCGGAGAGACAGGTTCGGGGAAGAGTACGCAAGCCATTCAATTCATCCTCGATAACGCCATCCAAAGCATGGTTGGGTCGTACACCAATCTCATCTGCACACAGCCCCGGCGGGTAGCCGCACTATCTCTGTCCGAGCGGGTGAGTGCAGAGAGATGCGGAACCGAGGGAGACGAAGTCGGCTACAGCATCCGAGGCGATTCGAAGCAGTCTTCCAAGACAAAAATCACATTCATGACAACTGGTGTTCTACTTCGTCGTCTGCAAGGCTCGAGTAGTGTGAATTCAGCATTGGCTAATGTCAGTCACATCTTCGTTGACGAAGTGCATGAGCGCTCCCTGGACACTGATTTTCTTCTGGCCTTGCTCCGGGATGCTCTATCCTCACTACCGAAGTTGAAGATCATTTTGATGAGCGCCACTCTCAACGCCGACACTTTCGCCAATTATTTCGGCGGAGACAGCGTGGCCCGAGTTCATATTGAAGGACGGACGTATCCTGTGCAAGATCTTTATCTTGATGATGTGATGCGACTAGTGGACAACAAGGGTGGAGCAATTCACGACACCGAGGAATATTCTCAACTTGACATTGGGAAAGCAATCCAGTCCTTGGGGATGGGTATCAACTACCAGCTAATTAGTTCTCTTGTCAGAAACATCGATGAGCAGTTGGGGAATTCCATGGGAGGAATACTCGTCTTCATGCCTGGCACAATGGAGATCGATCGATGTTTGAGGACTTTGAGCGACATGCCACGAATCCACGGGCTCCCGCTTCATGCATCACTCACCCCATCTGAACAACGACTAGTTTTCCGAAGACCTCCGCCGGGAAAGCGAAAAGTGGTGGTCGCAACCAATGTGGCTGAGACATCCATCACCATCGAAGATATTGTGGCGGTCATCGACTCTGGAAAGGTCAAGGAGACGAACTATGACCCGACGTCCAACATCGTCCGCTTAGAGGAGGTCTGGGCGTCTCAAGCGGCATGTAAACAGCGTCGTGGTCGAGCCGGTCGAGTCCAAGCAGGGAAATGCTACAAGCTCTTCACCAAGAATGTCGAGGCCAACATGGCCCCCGCAGCCAAACCGGAGATGCACCGGACGCCGTTGGAGCAACTCTGTCTATCGGTAAAAGCCACGGGGTCGGATCGAAACGTCAGAGATTTCCTTGCCAATACCATCTCGCCTCCAGACAGTCGTGCAGTCGCGACAGCCATGAAGACTCTTCACCGCATGGGGGCATTGGAAAACGAGCACCTGACGGGTCTCGGCACCTATCTGGCCATGATTCCGGCGGACCTGCGATGTGCTAAACTGCTCGTCTATGGAGTCTTATTTGACTGCGTGGAAGCATGTCTGACCATCGCCGCGATCCTCACGACCAAAAGCCCATTCGTGTCACCAAGGGATAAACGAGACGAAGCGAAAGAGGCACGAACCTCTTTCCCCGCAGTTGACGGCGATCTCATCCTCGACAGTGCTGCATTCATGCAATGGCAGGAGATGTCCTCGACGATGCGGTACAGAGATGTGCAGGACTGGTGCTCGACCAAGTTCCTCTCGCAGCAGACCCTCCGCGACATCGACTCGACCCGCCGGCAACTACTCGATTCCTTGATCGAAGCGGGTCTTTTGTCATCGAGCTACCGTTCCTCTTCTCAGTCCTCAGGCGCCGACAAGGGAAAGAAAAGCAATCCGACGCTCCTCCGCGCCCTCATCGCCGGCTCACTGAACCCACAGATCGCGCGAATTCAGATGCCGGACAAGAAATATATCGCATCCATGAGCGGCGCAAAGGAACTCGACCCGGAAGCCAAGACGATCAAGTACTTCAACGAGGACAACGGCCGCGTCTTCGTGCACCCGAGCAGCGTTCTCTTTGACGCCCAGGCCTTCTCCGGCGCCGCCGCGTTTGTCAGTTACTTTACGAAAATGGAGACGAGCAAGACTTTCATCCGCGATCTGACGCCGTTGAATGCCTATGGCCTGCTTCTTTTCGGCGGTCAGATCGAGGTCGACACCTCGGGCCAGGGGATTGTGGTCGACGGGTGGTTGAGGCTGAGGGGTTGGGCCAGAATCGGGGTTTTGGCCTCGAGGCTGCGCGCTCTTTTGGATGACGAGTTGCGGAAACGGATTGATTCACCAGGGACTGCGCAGGACGATGGCGGGTTGTCGGATGTTGTCAAGCATTTGGTGTTGATGAATGGGCAAGACCAGTGATCTCATGGGAATTAATGACCTTTTGAGAGTGCGAAATACCGCGAGTAGATAAAAAACTAAGGGACCAGAATCAGTGGGGGGGGGGGCTGCATTCCACATTCCACTGGGCCGACACACGCGTATTTCTCCTCTCTTCACTTGCCCCTTTCAGTCTGGTGAGGAGCCCCCGTCATCCTCTCCTGGTAGGGATGATTGTCTTAAATGACTGGGAGAAGTGGGTGAGGCTGGTAATACCATCGAAGGTCGCCGGATCCCCACAGTGGCGAGCGGCGGGTTTGGTGCGGGCAAGCCACTTCGGTTGGCGGCGAAATGAGCCGTGGTGAGTGGCAAGTCAAGGTCCGCAGGCGTGTCTGAGAGGAGAGTTTCTTGATGGGCAATCTGCGTCGGAGAGATCGACGGCGCTGGGCGCAGTTTTTCTGCTTCGCTGGCCGTCGTTTCTTGCCATTCCGCCCGAATTTCGTTGGAACTGTTCAGGGAAAGAGTGTCTTGCGTTGCCTGTGCCATTTCTCGCTCCTCTGCTTTACCTTGTGCCGCTCCTCTTTTTGCCACTTCCCCAGCTTTTGTCTCGGCGAGGAGTTCTTCCTCGCGCTCTCTGCCTTCCGCTATTGCCGCTCCGTACCCTGCCGGCAGACCTGTGATCAAAGCGTCCCCTCTAATGTCATTGAGAGTCTTCTTCGTTTGGGAGGATGCCGCTCTCTGTCTCACCTCGCCACCCCAATTCAGCCCGTAAATCAGCCGTTCGAAATCGCTGGTGGCAGTCGATGGCCGTTTCGTCTCCTGCAGCAACCCATTGAACAGCATGCTGTGGCGATTATTCCGCCCTGCGTCCACCGAAGCCGAGACTGGGTTCTGTTGACTATCCCCCCCTACCGAGCCACGCGGGTCCCCGGATTGGTAAAGATTATCCTCATTCCCTGGGCCATCGAGGTACCATCTCACCCTCAGGTAATTCTGGTATTTTGCGTCTCGGCGGACGGCTTCACTAAATGCCCTGAGAGCATTCGTCTCGTTATTGGCAATGTCGGCGAGAACGCCTCGCACGTACCAGCACTTGGCTAACACCTCGGAGCTTATGGGATACGGTCCGTCAAGACACAAGACTTCGGCCTCCTCGAGGACACGCTTTCCTTCTTGGAACGGATTATCTTGAATCCCCGAGCCGTCGCGGACCGAAGCAAAGAGAAGGAAATGGGCTCGACTGAGTAGAATCTCGGCGAAGAGTTCGATTGCCGTGACCTTGAGGTGGGAATGAAGAGGCTCCGAGTGGGTTTCAACCGCCTCGAGAGGGGGATCTTGACCTGGAGTGGAAGCATCGTCTGTGCTGGTAGTGGTCGTAGACATGTCGTCTGGAGAGCGGTCCCTTTCAAAGTGTCCGTGCTTGGAATGCATCCAGTCCCGTCGGTCAACTCAATTCAGTTCAATTCGAAACACAGGTGGAAACCAGAGCAAAGACTTCACGCTTCGCCGGTGGCTTCGCATCAGCTTTGCAGTTAGATGCTTCAACCAGAGGTCCTGACGAGTCACACAGTGTGCGGCCATGGCTAGTACTTAGGATTTGTCTGTTCAAGAAACAGAAGCCGAACGCGGAAAACGGGGGACAAGGGGAACAAAGGGCTCATGGTTGCTCGTCGTTTCAGGCCGCAGAACTTGAGAATTATTACCAGTTGAGGTTCTTGCCGCTGCTTTGTGGCGCACCCGAATCGCCGGAATTCCACTTACTCTTTCGTCAATTAGACGTGAATCATTCTGTCCCGGTGAGTTGAGACGCGGGGAGGAATGAGAACTGTGCGGCGGAGAAGGCCGAGGCCCCCAATATTACGCAATTTCCTCCCTATATTTTGAATAAAGCGAATTCAGCCACCTTCTGATGGTAATGAGACCACGGTTTTTTCTCCAGTGACATTTCTTGACACACAACTTGCAGCTAGGGGCGCTGGCAACTTGAACGCACAGGATTGTGAATTCTTGGCAGTGGAAGTGGACGAATATCTGACACCCGACAAGCAGGGAGTCACTCTCATTCCTTCTTTCTCCCTTTACGTTGGATGTTCCCCAGTTTGGGCTGCGCAACCCTTCTAGTCCAGGAGGATGCTTCCATTCGCCAGAGGTTTGTAGTCCTCTTCCCCACTCCACTGAGCCTCGTACAAACTTTCGTCCATCTGGGAGGCATCCATGCCCATCATGACATGCCTGCATGATCATTAGCAAACAACTCGGCTGTGTCGGGTTGGTGCAGGGCAAGGACTCACTTGTCCTCCGCCAGAACCTCAAGTCCTGGAATACAATCAATCAAAGCGATGATGACAAATGAGCCCACGAAAGACCAAGTAAAGCCTATCAAGGCTTCAACGACCTGAATTCCGAGCTGGCGAACGTTGCCATCGAAGAAGACTCCACCTTCAACCTCCACGCCTCCATATGCCGCCACGGCCTTTTGTGCGAAGAGGCCCGTCCCGATCGTTCCGAGAAAGCCGCCGACACAATGAGTGGCAAAGGTGTCCCCATTGTCGACCCATCTCCACTTCCGTGCAAAATTGGTGAACTTGATCCTCAACGCCTGTCGACAGACGACAGCCCCAAAGACGCCAAAGCACAGAGACGTCGCAAGATCAATGAACCCAGCAGCCGGTGTAATCATGACGAGACCTGCAATCGCCCCCATGAAAGTGCTATCCAGAGACCACAGTCCAGTCTCAACATATGTCATCAATGCCCAGGTTAGTGCTCCTGCGGAAGCGCAGAGGTTGGTGACACACAGAGCCATGACCGACTGGAAGCTGAGGGTCAACGTAGTGCCGGCGTCGAATGCCAGCCAGGACCCCCAAATAGTGATCATAGCGAGAACCTGGCAAATGGAGTTGTGTGGTCGGTGAAGCTTCAGATGCGACGGTGTACGGTCTGGCGATCTTCTTGATCGGAATATTGGGTACGAGAGGTAAAGCGACAAAGCACTCGCCGTAGCCCCCGAACAGATGTGGACAGGAGTGCCGCCGGCGAAGTCTAGAACGCCCAGTTCACTGAGCCAACCGCCACCCCAGACCATGTGAGCAAGAGGGCAATAGATGAACGTCGACCAGAGCTGCAGTATTGTCAGTGCCCTTGGCCTGAGCTTATTCTAGAGACTCACAAAGATGAAGGGGATCAACGGAAGGATACGACCACGTTCACAGGCCCCTCCGACGGCGATCGCGCAAACTGTTGCCTGATGCCGCGTGTCAGCAATCTCAGTGCAAGTGCAATTCATGGCAAAACGACCAACCTCAAACACCAGCTGGAACTCGCTGAACAGCACAGCAGGTATCGTGCCAACCGGCTCGGCGAGCACGCCATTGTGGAAAACATAGCTCCAATCACCGATGACTCCAGCTCCCTCCCCATACGCAAGAGTGTATCCGACGATGAACCATTGGATGGAGCACACACAGACCACCAAGACCGATGGTATGAAAGAAGCAAGTCCACTCCGCCTTGTGGAATATCCCGAGTACCCAAGTCCAACAGCAGGAATGATAGGCCAACAGAAGACGGTACAAACCAGGATGAAGGCTGTGTCGGTTCGATCACAGGCCTCCCAAGCCTTCTGGACGTCTGAGATCATGGCTGGACTCGAGTGGACTCGCAGGCTGGGACGAGGATCAAGGTGAGTCGGAGGCCTCGACGGCATCCCTGCGCTCTTATCCCATCCTTATCGCTTTGTGTCCTTTATCAGTCAGATGAACTATGGCCCGGGCCTTACGTCGAGGAGATTGGGCCGATTCATCCTGCTATCTAAGCCAGCCTCTCCGTCAATCGTGACGCCTCGTTGCAGTTCCGCAGGGCTCCGTCCCCTGCTCCTGGGATTGGAGGCCTGGGTACCTGCGTGGATTGACACATGGCTTTAGTCACAAGCGTCGGCCAGAGCGGCCAGGGCAAGGCAGACCGAGACTAAACATCAGCCGATGAGACGGAAGTGATCCTCGTCGAATGTGGAGGTCGCGGTGTGGTGATCAGGGTATCAGGGTGATCAGGGTATCAGGGTGATCAGGGTGTTACTCCGTGCACCGAGGCTGGGGCGAGGTGGGCGAGTTGTGGTGCTCGTGGTGCTCGTGGTAACTTGCACCTTCCCAGAGATAGCGGCCGCCCGGCTCCAGGTAAAATCCGGTCGGTGATTGGCCAGAAGACTATCAGACACTGACAGAGAGAGATAGCAAGAACTCTAACTGGGGAGGCGCCAGCGGGCGACGGATCCACCTCTGGCGCTAGTCCCAAACAAGGCAAAATTTCACCATCTCCAGACCGCAGTATCATCCCAGGTTCCAACTTCCAACGCGCATTCCCAACAAGCACTTTTGCGCGCAGTGCCTCATCATGTCTGCCGAACCCCCTCATTTGGGTTGACTGGGCGGTGCCGTATGATCCACCTTCTGCTGCTAATCGCAACGATTGAGGAGAACCGACTGCATGTCAGGCCAAATCTCGACGACAAGAAGCAAACCACCGGCACTCTGGCTTCCTCTCCACGTTTCGCAGCTTCTGCCATTGTCGTTCATAAAAGGCCGGACTAGCCCACCCTCGGAGGAATCTCACCCACCTCTCTCTGAGACTTCCCAAGCACTAATATCACCCTCATCTTTTGACGACCTCCTTCAAGCATGACTGTCGACACGGAGAAGCTCTCTCTCCAGGATGACTCCGCCCTCGAGGGGAGACGGGGATCTGTCAAAGTCGGCACGGTCGACGATGTCAACGGGCTTGACAAGTTGGGATACAAGCCTGAGCTGAGTCGCAACCGGTCCATGATGACGCTCCTGTTCCAATCGCTCGCCATTGCCGCCATTCCCTACGGTGAAGGCGCCCCCTTGATCAGTGCCATCTATGGCGGGGGTCCTCTGTCGATCTTTGTCGGCTGGCTCATTGTCCTGGTCATGGATGAATGCATTGCTCTTTCTCTGGGCGAGCTTGCGAGCAAATATCCGACTTCGGCCGGTCCGTATTATTGGTCGTACCAGGTCGCAACGAAAGGAAAGACGGTGCTCTCATTCATCACCGGCTGGACATGGTTAGTTCCCCCAAGCTTTATGGTGGCCGAGGTATCCTACATTGAGGAACGCTGATGGCTAACTCCTGGTTTAGGTTGATTGGGAATTGGACAATCACCCTTTCTGTGAACTTTGGATTCGCCTCCCTCATCGCTGGCACTGTGGCCATGTATCATCCTGACTGGGTCGCCAAAGATTGGCAGTTACTTTTGATTTTTTACGCCATCTGTCTGATCACCCTTGTCATCTGCACCTTTGGAAACCGATTCCTCCCTCTCGTCGACACCCTTTGCGCCGCATGGACCGCCGTCAGCATCATCATCATCCTCATTGCACTTTCGGTCAAGGCGGATGCGGGAAGACACAGTGCTAGCTACGCTCTGGGTCACTATGACAAGTCATTCTCCGGCTGGGGTGGCTTCACATTCTTCATCGGTCTCCTACCGGCAAGCTACACATTCTCGGCGATCGGCATGATCTCCGCCATGGCAGAAGAGTGTGCGGACCCTGCCATCAAGGTGCCCAAGGCTATTTCGTTGTGTGTGCCGGTTGGAGGGTTTGCCGGCCTGTTCTTTATCCTGCCCATCTGCTTCACCCTACCTCCGTTGGAAGATATCATCCTGGCCCCGTACGGACAAGCACTTCCGTACATCTTCTTTCGAGTCATGGGCACTCCGGGTGGCGGGCTTGGCCTGATGTTCCTCGTCATGATGATCACCTTGTTCTGCAGTATCAGCATCACAGTCGCAGCCTCCCGCTGCACTTGGGCCTTTGCCCGAGATGATGCAATTCCTCTGGCTCGGCTCTGGTCTCAGGTCAACGGCCGCCTCGGAGTCCCCGTCTACGCGCTTATCCTCACCACGGTTGTACAAATGCTCCTCGGTTTGATTTACTTGGGTTCGGCTTCCGCCTTCACCGCTTTTGTGTCGGTCGGCGTGATCGCGTTGGCCGTCAGCTATGCCATCCCCATCGGAATCAGCGTCTGGCATCGACGACGAGAGGTGAACACTGCACGGTGGCACCTGAATCCTATCCTGGGGGGCATTGTTAATGGCGTTGCTCTTTGCTGGATTACCTTTGAGGTTATCCTTTTCTCCATGCCGACTGCTCTCCCTACCACCATTGTTTATATGAATTACGCGAGCGTCGTGTTTGTCGGCTTTCTCGTCATCTCGGCTGCCTGGTACGTGATTTATGCCCGCAAAGCGTACAAGGGTCCTCCAGAGTCGGACGGAATCGCGGCATAAGCAATATCTAGTCGATGGGAAGATTCTAGACTCTACCTCTGCCGTCTTGGGATAAATTGGAGAAAATATGTAGATAAGTGGACGCAGTCCAATGAGGGTCTTTCCCCCTCAAGGCCAACTCTCTCCAGACATCATGTTCCGTGCCTGGATGAGTGTTGGGTTCTTCAATGAACATTGTTCCAACATTCCTCGTTATATATATATGACAGGAGGCTCACGTGAAGCCATGCAAAGTTCGCCCGTTTTGGCTAGACCGGTCGGCCTCAGAAGATTCTTGAGGCCGCCTCGGCCAGATCCTGGTCGACACAATCTCCATTCCCCAGCCCCTCCACAAAAGATTAAGATCCAGAAAGGAGGGGAACCACGGAACTCCCCGTCATCAAGTATTGATCGGCCGCACAGACCCAGAAACAACCGCCCCATTGAGCCCCAGTTCCCCAACTGCGTGTGGACTCACCTCATTCGGCCATGGGAGCAACGCAGCCGGGTCCGCAAGGCTCGTTCATTTCATGGCAGAGTGAAGCCAACCTCCGCGGGACATGGTCCATCATCACAACATGCGTCCTGACGTTGCTGGTATGCGTCTACACCGCTGTCCACCTCAACGTGCCTCGGCGCGAGGACACGAAGCGACAGCAGCTGCTTCGGCGGGCCAAGTGGGTGGTCATGGGCACGCTGGCGCCGGAGCTAGTCGTCTACAATGCCTGGCGGCAGTGGGACACGGCGAAAGAATTGACGCAGGAGGTTGCTCGGATACGAGCTCAGGTTGGTTGACCCTCAAGATCCTTCGCGTGGTTTGTTCAGTGACAATAACTCGGCTCACGTCTTCCCCACACAGTCCGAGACGCCCGTTCCGGAGTGGACCAGTGGCTGGACCATGGTGCACAGTTTCTTCTGCGTCATGGGCGGTTTTGTAATGGACTTGCAGCTGGAGGAGAACCCAGGACCAGAAGTGGATCTAGGCCTGAATGCGAGGGCAGCCACCCCGCCGCCGTCGGAAAGATACACATTGACGCCTCGAGGAGCGCTCCGTCTCGGCGCCCTGGGGTACCATCTACCCCACCTCACGACAGAAACCATCAAAGACAGAAGCAAGGCTGACTCGCTGGCCAAGATGCTCGCCTGTCTGCAGGCCGGGTACATGGCTCTCCAGCTCATCGGCCGCGTCGCCACGGGGCTGCCAGTCACCGAGTTGGAAGTCAACATCCTGGGCCACGTCATGTGTGCTCTGATCATGTTTTTCTTCTGGATGCTCAAACCTCTGGATGTCCGAGATCCCGTTGTGGTCCGGGGTGACGGGCTGCGGGAGCTGTGTGGGTATTGGTCCTTGTCTTTAAGACGGCGGGATCCTGTCGACGCCATGGAGTCTGAAGCCGATTTCTTCGGGCGGCTGATTAATAAGCTCTCTGCTCTGTCGGAGACCGATGGAACCAGTGTCCCGGGTGCGCAGTGGCTGAAGGAGAGGCTTGGTAGTGGTGGTGGTGATGGTGGTGGCGGCGATAGGACTGGAATTCAAGAGAAGGCGGCCGTCTCGACCCCTGGCGACCCTGACCTAGTGCAGCCTCGTCCGGACTACACGCCCAAAATCTACGACCGGTGGCCCGTGCCGTCGGATGAGTGGGACTCAAATGAGGTTGTCCTGATCCTCGCCGACGTCCCTGAATATCTGACCCCGGATCAGCTGAGGGAATCGCTCCGACCGTACCAACCCTGGTTCGCGATCGCGACACGCATCTACTACTCGGCCGCCGATCCTGCCCAGCACCTTCCCCATCCACATCCTGAACCCCACCCCTCTACAAGCCCACGCCCATCTACCGAAAACTCAGCCTCCCCCCTCGAGGTATGCATCAGCATCCACGATCTGGAAAGATGGCAACTCGCCTGGAAAGGACGGCTTCTCGATAATGAGTCTGAATCTGAAGCCGGAGCTCAGGCCGAATTAGCCTCAAACAACCTAGTCATGCGAGCGAAGAACTGGACCCGAGACTCGGGCCACCTGCACTCCCGACGAGCCTGGCTCGTGACGCCTGCAATCGCGCTCTCGACCGCGCTGTATGGCGGTCTGCACTTACTGCTGTGGCGCGCCCACTTTCCCAGCACGACCGAGGCCTGGCTCTGGCGTGGCGCCGCGCTCATCATTGCTGCGTCCGGCCTCACTGCCATCCCGTTCGTACTCGCCGATGCATACTGGGACATCGACGTCGACGAGCGGACCGCCGCACTCGCGAAGCGCTTTGTCCCAGAGTCGTCTCGTCACTGGCTGGCTAGAGGCGGTGATGTCAGCTATTACGCCGTCATCGGCACGGTGCTAGCCGTCTACGGGGCTGCCAGGGTGTTTCTTGTCCTCGAGGCTTTTATCAGTCTGCGCAGTCAACCCGAGGCAGTTTATCAGACGCCAGATTGGACTGGCTGGATCCCTCATCTCTGAGATTATTGTTGGCTTGGAATTAATCCTTGTGTCAGTGTGAAGGAAGAAGGTGAGGAACTAGAAAGGGGGGGTTGGTCGGAGTGGAGGGCGCCGAGTCCGCCGCCTTTGTATTCTCGTGATTCAACTTGCGGGTTAGCCAATCCACCTCGAGCATCTGGAAATCCATCTTTTTCTATCGTTACAATCTTGCTTTGACCTTCCCCTCGACCTCTTGTGCGTCTCGTTTGGCCCATTCCTTCATCAGCTTCCTCACAATCTTGCCGCTGGCCAGCTTGGGGACTTCGTCGATGAACTTGACGCCGCCTTGCAGTCGTTTGTGTCTCGCCAGCTTGTCGGCGACAAACTTTTGGATGTCGGCCTCGGTGGTTTTGCCTCTTGCTTGCTCCTGCAACACCACGTAGGCCCGTGGCAGTTCCTCCCCATGGACGACAATGCCCACGGCGGCGGCATCTGCCACGTCTTCATGTTCCAGCAGGACAGCCTCCAACTCGGCAGGAGCCACCTGGAGCCCGTTGACCTTGATCAGTTCCTTTTTGCGATCCACAATCCACCATTTTCCATTTCGGCATATCGCCACATCTCCTGTCTTGAACCAGCCGTCTTCCGTCTTGCTCTCTCTTGTCGCCTGTTCATTTTTCCAGTATCCCAAGAGCATCTGAGGACCTCTCAGCCACAACTCGCCTGGCTCGCCCTCTTTCGTCACCTCCTTTTCCTCTTCGTCCATCAACTTGGCTTCCGTGTTGGGAAGTAGATAACCAATGCTTCCGGACAGGTCGACTGTCTTACCCGGCATCAGTATTCCGGCGCAGGTTGTTTCAGTCATCCCCCACCCCTGGCACACGGTAACGTTGAATCGACGACTGATCTCGTTCTGTAAATCACTCGAGAGCGGGGCTGCTCCGCAGAAAATTAGCTCAAGACTGCTCAGGTCGTATTTGGCCGTCTCTGGCCTTTTGGCCAACATGACCAGAACTGGCGGGACTGAATGAAGCATGGTAATCTTAAATTCTTGGATGTTACTCAAAAAGTCGCCAAGCGCAAACTTGGGCATGATATAGATCTCCGTTTGAAGCTTGCAGGCAATGTTGATACACCAAAGTTGTCCATAGGCATGGTAAAGTGGGAGAAATCCTAGCCATCGATTCGGTCCCGGATTGGCCTCGGAATACGGTTCTCTTCCGACGAAATTACTGAAGATGGACTGCGTACAGTTGGATACAAGGTTATGGTGCGTGATGCAGACACCCTTAGGAAGGCCGGTGGTGCCACTGGAGAAATTGATGGCCGCAATGGTCTTGAGGGAGGCTTCTCCGTCGAGCGGATCCCACTCCCAAGACTCGGCTTCTGCTTCGGAAGCGAGCATTGATCGCCAGTCTCGGACACCGTTTGTTGTGGGGTATTCCGAATCGGAAAAGATGTACAGCCGGCTGTGAGAAATGTTGGCTTGTTTTGCGGCAGCTATTCCAGTCTCAAGCAAGGAGGGATGGATGAGCACCACCGCGGCATCGAGAGCCTTCATCTGATGAGCAACTTCGCTGACGGTGTAAATAGGATTGGCCCCAGTGAAATATCGCTTAGATCCAGCCGCAGCGAGATAGGCCAGGGGCACGTAGATGTGGTTGGGAGTGAAGACCATGACAGCTTGTTCATAGCCCACACCGAGGTTGTCCAGGCCTTTTGCGAATCGCTTTACCCACGATAGCATTTGGGCATGGGAGAGGCTGTGAGAGGGGTTCGTAGCATCGATCCATAGTGGCTTGTGACCGAGAGGTTTGCTGGGTGGGAAGAGATAGGACAAGATATTGCATTGGGGGATCTCGAGCGGGGGGAAAGGCGAGCTGTACGGCATATTGGTGGTTGTTTTGGGGGGATGGGAGGACGAGGGTTTCCCAACCAGAGTGACGAACGGAGTGGTATTCAAGGTATTCAAGGATGTCCAGAAAGTGGGATCAGTTGTGTATAAAACGGCTGAGTTGCTGGGCTTTCACCGCGTCCTCCGTAAGCATTGGAGTCGGTATTGTTATCGCCGCGGATACTCCGTACTCCGTACATACCCCGTATCCAACTGTACTAACCTCGGCTCAGTAATTTCTCGCCCTTTGGGTGTTAGCGTGGTACTAGCGCATCTAATCTGGTTACTTCCAGTCGCAGTTGACCAATACCATCCATCCTCCTCTTCTCCAACCCTTCCTCTGCGAGTCCGCCCTCTCCCCCCGTCCCTGCAGCCTGTCACCGGTTATGATAATGCTGGATCAACTCGATCAAAATTCATCGGCTATCGGCTATAGGCCATCGGCGATCGATCATGAAGCTCCAGTGCCTCGAACTGCTCGAGTCACTGGTGGCATCATTCACTAACCTCTCAGGCCATGCCTCTACTGGGTAGCTACCAGTGGCCACCCTACCCCGGATGACCAAACCCATTATTATCCACCCCCTATCTTCTGACCTCCATCCTTGGGCTATTGTCCGCCCAATCTGATCGACCTTTACCCGTCTTCCGAATATCCGCTAGCCCAGCAATAGAGTCCTCCCCATCCTCGTTGCCATAAACACCACAAGCTGTTGAAAAATCTGCTGGCCCGCGACAATAGATCATGATCGAGGTCATCCAGAACAGTATCGCTTAATGCTGCAGGGATTCACCTCGATCCCAGATCTCCAAGAACTTGAAGGTCGCGTCCATTCGCCACCGATTAACAGCCCTTCGTTTGACAGGATCAGCATTATCATGGATCTCCGCTCCAAGTTCCAAGATGAGGCAGATGGGATCCTCTCGGTTTCTGTTCGTGCTCAAAAAGTCGGACTCCAAGGCCTTTTCAAAGAGCGATGATCAAGAGAGACGATTGATTCACCGCCATGCACGGATGAGGACAATGCATCAACGCCAATCTCAAGATTCAACGGCCAACCAGCTATCCTTCATCGAGGTCAACCCGAGTACCAGACGAAGTGGCCATGGAAGACCCCCGAACGTGGTTTCCCCAGCGACATCCAGTCAGGGCAATCCAAAAGAAGAAATGTCTCTGTCTCTGATTGTTCGACAAACACAATGCTGCTGTCTCACGTTCACCAAATCCAATCGAGCTCGAACGAGTCGTCCACGCGGTCCGGTTCATGCGATACCATGGATGTCAACCACCGCAGAGCATGCCATTGATCCTTTCGCTGCCACCCTCATCAAGCTAGATCAACAGTCGCATGCACTTCTCCAATACTTTATCAACGTCTCCCACCCCAAAAATGGCACTCGGAAGTTCAACTTGTCTCAGACAGCTCGTATACCTTCCCAAGTGGCGCCTTGATGCTTGTGCGAGACAGTCTCCACAACCGGATGCATTTCTATACCATGCTAGCATGCATGTCAAGTCAGCTGCAGTACTTTGAGGAGGCGACCCAGTATAAAGATGCCACCAGTGTTCTAATACAGGAGGCCATTGTCGCGATCCGTAGTCACCTCCGGACTTCACCAAAGATTGGCCAAAGACTAATCTTTGACATCTACCAGATGGCCGTCACCGAATTTTATCGCTTCGAAATCGAATCCGATCTCGTCCATTTGACAATGGTGCAGAACCTGATTGATCAATTGGGGGGCATCGACAACATAGATCCTTTCCTGAGGGAGTGGGTGTTGATTGGGGAGGACTTTTTGGCGGCTGAGCTGTTCCTGAAACCCGGTTATCCCGCCTCTAGTTTCGACCCCTGCGAGCTGAACCAGGATCTCAAGGGTTCCATAGGCGAGAGTCATACAGGCACAAGGTTTCGCGAGACGAACTGTTGGATTCTCCTTTCGGAGCAAATGCGGACAATACTGAAAGACATGTCGGGCTGTGTTGCCGTTATGCAGCGGGCGCCGTTCACCACCGATCAAGCTGCTCCAAGGTCCATAGCACACTGGCTTGTTCTTCGGATGACAGCAATCCGACACCGTCTTCTGCATCTTGATGTCCAGAATGACAGGGTCGACGCCATCCGAATTGGACTGGTTGTGTGGTTGTTCCTGGTGACGACGGTCATCGGCCGCAGACGAACCGCTAAGGTGATTGCTTCCAAACTTCGTTCGTCGCTCCAATCGATCACACCAGAAGCCTAGGTGGGAAGTGGCGATACCTTGCTCTGGCTGCTTCCTTCGGGCGGCATGTCGAGAGACCACGACCGGCACTGGTTTCTTTTGGAAGTTCGCAAACTGCAGAACCGCAGGCCTGGGCAATTAGACGAGCATGCGATGGCCCGGCTCTCCCAGGGGTATTCCTATCTTGAGACGATCCAGAAGCCAATGCTGCGGGAATTAGTGGGGAAGTTGGGCGAAGGTTCCGGTACGGCCCCTCTGTAGCAGAGGTTCTGTGACTCGTCGCAGCAAGACGAATGAAGGGCTGAGTCCTTCCCTGGGCTGGATGCAGTTGACAATGCTTTGAAACCCATACCTAATCACCAACATCAAGCCCAAAGGAGGCAGCGATGGTACCAGGAGACTTGCAACGGACCTGTTACCGTGTTAAGCATGCTCCAGGAACCGCCAGGGTTCTTCCTCAGGGGCGTTGGGGCTAAGCTGCTACCTAAGGTACGGTGTGGCTACGTTCAGCCAAGCCACTGACTCCCCTCCATCCCAAATCACGCTAATTTCAACGGAACACATGTCACAGCGTGTCCCTATGGGCTGCACTAATTCCTCTCCTTGAGTGCCCGCTCTTCGAGAGGCATGCTAGGGCCGAGGGGCCCCTCAGGCTCCCAATGAGGCCCCGGACCTGTTCGCCAAGGCCTAAAGTCCCCTCGTGCTCTTGTCCCAACACCGGAGCGACGGGCCTCAGCCCCCGCAACCGATTTGACGTAATAGGTACGCACTACGGACTGCCTGCTCAGGTACTTACCAGTAGGCAGAAAAGTTACAGAGTACAGACTACGGAGCACTTCCTAAGGGGTAATAACACCCTGAATATTTCCCTGGAGCAGTTATTTATTTTTGGCACCTGCACTTCGCATTCTCTAGTTGCCTTGCCGGACAGCATCACATGCGGAACTTCAATTGTGCCTCTGTTCTTACACATGCTTGTGCATCAGTGCATCAGCTTTTCAAGAGCCGCTGCACTTCAGCCGACTTGCCCAAACCCGGGGTAGCATTCCTTTGGCTAGACCACCTCGCTTACCTGTTAGTTCAAAGAGCCTTGAGCTTTGCCGAGTCGCGCAGGTGCCTTTGATGTCAACCTGCACCTCCTTTATGGATCCTCCTTTATGAATATCTGGTTAGATAAATCTTCTTGCGTTCTTTCCCCGTGCAAGAGGGCGTGGCGACATGGGGTGAAACGGACTATTCGAGATTGGGCTGGCTTGACAGGGAAACCACAGCAATTTACCACCGACTTTTGAGGGTTGCATTGACAAAACGACCGCATTGGGCGCGGCAACGCCGTCGTACCCTTTCCTTTTTCCCAGGACCCAAGGAAACGACCAGCATGTGGTCGACGGGGCCCAACCGACTGAGCGGACTGCCCAGATTGCCCAGACTGCATAGGCCCAACGCCGTGGTAGGTGAGTGACTGTGTGACATGACCGGACCACTACTTAGTATACCTTGGACCTGCCTCCTCGTATTCTTTCTCGAAACTCGCGGCTACTTCAAGCCCAGAGTCAAAATATGGCCACTCCATCCGTTCTTGAAGCCTCCACCCTCGACCCCCTTCCGCCAGTCTTGCGCCGCGGCCTCGTGGCAGTCGCCCTCTGTGGCACACTGTCACTCGTCGCAAGCCTCGGGCTCTTCATTTTCCTGACCTATCGCCTCTGCGTCTGGTATTCCAGAGGCCAACTCCGAGATGGCGCCAACCAGTTCCTGCTGCTCATCTACAACCTGGTGCTGGCCGACATCCAGCAAGCCATGGCTTTCGCGTTGACCACCTTCTACCTGGCCAAGGACAAGATCGAGGTTGGGACCGCCACTTGTTGGGCGAACGGTTGGTTCGTGTCGACTGGAGATTTGGCCTCGGGCATCTTCATCTTGGCTATCGCGGTCCATACCTTCTTCTCTATCGTCAAGGGCCGAAGCGTGAGCAACAGGGCCTTCCTCGCCTGTATAGCATGCGCCTGGGTCATGGTCTATCTCATGGCCATTATAGGAGTGGGCTTGGATCCGAAGCTCTACGTGCGGGCCGGCGCATGGGTACACTGGCCCCCTTTTTTTTCCATTGAAGCTTGACCAACAAAGCTGACCGCGGTGACAGTGCTGGATTGACAAGAAACACGAAGCAGCAAGATTATGGCTACACTATCTATGGATCTTCATCTGCATGTTTGCAACCATCATCATCTACGCAATCATCTTCATATCCATCCACGCCCGATCACGCCTGAGCCCCAATACCAACCCAAGCCTTAGAGACGGGGTCGACCATGCGGCTCTAAAGCGAGCCTCTCGGTATATGGTCATCTACCCCGTCGTCTATGTCGTCTGCACGCTGCCACTCGCAGGTGCTCGCATGGCCGCCATGACGGGCATGTTCGTCCCCTACTGGTGGTATTGTCTTGCCGGCGCAGCTATAACATCGTGCGGCTGGATGGACGTGCTCCTGTACGCCGTGACCCGGCGGGTCCTGATCTTCAGCAACAACGCCCCTCGTCCAAACGACTTTGGCGTCGACACGTTCGGCTGGAAATATTCGACCCGGGGATTCTGGGGCACCACGACGACCATCTCGGGACCATTGGGGGATGTGAACGCCTCGAACGGTACTGGTAGTCGACGACGCGGGGATGGCAAGCGCGACCTCCTGGGTCGCCGGCCTCGCCGCCATCTCCGCCATCGGGAGTCCGACGAAGACCACTTCGCGGCTCAACCCGAAGGTGTCATCACGACCAAGACCACCGTCGAGGTCCAGACGGGTCCGGTGGTCGCCAATAATTACGCCGATTCGGACGCGAGTATGATTGAAATGGAAGACAGGAAATATCGACATCGCGGTCACGAGAGAAACTGCAGCAGTAGAGGAGATTCGGTAGGATAGTTTGGGTTGTGATTGGCTAGTGCCGGATATTATATGGCCTGATCGATGGGCTTGCTGAGTGGGGAAGAGTGCGGTGACTCAACTCGCCGGCAGGGAGAGGGGGAAACAGTTGTACCATCTCTCTGGTTTTGTCGGTGGGATTGATGACCGATATAATGAAGGCTGTGATGAGTTGTTGTTTGTTTGGATACCCCTTTTGTTTTTGTATTTGTCGAGGTCACCGGCTGTGATCTCAAAGCGATGGAAATGCTCCCAGAAAGAATTCATGATCACAGACACAGTCAGAGCAAGTCCCATGACAGCAAGCACTCCAGTGAGTAGTCCAGCCCTCACTAAGCCAGCCAGTCCTGTTCCTCCCCTGGCAAGGATGCCGGTACTTGTTAGCTGGACAGTTTGGCAGTTGGTAGCCAGTAGATGGTGATTCCGAATCCATCCTACAACGCGGATCGACCAACCCGACAGCCGCCGAGCTTTTGGCCCCTCTCGACTCCCCTCCTCTCCTCTCCAGTCAACCCCTCTTTCTCTCCTCCACAGGGCCTCGGGCCCCCCTCCCCCTCCCACGGGCGCTTCTACGATGTGACAGATAGACTGGCCGTATCGGTATGTATGGGACATGTTATCTGACGGATCAGCACCTTTGCGTACAGCGATGGTGGAGTGATCATCAGAGCGCGCGGGGAGATCATCGGCCCATGGTTTCTTTCCACGCGGAGCCGGACATGCACGGTACCACCCCAACAGGAGACACCGCCTAGGTTCCGTGGACGCACAGGTGACGCTGTGGGACGAATCAACCACGTGGCCTGGGCCGGGCTTACACGGGTACGAGTAATGTGACACGACGGTAAGCGACGTGATGCGATGTGATAATGCACGCAGAATCCATCCTCACCATGATCTACGAGCACGATGTGACGAGGGACACACTCAATGCTCTCCAGGCCAGAAGAGAAGGCCAGACTGTCCTGCAGAAGCAATGTACCGCGTCGCGGTGGCTACGGACCTTAGTACATGCATGCATGCGTGCATGAGGTGTGCATGTGGGATGTGGGATGTGAGGAGGTGGAGAATGCAGGGTGAGTCGACTCGAGACGAGGCATGGATAACGACAAGGATAACAATTTCGACATGGACCTGGGAATGGCTGGGAGAAGTTGTCAGACAGACGGGGCCTTGTGGCTACAACGGGATGGTTGGTGTCAATGGCAACGGACGAGTCTCACAGGCCTGCGGGCCGACTAGACGATGGCTTACAGACATACGACGGAAAGCGGGAACCGCGCGGGCCAGTCTCTGGGACGGGCCGATGTGATGGCCTGTCTGAGACCAAAATAAGCAAGCAAAGGTAGATGGGCCTGGGACTTGTCTAGATCATCCGATTTCCTCGACGGTTCGCATCCACGCGGCGTCGGACCTGAGAAACCTCGCGTCGTCCTCCCGGAGACCCAGGATGAAGTCGAGGTCTCCATCCCTGGTGCGCGGCATCAGATAGCAAAGGCCCTCGAGGTCTCGCATCTTCGGTCGGCGGACGAACGTTGGACGACCCAAAACGGGTCCGAAGTCGAGATCGGCCAGTCTCAGTCCGGCCCAGCTGGAGATGATGAGATCAGAAACCCCCGGAGAAAGCGACGCCGCTGGGTTAACGGTGCTCTTGTCTTCGAGCGAGGCGAGCAGAGAGGCCCAGCTGCGGAGGTAGGGGCCGTCGACGGTGTTGATTTTCTGACGGAGGGACGTCGCTATCGTCGACAAGGGGCTGTCGATGAGATTTTGCAGGGTGTATGACGGGGATATGTTCGGTACGTTTTTCATGCCCATGTACGCTGGCGTCTGCACTGGCGAATCGAGGAGATGCTGGATGTTGACTAGACGCATGATCTTCGTGGGTTGCAGCGGTTGTAGCCGCTCGCGTCGGGCCGCTGTGACTCGCTGCCAGATGAAAGCGCTAATAGCATCATTGGACGATACCGGTCGGTCGCAGGAGGTTGCGTCGAGTGCGTCGAGCGAATTGTTGGACGAGGAACCGGGCTCTGAGGTTGCCGTAGCGAACGTCTTCAACTTGGCGAGCTTCGCTTTCGTCACCCGGTAGTACGCCCACGGCGCCGAGACCGGCTGTGGCGTGGGTGGTGGAGGCCGAGGGACGAGGGTCGAAGGGCCTCGAAACTCGCCATGATCAGCCGGCTCCTCTCCCGGTCTCAACAGTGGAATTAGTGAGGCTGTGTCGACATGGCCATCTCGCAGCTCTTCCTCTGTCAGCCTCTCGCCACGGCAGATCTTGGCTAGCATCCCAATCATCCCGCCAAGACCGTTCATGTCCATGACGTTGTGATGGGCACAGAGACTGAGGATCAAACCTCCACTCACTAAACTGACCTGCGCGGCCAATACGGGACAGTCTGTCTGGGTCGGATCGTAGTGTGTCGGCAGGCCTTGAAGGGGTGCCAACGTTTCGCCATCGAGGAGAGATGCCGGAGCTCGCTTTGCTGCCAGCTCTTTCAAGGATGAGAACTTGTCCCTCAGATCTTTCACTTGCAACCCAGGGGTCTCTGTTGAACTTTGGTCTGGGTACGGAACAACTCGGTAAACGCCAGAAGAAGTTTCCGACTTGTCTTCTACAACGACCTGGCCGGCGAGGAAGGGGAACAAAGAGCGTAGCTGGGCAATGGCGTCTTGGAGACAGGAGAGGCCCGATCGAGAGGAGTGGTAGTCGTCGTTGTCGTCGTCGGTTCCGACCGAGAGGAAGCCGAGGGAGATGACCGTGTAGAATTCAAGCACGGCCTGGCCAAGGAGATTTGGCTGCTGGAGATTGCGCGACATTATTGTTCGGAGTACCGACTTGTACTCCGTAGTCTGGTGATTGTGGAGATGGGCGGAGGGGAGGGGGTGTGCACGGTGAAGACAAAGAGAGTAGTCGGTCGGATCGGAAGGGAGGCGTTGAGGGCGTTGAGGGCGTCGAGGGCGTTGAGGCGTCTATTCGTGGGTCACGTGCCCTCGGCCCCTGCGCCCCTGCAGTCTTGGTTCGGTATCAATCGTCGTCTGAAGGCTGCCACTCCCTAGTACTGCCAGTCAGAATGATCCGAAGAGCTGAGTCCGACTGGCATGCTGTCTCCATTCCACTCCATTCCGTCTCCAGAGCCGATGTCTCGTCGATCGAACTCTATCTGTCCTGGACGACTTTCGGGTTTCCCACGGTCCGACACTATCTCGATCTTAGGCCCTTCCTGAGGTGCTCTCTCTACCTCGGTAACCAGTCGGTAGTTAGCACCTGTGGTGCCCCTGTCTCTGGCCCTCCAGCCAAGGCGCCGCCACAGGCGCTCCAGTAGGCTCCCAGACCATGAATGCACCGCGAGTCCGCGACTGCAGCTCGAACGCAGCGCGAATGCAACGCGAACGCACCATGGAAGGACGACGCCCACGTGCGTCACCAGAGCAGCCAGACTCGACTAACACCAACGGCAGGAGAAGCCAACAATCCCAACGACGGTCTCTAGGGAGAGCCTTCGCTAGCGGACGTCGCCTCACGACAAGTCTCAGCTCCATCGCCGTGGTTATCGACATCTGCCACGGTGGCGAGTTCGGGTACGATTGTCGATCCCGCTGCCATGGTTATTCTCCGATCCGCCAATATGAGGGGCATTGCAGGGCCTCCGGTTGTTAGCGGTTCGGCAAGGGCTGGACAGGGCGACAGGGCGACAGGGCGACAGCCGGCACTATTCGTTGATATTCCATGAGCGATCTGCTGGCTGGGCTAGCCTTTGGCCATCTACCATCGAGCCACTCATCATCTCCTGTCCATCCGCCGTCCACTCTTCTGGCAGTCCAAGACAGCACTGGTCGGCTGCTCGTAGGTACATACGTCCCTGTGGTCCCTGTGGTCCCTGTCCGCCTACTGTACGTCCTAGTACCGAAATGCGCCCCGAAGGTCGGTCCCAGCTCCTCTGGTTCGGTAGCGTGGCCTAGGCTCCTCCCACTCTCCCAAGTCTCGTCCTCGAGCTTGTCGAGCCTGTCGAGCTTGTCGACCCGCAACGAGGGCATCGCACGCCTCACCACCCGGAGCTTGATAATGCAGACCGCACAAGTCACCTGGGACCAATGACTCTGGCCATTCCGGAGATAAGCGTGGTTGGTTTGGCTATGCTTCCTGGGGCATCACAGGAGGCTGGACCCTGAAATCCCGGTGCTGCTGTCAGGTTTCCGGATACACATCCTGGGCAAGCTGAAGCTGCGGTTGGTGTTGCCGTTTGTTTAAGCTTGGACCGGCCGAGTCTCTGCCAGCGCCAGCGCGTTTGTGCCACCCATAGCATCTACTAGAAGCCACGACAGGCACTCTTCTTTCCCTTCCTCCAAGTTCAGAATCGAGGTCATCTGTGACAATGGTCGCCAAATTCCACCACCCACCGTATCCCCTCCATCCCAGCGTCAAGGACAGGCTTCATCCCGACTATGTGGCATTCTACAACAAGTACCTTTTGTACCAAAAGCCCGTTCATCATCAGCCTCTCGCCGTTTCCCGCGCGGGTGGCAAGGTGCTCCCTGGTCACACCGCGCCCCTCCCAGTCGGCAAAATCCAAGATGTTTCCACCCACCGACGGGAAACCTGTGGTCCAGACATTGCAATGAGATGCTTCACACCCCCAGGGGAGCCGCCCAGTTCGGGCTGGCCGCTCGTTCTCTATTTCCACGGTGGAGGTTGGGTGTTTGGGGACATTGACACGGAGAACACTGTGTGCACCCATTTATGTGTCCGAGCAAACTCGGTGGTGATCACGACGGACTACAGGTCGGCAACTTGCCCTTCTTCAAGAGCCCTTCTGACGTGAGCCAGGCTTGCCCCCGAAGAACCTTGGCCGGCAGCAATTCACGATTGCTGGGAAGGATATCTGTGGGCAATATCCACAGGGGCCAATCTTCTCGATTTGGACGTGAGTAAGATCGCGACAGCCGGGGCGTCGGCCGGCGCGAACATCGCCGCTGTGATCACGCAGAAAGCTGCCCTTCAACCACAGCCTGGCGTCTCGATTAGGACACAACTCCTCGTCGTCCCGGCCGTGGACAACACGGCCACTCCAAACTCCAACCCGACCTGGAAGGCACTAGAGTTCACCGCTGGTCTGTCGGCCAAGAAGATGCTTTGGTACCGTTACCACTACATCCCCAACCAAGCCAATTGGTCGCACGTGGAGGCCTCTCCGCTCTTAGCCCCGGATGAGGTTTTCCAAAGGCTGCCTCCGGCGAACATTATTGTGGGAGAGATGGACGTGCTGAGACACGAAGGCGAGGAATACGCCGCCAAATTAAGGGCGAATGGGGTTGCGGCCGAGCTGACTCTGATGGAGGGTATGCCGCATCCATTCCTGGCAATGGATGCGGTCCTGGAGGCCGGGAAACGGGCCATCACCATCATGTGTGATGAATTGGTTCGCGTGTTTGCATGAATGAAGCTGCAGCTTGGGGGTTGGGAGGGCGCTTTCAGCTATCATTGGGCGGCACTCATCAGTTATCACACATACCCAGGAGCGGCTGCTTTGGAATTGTCAAGGGAGCAGAAATGACAGGCGAGCCGTCAGGCACTTAGAAGTTGCGCACAGCGAGTCCGGAGTAAGCGAGAATGCGCTAAACGTGACTTGCCGGACTCCAGACCTACTTTGTGCTTCCCTGCCCGCACTTACGTTTTCATTTTTGGCCTCGAATTCACCCACCCATTGATAACAATGGATTTAGGCGAAGGTGGCGCGACGCCGGTCCTCCTGGCAGACTGCCTGGACCGATGTCTGACCTCGTGGCACGATAACCGAGTCGCCCTTTCGACCATCCTGGTCGTGTGCGTTCTGCTCGTTTTGCTGCGGCGCAGGCGAGCCTCCCAACCCTCCGCCCGCGACTCCTCGCCCGCGTTGGAGCAGGCCTGGATTGACCATGAGAAAATAACCAAACACGAGCAGCCTGCCTCAAAGAGTGTCCCCTCGTCGACCCCCGGCCAGACTCGTAAACCGAGGTCTGCTGCGACCCGCGTCGTGGGACGGAAGCCGGTCAACTCGCGGACAGACCGGCGCGTGCCAAACGAGACGTCTCGTATACAACCGTTGATCTTCTTCTCATCTTTGACAGGGACCACCGAAGGCGTTTCGAAACGTGTAGTGGCAGAACTCGAGGCCCTCTCGAATGCACCGTCGATCCTGACACCTGAACTTCACGACCTCTCCTACGTTGAACTCGACGATTATTTCATCTCTGGTCCGAAACAGTCCCAACCTGGCGTTCGTTTCTTCTACCTCCTTCTCATACCTTCCTACGACATCGACACCATCTTGAACACCTTCCTTGCCCACCTCGACGAGACGCACAATGATTTCCGAATCGACACCTCGCCGCTGTCGGTATTGGCAGGATACACGGTGTTTGGACTGGGAGACAAGGAAGGCTGGCCTGGTGAGGAAAAGGGCTTTTGCTCACAGGCCATCGAAGTCGACAAATGGATGGCCAAATTGACCGGTAGGAAAAGAGCATATCCTTTGGGCCTTGGAGATGTGAAGAGCAATCTGAACCAAGCGCTGCAAGACTGGACAAAAGGTGTTTGTGGCGTGCTTGAAGAACTCAGCGTGACGGGTGTACTCGGTGAGGGTGTACCTGGAAGCGGAGACGCCATCGAGAGCGGCGATGAGGAGGATTTGGCGGATGAAGACATGGATTTCCCCGATTCAGGACGCAACAAAAGACGAAAACTGGTATCGACGACGGATCTGGAAGATGTCGGTGGAAAAAATGTCTCTGCTCCACTAGCTGTCGACTTCACAACGTATTCATCCGCCCCGGTTCCGTTGAAGGCCATGGTTCCCAAGGAATCACCCACACATGCGGCATTGACCAAACAAGGCTACACCATCATTGGGACACATTCCGGCGTCAAAATCTGTCGCTGGACCAAATCCGCCCTCCGCGGCCGCGGCTCATGCTACAAAAACTCTTTTTACGGAATCGCCTCTCACCTGTGCATGGAAACCACTCCTTCCCTCTCGTGCAGCAACAAATGCGTCTTCTGCTGGCGTCACGGCACCAACCCGGTCTCCACAACCTGGCGTTGGCAAGTGGATGATCCGCTGACCATCTTCGACGGCGCGAAAGAAGGCCACTACAAGAAGATCAAGATGATGCGAGGAGTGCCTGGGGTCAGAAGTGAGAGGTTCGCAGAAGCAATGCGAATCCGACACTGTGCGTTAAGCCTGGTTGGTGAACCAATCTTCTACCCACGGATCAACGAGTTCGTTGGTTTACTTCATGGTGAAGAGATCTCGAGCTTCCTCGTCTGCAACGCCCAACATCCCCAACAACTGCGCGACCTCAGGAGAGTGACCCAGCTGTACGTCAGCATCGACGCGAGCAACAAGGACAGTCTCCGCAAGATCGACCGACCTCTCCATCGAGACTTTTGGGAGCGGTTCCAAAGCTGTCTCGACATCCTGCGTGAAAAGAGATTTGTGCAGCGTACCGTCTTCCGCCTAACGTTGGTCAAAGGTTTCAACATTGACGACGAGGTCGAAGGATACGCGGATCTCGTCTCCAAGGGATTGCCATGCTTCATCGAGATCAAAGGAGTGACTTTCTGCCAGGGCCCTGGTTTGACCATGGAGAACGTGCCTTTCTATGAAGAAGTCGTGGCATTCGCCGAGGCTTTGGACAAGGCTCTCGAGAAGAGAGGTTTGGAGTACGGCATTGGTGCCGAGCATGCCCACAGCTGTTGTATTTTGCTGGCCAGCAAGCGCTTCCTCATCGACAACAAATGGCACACGGTCATCGACTACAACCGGTTCTTCAAGTTGTTGGGTGAAGGCGCCGAGTTTAAGCCCGAGGATTATTGCAAAGAGACACCCGAGTGGGCTCTTTGGGGTAATGGAGGGTTTGATCCGAGGGACACGAGGGTCGACAGGAAAGGAAGGCCTAAAGAGAAGCCAGAGGTTGAGCTTAGCAGTGCCAAAGCGCAGTTGGAATTTTGATGACTAGCAACAAACGTTGCATGTCTAGGAGGAGGTTTAGAACCCTTCCACGAAAATGATATTATTGCACTGTTTCTTTTATCCTGAAAGCCGCCGTAGCCCGTGGTATTCTATCTGACTCTCATCATTCTCGCTACTCTTCCGATCTTTCCACATTAGGATTTAGGATTTATGCATCATTTACGTCCGGCCTCATTTTGGGTTGGAACGGCAGCCGTTTGCCATGCATACTAGAGTCAGGTGGAAAATGTGTGCGGAGGAGGTGTGGTCTAGGGCAAATCTTGCTTTGGTCAACTCATGATGTCTGTCAACCTGGCAGAGCTCACATAATTCTCGAGGCACATGTGAGCGACATGTGAGGCATGAAGTGGTTGTCACCTGCGCCTGCGACAGAGTTGTCTCTGCATCCCAGCCCAGGATTAGCTGCGGTGGTAGCAATGAGACACTCGATGGAAGTCGGAGGTCGGGAGTAGGGTTCCCAGCGGTCTTCTTTGTAGGTTCCTCTAATAGCTCCTAGAGAGTAAGTGTTGTTGGGTATTCATCTCTTATGGCCGTCTGCGGCCTGTTCACTTCGGGAGGTCAAACCGGCGGCGTAGTATTCGGGGAGATTGGCGGCAGCGGGTCTAGTCGTGGGAGCGAGTACCAACGACTCGGGGACGAGGGTACGGATGCCGTACGCCACGTCTGGCTTTTTGGTGCCCATCAGGTTGCAGGGGAGCAAGGGATGTGAGGGTTGGGTTCGATAGGAAATTCTCGCTTGGCGAGGGGAAAAAAATCTCAAAATGATTGTTTCGGTCACTGCCAGCATCGTCGTCGTCGACACAGCACCAGCCACACACAACTCTTCTCAAACTCCAACCATCAAGGATTCAAGTTCATGAAAAGGTAAATACTGGGCCTGTCAGAACATGTCCATCGGTGCCTCCCACGCTTGACGGCACGAAGCCAGTCCCAAGACGCAGGTCAAAGATCATCACCACTCTCTTGCCAGACCAGCCAGATTCCCCACAGCCGAAGCCGAGAGAATCATGAAAGGTCTGAACTGGCGAGAGTAAACATAAGGTTTCACTCTAGGGCACCGAGGACTTCAGTTCATCAGCCAGGTTGAGATCTGAAGCTCTGGTTGAGAGTTCAGTGGGCGACGTTAACTAAAGAAAAGATTCTATAGAGTCTGCAACAAATTTGTTAGCAATTCCGAGGCGTGAAACAGTAGGGGGTGGTGTTGTGCTCACAAGTTCGCTTAGAAAAGAAAAGAGAAAGGTAGGAGCGAAGTTTGAAGAAGATATAGTCCTGCGGGTTTCTGGTCTTGGCGCCAATTTCCTTTTTTTTTTCTTAGCGCGGCGATAAGCAATCTATCTACACGTGATGCTAGATTTATCCTTGCTCTCTGAGTCCCTTTGTTCTTCTCAAGCGAGAGTGCAACAAACATCGACGTGGCGTTTCCATCAAAGCTTGGAGATACCGATTGGGAAGAGACTCAAGCGAGTTCAATTTGCCCCTCGCTCGGAACTACCACCGAGGCCGAATCCTTGGCCTCTCTCCCTCGTGTGATGCATCCGACGGTCGTCAGTTTTCAGAAGTATCGTTCTGTTTCGATTGACTGCGGCTTCTCAGGAGACTGAGAACGATAGAGTGGTTTCGAATCTGAAATTCGGCTAACTCCAAGAACTCTCCGTAGTCAGATCCTCTCCTACCAAGAGCCTCTACCTACCGCAAATAGCAACAAACAGGTGGATAGAAAAGGTCAAAAAGTTACAACAATGGATACATTGCTAATATGAGGGGAACAGAGTGCTAGCATGAACGAGAGTTGCACCTCAAGCTCCACTTAGATGAATTCGGACGAACCTTGATCTCGGAAGAGCCTGCGCCGTAAACCAGCCTCAGTACCATTTGGGCCTTCATCTCGTCTGACTCTTCTGATCACACGTGTTTTCGTTAGAGAGTACTGAATGCCGAGCAATTGGTCCCAAAGAGGATGGATCCAAACTCACGCAAGCTTACATGCATCAATAGGTCCATGGTTCAGTCGCATGCAACGCAGGCTTGAGCCGATCGCAAGATTCGTCCCCGGTGTCTCCATCCATTCGCGGGACAACAAGACTGGAGAGGCTATGCCAAGGTGGAGAGGGTTGGATGTGACAATGTCTCGTACACTCTCACGATAAGATACATGTTTCATTCAATGTACCGAGCACGAACCCTGGGGCCGTCTTCCACTGCCATGTGAGGGCCCTGAAATCGCAATGTCTGATTCTGCCCCGGGCGTTCTCCTCACGAGAACCCAACCCACTGGATACACTCTTTGTCTGGAAGGCCGTCAGATGCGGCTATTCGCCGTCACCCCAAATCACACAGCTGCAGGGGCTTAGGTTCGTACGGAGCCACATCCTCCGGCGGTGGCGGAGTTCAGTATCCCATCGAAAGAAAAACATTCCCTGAAAGTGACAAGTCTCTGTTACCGTCTAAAATGTTCTTTCCTGGAGACTCAATGGCCGTACCCTTACCACCCTTCTCATCGACGCATGGCAGTTACTGTCGCATTTCTACTTTAGTTAAGAATTCCACGTAGGTCGCGCCGAACACGACGGTGATTTCTCCAAGTCATGTCTCCAAGTCCACATCTCCAACCAAGTGTACATCTCCAAATCCACGGCCGACAAAACGATGTCAAATCCCAGATCAGCATTAAGAAAGAGCCGGAGTCCTCGATGATTGACTACCAGAAATTGGTTGTCTCTCGAACCGTGCTAGCACAAGATGGCGACTGGGTCCAGCTGGAAAATGGAGCAGGGGAATATGGCCAAGTTGACGATCCCCGAGGCGACGGAACTTACCAAATCTAGCCTGTCCACCATCGGGTTCACTGACCAAGACGCGGACATCATCTGCTCTCATATCATCGACGCGCAACTGCGAGGCTACGGCCCTATAGGGCTCGCGCGGGTCCTCACCATTACCCAACTGGTGGCCGATCACCTGGCCGGCAGCGCAGACATGCACATCACGCGTGAAACATCAGCATCAGCACAGCTGGACGCCAAAGGCGCTCTAGGCTACCTGGCCTCGTACCGTGCGACGGAGCTGGCGGTGCAGAAGGCCAAGAGTGGTGGCGTGGGTATCGTCGGCGTGAGCAACACTTTCTACGCCGGCATGCTATCGTACTATGCCGAGATGTGCACCCGACAAGACTTAGCCGTCATGATCATCGCCAGCGCTGGGCGCTGGGTCGCGCCGCATGGGAGTTCAACGGCCCAATTCGGCACAAATCCCTTCTGCATCGCCTTCCCCTCCGCCGCCGCCTCTGGTCAGCCCGTCATCTGGGACATCGGCACCTCCAAAATCATCCACGCCCAGGTCAAACTCGCGCAGTTGATGGGAGACCAGTTGCCCGAGGACGCAGCCTACGGGCCGGACGGAGAAGTCACGCGAGATCCGATCGAGGCCATGAAGGGCGCAATGGCCGTTTGGGGCGGGCATAAAGGTAGTGGTCTCGCCATTGCCATTCAACTGTTGGGTGCGTTGGCAGGCGCGCCCGCCCACACCTCAGATGAGGGATGTTGGGGCTTTTTGATCATCGCCATGGATCCAGAGATGTTTAGGCCGATTGATGAGTTCAAAAAGGAGGTCGACTCCTACTCGGAGACCATCAGGAGCAGTCAACCGTTGGAGGGGAACGGGCCAGTGCGAATGCCTTTCGATCGAAGTTGGGAGATTCGTGAGCGGGCGAGAGACAGTGGCTATGTGGAGGTCGAGACCTCCGTTGTAGAGGGATTACGGGAATTGATTGAGAAAGGCAGGAAATAAGCATTGACGTTTGCCTAGTTCAAGGTCCTATACACATCCTTAGCACTCCTAGTGATATTATGAACCTTGACTGTCTTAAAGTAACTCTTCTGTGGCAAGGAAGCAGACGGCCTGTGAGCCTGTGAGCCAGTAGTGGGTATGTATCTAGCTATATACACAGGCGTTGAAAAGTCCCTCCGTAGATTATTGGTAATGGTGGATCTCCTGTCCATGACTTTCCTAAATCTTTAGCCTCCTTGCTAACTCGTACTTTTAGAAGTAAATACTAAGTTAGGTAGGTAAGTGGTACCATATAATATTCAAGCAGCCGTCTTTGACTGGAAAATGCACAGTCCTCAGAAACGTTTGCGCCCTCGACATTTCCCCAGCTCCTGCCCATTCAACGGAACATTTGAAGTATGAATGTCTCCTTCCCCTTCTCCTTCTCCTCCTCCTCCTCCTCCTCCTCCTCCTCCTCCTCCTCCT